>CM040122.1:419128259-419526569 GCA_022559845.1 Amorphophallus konjac | reverse complement strand
TAGGCTACGACTAGTGGAGGGTCACTGAAGGAGTAGACTCTCAAGTCATGGAAAACGACGCCCGCAGCCGACGACGCACGGGGACCCCCCCACTCACCGGCCCCGTCGCATGGTGACGAAAGCCAACAACGACATCTCCCGGTACACTCTGTACGACGAGAGACACGCCGACGCAACCCGTCCCCTTGAACGGTCCACACTGGGCCGCTCAGGGATGTGCAGTCACACAGGGACCGCACAAGGGTTTGAACGGTCAGATCAGGACCGTTCCACCCAGGGTCCAAATGGCAGATGAACGGCCAACACAGGACCGTTCAAACAGATGTGCGGTCAACTCTTGACCGCACGTGGGTGAGGAACGGTCAGCTCCTGGCCGCTCGTCTCCCAACGATAAAAAGCCTGGATGGTTAGTCCTTAGCCGCACTTGGGGAAGAGCGGCTACGGCTTAACCGTTCAGGGGTTGTGCGGTCAAGACCAGACCGCACATCCAACCATAGCACTAGGGGATGTACAGCCAGTACCTGGCCGTACAAAGGGTTATGCGGCCAGCTCCTGGCCGCACATCCCAGTGCACTGCACTGCACAATGGTCACAACCAACGGTCAAAAACCCTAGGGTTGGGCGGTCGCTGTGGGGCCGCACATTAGGATATGCGGTCCACGATAGACCGTCCAAGCCCACTGCGCGCCAAGCCCCAGCCAAAGCGCGCCCAGCCGATGAACGGTCCGAACAGGACCGCATAAGGGTTATGCGGTCACTGGTTCGACCGCACATCGCTCACCGGCGCGAAAACGGCGAACCCCGCCGGAATCGCCCAATCGGCCTCAAAACAAGCCCCATGGAGGGGGAAATGGTGAGAGAAGAACCCCCAAGCCCCCTAGCATGCTCCTACGCCCTTAAACCGCGAAATCGGGGCTCAAAACGATGGATCGGACGAACTCACCCCGCGGCATGATCAACCCTTCCCGGCTCAAAATAATCCCCTCTCGACCTCGTCTCGAGCCGAAACTCACGGGGAAGGAAGACAAGAGGCTAAGGAACGTCACCCTACCTCCGGTTTGCGATGAAACTCTCCGATCCGAGCTCGAAGCCGCGAAGAACGCCGTTAGAATCTCGCCTCCCCACGCTTCCCACGCTCGCCGTATGCCCGCACGATCGCCACTACGTCACCCTACGTCCTCGCGCCGTCGCACCGCCGCCGTCTGCAGCCGGAACGGAGGTCGTCACGCTCGAACGGGAGAGAGAGAGAGTGAGAGGGCGGCCACGGTCGTGGGAGAGGAAGAAGAAGAAAGGAAGAAGAAGAAGAAAAAGAAAAGAAAATGGAGGGTTTAAATAGAAAATCCAGAAAATCCAGAAAATACCGAAAAATAGAAAATTACATTTCCGGAATCCTCGGGACGCACCGATCGCAACGGTACCACTCGTGCCTGTGAGCGAGGTCACGCGGTTCGGGGAAGCGGAGAAGACGCGGAGCGCGTGGGCACCTTCTTTTTGTTTGCTGCAACACAGAAATAAAAGAAAAGAGAAGGGGCCACCACGGGAGATTGCTCCAGCGGGGCGAGCGTGACAAATGTGATATAGCAAGATATGGGGGTTAAACGGCCTTAGCGGGAAGTGACTCGCCGCGACCTCGGGGGACGGGAATGGTGCAGAAATTAAATAGCAGGAATTGAAACGGCCATTGGGGAAGTGACTCGCCGCGGCCTCGAGAATATAAGCAGATAGGAAGATAGCAGAATATAAAGAGAATATAAAGAGCGGAAATTTAAACGGCCATTGGGGAAGTGACTCGCCGCGGCCTCGAGAATATGAATAGATAAGAATATGACAGGATATAAAGAGAATTTAAACGGCCATTGGGGAAGTGACTCGCCGCGGCCTCGAGAATATGAATAAATAAGAATATAACATATAAGAACGGAAATTTAAACGGCCATTGGGGAAGTGACTCGCCGCGGCCTCGAGCATATGAGCAGAATATAACAGAATATAAAGAGAATATAAGAACGGAAATTTAAACGGCCATTGGGGAAGTGACTCGCCGCGGCCTCGAGACCAAGATGTGATCGCCAGGGGCCGAAAGGCCCCAAAATGAAGAAAGTGATCGCGCCTACCTCAAGAGCGGGAGATGGCGGGTTGCTTCTTCCTCCCCCTTCGGCCGACCGACGGAGAGGGCTTTCCTTGGGTACCCTTGCAAAATAACGACAAACAAGTAACGAGTGGATTAGAAAGATGAAGGTGTAGTATTCAAATCCTTGCGATAAAAATAACGAAATGATGGTAAGACACACACCTGGTTGGTGTTGTCTTTTAAACCCCTCTCGGACTCGAGTAGGAGGAAAATGAGATGATGGATGCAAGAAGTATATAAGAAGAGGTGCCCTTATGAAGGGGGATAGATGATGCGAGATGATGAATGCAAAGGAACTAAGAAGAAAAGGAAAGGATTGGTTTATTGGATGTGCCGATGGTAAAATCCGGCGGAGCTCCGGCAGCGTAGGGATGGCGTGGAAGCACGGTGGATGAAGACGACCTTCCTCTCGCGAGCGTGGGCACCCGAGAAGCCGGCAGAACCTCCACCTACAAAAGACCCCACGGGTTAGAAAATGACTCCCGTAGCCTCTGGGCTCCGGCAGCCTATCGGATCTCTTCGAGGCTCTCCCAGAACTGAGGGGGTGGGCCTCTATTTATAGGGCTCCGGAGGGTGGAGGCGTCCAGGACCCTGGACACCTCCAACAGGGCCGAACTAATATTTTATTCTATTTTTATTAATTTTTTTGGAATATTTTTGTGGAGGCGTTCAGGGGCCCGGACGCCTCCAACAGGTCCACCGAAAATCGACGACGGCCGCACGCGGTTTGGCACAACGCGTGGTTTTGTGAGCGGCGCCTCGTGATTCAGAAATGGGCGCGTCCAGGTCGCTGGACGTCTCTATAATTTGGATTTTTTCACACACGACACACCGTCGTTCGGTGAGCAGCGCCCGTGAGAGAGTTGATGGAGGCGTCCAGGGGCCTGGACGCCTCCAAAAATATGTTATTTTTTATTTTGATTTTGTCTTTTATGCCAAGGCTGGCATTTTGATTTTTTATATTTATTTTTTATGCAGGCGTCCAGGGGCCTGGACGCCTCCATTAATATATATATATATATATTTATTTTTTTGTTTTTTTATGCCAACTGGCATTTTACACACATTTTTTTATTTTTGTTTTTATGGAGGCGTCCAGGGGCCTGGACGCCTCCATTAAAATATATATTTTTTTATATTTTTTTATTTGGTTTTGGGCCATGAGAAAAGAATAAAATAAAAGAAAAGAATGGGGCGTCCAGGGGCCTGGACGCCCCCATTAAGACCCACCCGGGTCCTAGTCAGCGGCCGCCCGGCAGACATCCTTCTTGGTTCCGGAACCTCCTGATGCGTTCGACTGGTGTTGATGCCGTCCGAATGCCGTGACGGGACGATTCCGAATGCCGAAAAAGGCAGAAGAAGACCCAAGAAAAGGAAGCACTCGAGTGATTCAAAATGCGTAAGCCGTTGCGGGGCGTTGTATAGTAATATGAGACTTTCTCAGGAGACGTCAAGAATGGCGTGTCTACAGCTGCCCCGCCTTGGCGTCTGCTTTGCAAGGGAGCGACACGTAGTGGAATGGTATCGAAGTGGAGTGAAATGAAGTGGGAGCGGACTGATAAGTTGATGCCAAGGTGTGATGAGACACGCTTTTGACGTTACTGTTTGGAATCTTTTCTGAAGTTTCAATGAGGCGACCTTGAAGAAGGTCTTTCAAATATTGACGATTGCTTGGACGGAGATCAAATAAGGGAGGGTGAGATGTGCGCTCAGGCACGAAACAAAAAGAGACCAACTTCTCGGTGTGGAAGTACCTGGGTCATAAACCGGAGGTTTCACCTTTGGGGAGCGGTTACCAGCCAATGTGGAAGTGCTGCGGCCAAGGTGGGTCAAACAAGGTCAAAAGTAAAGGAATATCTGAGGGTCTGTCCAAACAAGGGTCTCCTTTGGAAGAGTAGCGTAGGGCTGTCTCAAGGAAACTCAGTATTTCATTCGGAGTGGAATATCTCATATTTGTGGGAATTGAAACACAACGGCTTTCACAATCGAATCACTTGAATGATCTTCCGCAATAAATCAAAGTCATATATGAATGCATGCTGGGTTAAAATAAAAATTTAAAACAAACTAAAATAGAAAATAGCCAAGGATAATATTGTCAACTTGTTAAGAACGGGTCAGGATACCGATCCGGTGAGCCGACATTGGGCTGGGGCCCGTTTATCTGCGCACCAACTCACTGAATGGAACCGTCGTCCCCATACTACCACAAATTAACGGCCTATCCGTACAACCCAAATTCTTCCAGGATCATCACTGTTTTTGTTGAAGGGGAACTCAAATCCCAGATTCGTTCGGGCCGCAAGGTCCTTGACATGTTCTAGTAGCGTACGTATCATATACTATGATGCATGACATGGTGGGACCAACCATTGAAAGGTGGGACAGGAGACTGGACAAAGACGTCCGTTAGTAAAACCTGCACAGACTAGCAAAGGTTAGCAACATCAGAAAGTAGCAGAATCACAGTAGAATCGCACCACAATGGGAAGGAGATCTAGCCAAAATCTCGACATTGACCGCTGATGTGACATGTTCTGTCCTGTAGCGATCTTCCCTTCCTATAAGAACTCCCCTTAAGCTAGTTCATTCAGATGCACTAAGGTGGGTTTTGGAAGCTCAGGAGAGGAAGGAGAGGAGAATCTAGAGATTTCAGGATGGAAGGAGAGTCTTCCCGCGTTATGAAGAGGAGCAGGCCTAGCAGCGAGATCAGGCGACTCTCCGACCTCGAGGGTCATCTGAGTGGGACGATCATGTCGCATATGGTAAGCTGATTCATTTCAAATTTTCCATGTGAACCTTCTTCTTACTTCCTTCATTTCTTCTTTCTTTCCTCTTCCAGCCATATCCACTCTTCCCAGGCCCGAGGAAGTTTTCCAAACTGCCATGGCTTTCAAAGCTAACTTCCAATATCTCCATTGGCATGAGGGCCATACTCTCGAAGTGGCATCTGCAGGGGCTCCTTATTCACGCCAAACATTACGAGAAGATTCGTATGGACTGGGCGGCTATGGACGCACTAGTGGAGATCTGGCATCCCCAGACCCACACTTTTATCTTCCCGACCTTCGAGGTTACCATCCTCCTCGAGGAGGTGGAACTTCTGCTCGGATTGAAGAAATTCAAGAGTGACGGGAGGGTGAAGGCTATGCGGATGCTGACACGGGGGACTTCTGAAAGCGTCCTTGGAAGCTTCATGCCGCCCGACGCAGCCCGAAAGGTCCGTACTCAAAAGGGGATCGATCTCCAAAAGCTCGCGGAGTGGGTCATGGACGCCCTGAGAGGGTCACCAGACGATGACTATTTGGAGGGAATCATGAAGGGGTTCACTATCTGTCTGGCGGGTGCTCTCTTGTTTCCTCATACCGACAACATAGTGGAGGAGGATCAACTAAGTGCCATTCGCGGGATCTGGAGTGGAAAGAGGGTGGGACCCGCCGTCCTTGCCTATCTTTACAGCGGCCTTACTGCCTCGAGCATGGGTAAGCCTCCTTTTGGTTGCGCACTTGTCTTGAATTGCTGGCTTGATTTGCACTTCAAATTCGACCACCGCGAGGGAATGCCAACTGCTTCGAAGCTCTTCCAACAAAGCCCTGCTTCACCACATAGCCGACGTGTTAGGCTTCGGTGGTACTGTAGTGAACCGCGTTCCGTGGCTGAAGAAACGTGAAGACTGGCGGTCTCACTTCCGCACCGTGACACAAGGCTTCTTTACTTGCGCACCGACATGTTTGCTTTCGCTAGATCTCCTCATGAGGCCTTCTCCCGAAGTTGATCTTCAACTGATCGGCGCGACCGAGTTCGTCCTTTATAATGCGCATCGGTGCTGCCTCCAGATTGGCATCCCATGCCATTCGTTCCCGCCACCGACTGGCATCGTTCCTTTGAAGAAAAGGGAGTTGGGCACTGAAGCGGACGCGAAGGAAGCGAAGGCCATTAAAGCTCCCTGGAAGACAAGTGTTGCGGGAAAGGCCTTAGCACACGTGGTGGAAGAATGGGAGCCGTGGAGGGCTTATGTAACCGAACTGGGGAAGTTAAGGCCTAAGGCGCCTAAGCCCCTGATGTAGTTCACTCTGCTTTTCTAACGGAATAAAATCTGGTATTTGGCAGTTTTGGAGCAGTTCCGTTAATTATTATTGTCTTTTTTATGGTTTTTCTTTTTCTTTGTGTTTTTATTTTTTTTATTTGGATTATATACATACTCTTATCTTTTTTACTTTTATTATTATATATACTTTTGTTTGAAAATTTATTATTATGGGGGCGTCCAGGGGGCTGGACGCCCCTAATTTTATATTTTTGATTTTTTTTAAATTTTTTGATTTGGGAGCGTCCAGGGTCCTGGACGCCCCTATTTTTTTATTTTTGATTTTTTTAAATTTTTTGATTTGGGGGCGTCCAGGGTCCTGGACGCCCCAACTTTTTATTTATTATTTTTTTGGTTTTTTTTGTTTTGGGGGCGTCCAGGCGCCTGGACGCCCCTAAATTTTTGAATTTTTTTAAAAAAAAAATAAAAAAGGTGGGGGTGTCCAGGCGCCTGGACGCCCCAATAACAGTGGATCTTATATATATTGGGGGGGTCTCACCCCCTGCTCATTTGTACTGTTCATTCTGACGACCCAGTCACCCCAGACGACCCATTCTTAGTCCCAATGGAGCGAGGAGGATCGAGCCAGGGTCCAGAGAAGCGGAAACGACGGGCTCGTCGTCCGAGGAGGCTGAGGGATGATGCCGAGGAGGCTGCTGCGGCGGAGGAGATTGCCGCGGGTGAGGAGGCTCTTCCTTTGGCCTTGGAGGCTGCAGTGGACGCTGGCGACGTGGCAGAGGACGAGCACGATCCGGTAAGCCCCTTAGACTTCCATTCTATTGGTTCACTGGGTTAAAAGGGCGGACGAGAGACTGTGTGAAGAACGCCGGGTGTGAGGGAAGGAGGCGTCTGGGGGCCTGGACGCCTCCACATTTTCTTTTTTTGTTCTCTTTTCTTTTTTTTAATTTATTTATTTTTTTGTAAATAATAAAAAAAAAGGAGGCGTCCAGGGCAGCTGGGACGCCTCCATGATAATATATATATATTTTTTATTTATTTTTGTTTTTGTTTTTTGGGTTTTTCTTAAATTAAAATAAAGAAAATGAAATGGAGGCGTCCAAGGTGTTGGACGCCTCCAAAAAAAACATAAATATTTTTTAAAAATAAAAATAAAATAAGATGAATAAGTAGTATATACAGTGTTATTGTTTAATATTATTCATGATGCTGATGTATTTTTTATTGGTTTTGTGGTGTGCATGGTGTGATGAAAGGACGGATCAGCTGGTCCCTAGTGGTGGCTGCATACCGTGGGCTGCCGGACTTCCAGAGGGCGCGTGTGGACGCCATGGGCTTTGGAGCTTTCCTTAGGATCGAGCCCTTCCGGCTCGACCTTCCTCTTATCCAGGCATTGAGGGAGCGGTGGCACGCGCCGAGCCGGGCGTTTCTGATGCCCTGGGGGCACATGGTGCCGACACTCGAGGACGTGGCTCGGATCACCGGGCTACGGGTTGACGGAGAGGCGGTGAGCGGGGTCACCTACCCCGACTACCGAGAGAGTGCCCTGGACCTGCTGTGGTTAGAGACGAGTGTGACTGACAGGGACAGCAGGGTAGTCGGCCGAGTGGAGATCATGGAGGCGCTCGGATTCGTCGACCCGCGCCAGCGGGTCAGCGAGACTGGAGCGGAGTTTCTGGCACGACTGGAGGGAGATGCCCGTGCAGCTTTCACCCAGGACCCGAGCGAGCGGGAGCTGGTGGATCTAGACCTTCGGAGGTTTCTTTTCTTCTTCCTGGGCTGCCTTCTGCTGGGGACGAAGGGGGACGGCATCCACTGCCGCTTCCTCGGGATTCTGGCGGATCATGACAGAGTGGGGCACTACGCGTGGGGAGCGGCTCTGCTTGCCCATTTGATTGCTGATCTCTCCCAGACTTCGGAGAAGGAGACGACAGTCAGTCGCTTCGCACCTTTTCTCCAGGTAAACATTTTATTTATGCATTCCCACAGTTAAATATGCAATTATTGTACTAATGATGTATGATGAATGCAGGTGTGGATCTATTACTATTTCCCGATGGGGAGGGCTAGGCATGGGAACAGGAGGGCCGTGCCTCTGGCGTGGCGGTGGAGGCCGGTCGTGGTTGCAGCACCCCACGGCTACCAGCTGGCATCACTTCGTCGGGAGCTGAGCGAGTATCCTGAGGCCATGGTATGATGCGTATGATTTTTTATGTTTTCTTATGCATGTGACTGAATGGTAACTAACATGATGTATGTATGGTGATGCAGGTGGTGTGGAGACCCTACCTGGGCATGGGCGACGCTGGCCAGCCTTGGGTTGTAGCGGGTCTTCCTCGTTTCAGGCGGGACGTGTGGGTCCATTGCCTGAACGAGATCGAGCCGCTTCGGCTGAGGCTGGTTATGAGGACATTGGGGCTAGCCCAGGAGTGGGTTGATGTAGAAGAGCCGGCCCGCATTGGGCGGAAGACCAAGGGGAAGGCGAAGGTTGTGGACTGGCGTACGTGCTTCCCAGCACAGTACCAGGACTGGCAGCAGGGCGGGGTCCCAGTGGTGTCCCATGTACAGGACAGTACTGATTACCTGAGACGGTACCGGGCTACGTATGGGGACCGCCTCTTCCTTGGTGGTATGGCAGGGGTAAGTGAAATGAGAATGCTTCACTCTTTTATATGTATATGCATGTGGTACTAACTTACGTGCAATGCAGGATGTTCGTGATACCATGATCACCGACCTGCGGGCCCAGTTGGCGGACGCCAGGCGACAGTTGGTGGCCATCCGACAGGAGTTGGAGATCCTGGTGAGTTTATGTGATGCATTTTTTTTTGTGACCTAGATTTTTGATGCTTAGCCTTTGACTGACGTTTGCCCCGTGTTTCAGCGGGCCCACCAGACAGCGGCAATCGGGACGGCTGGTGGAGCGGGTTCCAGTTCGCGGGGCCCTCCTCCGGAGGTTTCTGCCCTCCAGGAGTAGCTGGCGTATGCGGTGGCTCGGGCTGAGGAGGCCGAGCGTGACCGCGAGGCTCGAGTGAGTGCTTGCTTGGCCCTGACCCTCTTCTAGCTGCTTTCCTTCTATCACTGTTCTCTTACGGTGCATGCGTGCTTTGACAGGTGGCCGAGATTCGGGAGGCCCTGGCCCGTGCTGTTCGTGCTGAGCAGGAGCGCGATGCCTGGGTGGCAGAGCGTGACGCCCGGATTGCGGAGCTAGAGGAGGAGCGGCGACGGGAGGCTGAGGAGCTTCCTCGCGACGTAGTGGATCTGCGGATCGCCCTCGAGCTGTCGAGGAGAGAGGCGATGAGGGAGAGAGAGGAGAGGGAGAGGGATAGGGAGACCGTGGAGAGAGAGAGGGAGAGGGATAGGGAGACCATAGAGAAAGAAAGGGAGTACAGGATGGCAGAGCGATATCTTCATTGGGACGAGAGGAGAGCTCTGGTGGCCCAGGTGTCGGAGCTCCTGCTGAGTCTTGGCACGGCGGAGGGGAGACTTCGGGAGAGTGAGGAGCGGTATCAGAGGGCGAAGGAGCGTGGGGCGCGACTTCGTCAGTCCGGTTCCTTTTCTGTTGGCAGCTTTCTAGTTTCTTCGGCCGAGCAGCGTCGCCGCACCTTGGAGGCTGGCATGGTGCCACCTGGAGAGGCGAGCACGGCTTCTCAGGGTTCGCAGAGGTCGCAGAGGCCCCCTAGGAATCCCCGTCAGAGGAGGGAGGAGAGAGATGACCAGGAGGGTGGTGGTGAGAGTTAGAGAGTTGTTTGTACACCCCACCGTCCTCACTGCATGATGTACTTTTGACTGTTTATATGAAATGGATTTCGTGTGGTTCCTTTTGTCGTGTGCCCTTTTCCTTCCTGTACTTTCTTTCACACCACGTTGTTCACGCTTCACGGGACTTTGCCCTGGACAGGAGGGAACTACTTTGCATGGAGGGTTTTTTGTTCCCTTTTTTTTTTCGCTTTCTTTTGGGCGCATCCAAGCGCGAGGACGCGTCTTAATCCTAGAATTCAAATTTAAAGCGACGGGTGGCCTTTCTTCTCCGTTCCTTACCCGCAAATGAGCCCGCCTTCCGCCGAAACTTTCTCACTCGTCTTTGTCTTCTTCCCCTCGATCGATGGAGTTCGGCGGTCTAGACCACGGCGAAGGTGGAGAGGGACGCGGGACCCCTCGCCCAAGGAGGGACGCGCCAGAGCACGGAACGGCGTCCATGGAGGAGGAAGGGCCGCTTCGGGCCCCCGAGGGACCCGAGGGGCCCGATGTTGCGGAGGGAGGTGAACACGGTCTGGTAGGTCCTCCGATCTCTTCCTCTTTTGATCCACTTCGAGCCGCGCGAGGGGGGAAAGGGTTCGGCGAGTGTTGTACTCAAATGATGGACGCGTCCTAGACAGGGGACACGTTCTTTTTGACTGATGTGAGACCCCTTTTGATGCAGGGTATGGCAAGAATCCTGGGTTTGGCCGATGAGTGGGTGAGTGCGGACGAGCCGAGCCGCGTCAGGAGGGAGAGTCGCGGCAAGGCGAGGCTCGAGGACTGGCACGTACGTCTCCCTGGACAGCAAGGGAGTGTATTGATGCAGGACAGCGCCGACTTCCTGCGGCGGCAGAGAGAGAGTTATACGGGGCTTCCCCAAGCTGGGGACACGCGTGGCATCGGCGGCTCGCGCGCCCAACTGTCAGAGGCTAGGCGGTAGCTGGCCGTCGCTCAACATGAGCTGTCGCTCCTGGTAAGTTACGTGCCGCACTTTTACCTTCAGATTTTGAGTTTCACTGACGGCCGTTGTTTATTTTGTTCCAGCGTGCCCAGCAGACAGCGACGGCGGGGATGATTGGTGGCGCATCTTCCAGCTCCTCGGCCCCTTTTCTCGAGATTGCCTCCCTCCGGGAGCAACTTGCCAGTGCGGTGGCCCGCGCGACCTGGGCGGAAGAGGAGCGTGACGCCTGGGTGGCGACTGTAGCGGAGCTGCGGCATCGCGGTGAGGAGAGACCTTCTCCAGACATCCTGGAGTTAAGGGTTCTTCTGCAGATGATGAGGAGAGAGACAGAGAGAGAGAAAGCCGAGAGAAGGTCCGAGCGACAGCGGGATCAGACCGAGAGGAGGGCCTTGGAGGCCCAAGTGAGGGAGCTCCAGCTGGGCCTTCAGGCCGTCGTGCAGAGGCTAGGAGGGATGGAGACGCGTTACGAGAGAGCGCGAGAGTTCGGGGAGGGACTCCGCCAGTCCGGTCGCTTTGCCGCTAGTGGCTTCTTCGCCACGCCAGGGGAGGAGCAGCGAGTCACTGCTGCGGAGCAGGCGCCGAGAGGCGAGGCAGGTGCTACTGCACGGGGATCCCGGAGGCTTCTGAGGGACCCTCACCTCGGGGGAGAGGAGAGGGACGCCTAGAGGGACGAGCATGGAAATAATGGCAAGAGCTGGCGAGCTAGTGGACCCGCCACCTCTCTATGATTGTAGTGTTTGTGACAGCTTATGTAGAATTGTGAATGGAATGATTTGATTTTCTGCTGCTTATTTGTTCTCTTGTGCGTTCCTTCTTCCCTACACTTCTTCTCCTTTGCACTGTTCCCATGTGATGGGTCTGCCGAGACTCCGCCCCGAGCGGAGAATCGCGTCTTGTTGTGACCATTTTCCACGGGAATCTGCCGTCGAAGTCAATAATGACGGCCCTAGTTCCTTCTCCCGGATGTTGTGTCAAATTTTACGGACGTCCTCCAAAATATGATAGGGTATCCCTAGACAACATAGGGTACTAGTCGTCATATTCTTCGTCCAATCAATCACCCTGTGCGAGCGGTGAAGTGACACACGGGACCGCATGGTAGGTGCCTCATCGCGAGGGCTACCATTAACAGGTGATGGAGGTAATCTTGGCCCGCACTCCTTCCATTTCTATAAATTCTTGTCCCTTTTATCCTCCCAGGTATATCGAGAGCTAACTCGAGGAGCACAAGTTCTCACAGGAGAGGAGGAGTTCAAAATTCCGAGAGTTGGATGGAGGGCGAATCTTCCCACTCCTCGAAGAGAAGCAGATCCAGTGGTAGTAGTTTCAGGAGGCTTTCGGACCTCGAAGGGCACTTCAGTGAAAGGGCTCAATCACAACTCGTAAGCCAAGTTTTCCTGCCCCTCTTCTCATTCTTTCTTCCTTTCTTCTGACCAAACCTCACCTCCATTCCTTGTATGTGTAGGTTGTGATGAAATCACAAATCTTATGGGAGTTGGTAGTAGCAGCGTACAGGGGCCTCCCAGATTTTTAGAAGACGAGGCTAGACGTGATGGGATTTGGTACCTTCCTTCGGATCGAGCCGATCAAGCCCGACCTGGTTCTGATCCAAGCCTTGTGTGAGAGATGGGACCTAGTGAGTTGGGCATTCCTGATGCCCTGGGGGCACATGGTGCCCAGCTTGGAGGATATGGTCCGGATCACAAGCCTGAAGGTGGAGGGCGAGGCAGTGACCGGAGTCACTTACGCGGACTACAGAGAAGGTGCCCAGAAGTTACTGGGTTTGGACCTAGATGGTCGGAAAAATAGGTCGGTAGCTAGGGCGTCCCTCATGGATGCATTAGGGCTCACCGACACTCGTCGGCGGGATGATGAATCCTCAGAAGAGTTCATGGAAAGGATGGAAATAGGATGCCGTGCCGTGTACTGCACAGATTTCGGCGACTGGGAAAGATGCAACATAGATTTGAGGAGATTTCTCCTCTTCCTTTTGGAGAGATTGGTACTGAGCTCGAAAGGGGACGGTATCCAATGTCGCTTCCTGGAGCTGCTATCAGACCTTGAAAGAGTAGGGTACTATGCCTGGGGAGCCGCCATGCTGGCGCACTTGTTTGCAGGTCTGTTCCAAGAAGCGGACCGTGAGATGACTGTGAGTGGTTTCACACCATTCATTCAGGTATTTGGTTTTGCTTGTTTTGTATTTTTTTGTGTTTTTGCAAGGTTCTGATGACCTGCGCCGAGCAGCTGTGGAGCTATTATTACCTCCCTATGGGGAGAGCTCGACATTGGCGACCTGCGATGGTGCCGCTAGTCAGGCGGTGGGAACCCATCATGAGTGCGGCACCCCTAACCTACCAACTGATGGTGCTAAGACGGGAGCTACAGGAGTTCCCTGCAGCGATGGTAAACCGGAGGCCCTACTCAGACATGGTCGATGCCGACCAGCCGTGGGTTCTAGCAAGTCGTGCCCGGTTCGGACGGGAACTGTGGATGCACTGCCTGAATGAAATCGAGCCGCTTCGGCTACGATTAGTTATGAGGACTTTAGGATTGGCTCAAGAATGGGTGGATTCAGCTGCGCCACCTCGTGTCGGGAGAAAGACGCGGGGACCGGCGACCTGCATTGACTGGCGCATGCGATTCCCCGAACAGTATGAGGACTGGCAACGGGGTGGCACGTTTGTAGAATCACAGGCGCGGGATAGCGAGGACTACTTGCGTCTATATAGGATAAAATACGCAGAACGGTTCCAACCCCGGGGACTTGTGGAGGTAGGTTTCCCCTTTTCTCTTCTCTTCTTTCTCTTTTTCTTGATTTTTTGGTGAAAAATACTGACTCGTAAGGCTGCAGGATGTCCGGGATGCCATGATAGCGAATTTACGAACTCGCTTGGCAGAGATGGAACAACAGTTGGGTAATGCCCGCGGAGCTACGAGCGCCTTGGTAGGTGTACAGCACGTTCCTAATTAAAACCCCAGATTCCAGATGTTGACTGCTAATTCACGCGGTCGTAGCATGCCCAGATTGGCGCGGCTTCCCCAGCGATGGGAGTAGGTGGTGCCTCTTCCAGCTTGTGGATTCCCACCTCAGAACTTGACTTGCTTCATGAGCAACTTGCTCATGCCACGCAGCGTGCTGCGGAGGCAGAAGGGATGCTCCGTATACAGGTAAAAGTTTCAGTGCTGAGTTCTCTTTGTTTACGCCTTATCGCGTATCTGAGATGGTACACTCGACAGGAAAAGGAGACGGAAGAAGCGCTTGCCAAGGCTACGCAGAAGGAGGCTAGGATAGCAGAACTGGAGAGGGAACTGTGGCGTCATTCTGATGACGACTCCTCTAGGGATGCCGTAGAACTGAGGATCACTCTCCAGTTGGAGAGGGAAGACCGCGAGAGAGAACGTGCAGAGAAAGAAAGAGACGCAGAGAGAGAAAGAGCCAACATATTGACTGAAAGGGAGGAACGAAGGGCCATGGAGGCCCAACTATTCGAACTCCAAATCAGCCTTGGTCTTGCTGAACAGTGGCTGAGAGATGGTGAGGAGCGCTACCGAAGAGCACGAGAGCGTGGCTTTCGTGTTGGTAGCTTCTCTGCTGCTCCCGTAGATCAACGCCGGGATGCGGGAATAGGAAGAGGAGTACAGAGCGGTAGGAGTACCGCTTTTCGTAGTTGGGTAGCACCTTTGAGAGTGTTTTGCCCGGAGAGTAGTGGGACGAGTAATGCAGAGAGAGAGGGCGGAACTTGATGTAATTTTTTTATTTTTTGGAATAAAATACAAGGTTCGGTTTGTTTGGTTTTCATCTTTACTTCTGTTGCATGAATCCCTGCACACATCACTGAAATAAATAAATCAAAATTTCTGTTCTGACTTGGCCCCTTGCTCAATAAGCAAATGGTCACTGTGACTGTCCTTGATGACTGGTCAAGGGGCCAAGCCTTTATTTTAACGAAGGCAAGGGAAAGAAGTGGTGATGATAAATGCGACAGGCAAGCACACGAATGCAAGCGGTATTAAAGTGAGATGCTGCATGCAAATATAATCATGCAAAATTGATTTATTTTCTTTTTTTATATTTGGCATTTTTTTTATTTTATAAAAAAGATTTTTTTGCTTGCAAATATGTACATTTTCTCTTTTCCATTTTTTGTTGTTTTATCATCTCAATTTTTTTTATTGCTAACGCCCGGCAAGCACCCAAATGGCACCTAACCTTCGTGAGAACAAGTGTTTCTTACTAACCTCCCAGGTATCCTAAGTGCACATCTAGGTTGATTTGGGCCTCTAGACCCCTCGAATGATGATCCCGCCGGCTAAGACTTACCCTGATGACAATACCGTCATGCCATGCTTAGGCTCCCAGTCGCTTCCGACCACAGGGATTCACCCAAAAGGTGTTTGAGGTAAAAGATTTGCCCGACCTGGGTCTATTTCCTTACAACTCTAGATGGTATATGATGGAACACCCTGGAACCCTAACGACCAACCGCGCGGCGCTGACCCGGAATCAGACGCCGTCGCACCCATAGGTGACGCGCTTGCATTGGCCTAAGCCCGAGGTTAAGCAAGAAGACATCAAGGTGGTAAACAGGGGTCTTGACCAGCCAGAAACGCAGAGACTCCTTCGCGGCGATAGCTTTTGCTTTTCAAAGTAGGCAACCAAATGTGTATATTAAAATAAGGTTGCAGACCCTAGGTAGTTTTCACCCTTCAGAAACTCCATCGAACGTTCATCTTTAGAGGAAGAAGGAAGAGCGTGGGGGATAAGCCTCCTGAGAGGATCGGCAAAACCGTTAACCCGGCGAGCGAATAAGGGCCCATTAACTCTTTCCTTTCGGATAACTTCGGACCAAATCTAGAGCATTTACATTCCATAGCCCCCCCCCCCCTTTTTTGTGGATTCAGACTTTTGCTTTGAGGGGTTCCGTTTATCGCAACAGGCACGGTCACGACCAGGCTTTTCTCTTGATTTTGACTTTGTATTTCTTTTTGTGAGGGAGATATAGTTGTTTGACGTTTGTGGGCTCCCTTTTCGTATGCCTGCGGGGACACTGCCCTCTTCTCGTGCTCTGATCGATGCTCGAGGAAATGGATCCTACTCTTGCCTTTGGGGTTTGAGTTTCGGTTTCTCATGCTCAGCGTTTTAAGGGCGCCGACTGTCTCATTTGGTCGAAGGGGAAAAGAATAAAGATTACAGCTTCCGGAGATCTTCTGGGTGGGGCCCCACCGTAGGTGATGCTACCGACTTTTTTGAGTAAAATACATCAGTGAGCACATGTTAGCTTCCTTCGAGCGAGCATAGGCTGACGTGGCCGGACAGGGATCTCCACGGTTCTGGCAAACCAAGACCCGGTGCCTACCAAGCCTCAATGGGCCCTATCCTAACATAAAGGTTAGATGCAGGGACTTAACTACATGGTGACTGCCAGGCATCGGCATTTTGAATCTTCCATGTTTTTAGTGGTTTTTGGTATTTCTTTGTTTTTGATGTTTTTTTATCTTTTCATCATTTTTTTTGTTTTGTGCTAAGGGTAGTATTTCTTAAGATAAAGCCCATTCCAAGGGTGGGATAACTCGGTCCCTTCGGCGTTGACTAGCTTGTAGGCGTTACCAGGGTACACGGCTTGAATTACAAATGGTCCTTCCCAAATGGGTTGGAGCTTAGAACGCGGACCTCCAGGTTTGATAAAAATTCTTTTTACGACCATCTCACCGACTTTGAATTTTCTCTCAACGACTTTCTTTTGGTAAAAGCGAGCGAGTCTATTTTGATACACACGCGCGTGTTCGGCAGCGGCCAGTCGCTTCTCATCCAAGAGTTCCAATTGGACGAGGAGTGAATTACGACGATCGTCGAGGGAAAATTCCTCGTCCAATTGTACCCTGAGAGAAGGGATCAGAGTCTCATACGGGACTACCGCTTCCATACCATAAGTAAGGGCAAATGGAGTCTACCCGGTGGGGGTACGGATTGAAGTGCGATAGGCCCATAGGGCTTCGATAAGTTTTTCTGGCCAGTCTGAAAACTTACTAGACTCGCAGGTTTTTTTGATGATTTTGAACAATGTTTTATTGGTGGCCTCCGCTTGGCCGTTACCTTGTGGGTAATAAGGCGATGAATGAAGTAATGCAATTGCGTACCTTTTGCAGAGGTCTTGTAGGTCCTGAGAAATGAACTGTGGCCCATTGTCGGTGACGATCGTGCTTGGGACGCCGAATCTGGCGAGGATGTTCTTTATGACGAATTTGCATACCGTTGACACCTTGATTTCCGCGTAAGCTTCAGCTTCGGCCCATTTGGTGAAGTATTCCGTCGCAGTAAGGATGAAAGATTTCTGCTTGGTGAGGGAATTGGGATCACCTAGGGGACCAATGATGTCGAATGCCCACATGGAGAAAGGCCATGGGGAGGATATTGGATGAAGTGAGGAAGATGGTGAATGGATTTTATCGGCGTGAAGTTGACACTTGACACACCTACGGACATAGACAGCACAATCTTCTTCCATAGTGGGCCAATAAAAGCCTTGGCGAATGATCTTCTTGGCGAGCATCTGACTATTACGTGGCCACCGCACACACCCGAGTGCGTCTCTTCTACACATTTCCAAACCTCATCGTCACCAAGACATCTTAACAGAATACCAGTAAGGCTCCTCCTATAGAGTAGACCTCCAACCAAAGTATATTTCTGAGCCACCCTTCTTATGGCTTTCTTGTCCTCTGTGGTGGCCCCTTCAGGATAAGACTGATCTTGGCAGTATTTGACAATTTCATAGAACCATGATTTCTCTTCATCAGCCAGTTCTTCTTCGGCCTCTGCCAACATGATTTCCCTCTTTTCAAGGATATCTTCCTGCAGGATCTTCCTTGCTATCCTGTCTTTGATATTTACGTAGGAAGCATCATCGATTGCAGGGGCGTGAAGTTTATAGATGGAAATGGACTTAAACCATCTTCCTAGAGGGAATCTTAAGGATGATGCCAATGAGGCGAGGGCATCGGCGAGAATATTTTGATGACGAGGGACATGAACAAAGATCAGTTTGGCGAACAGTTTGGCAAAGGCAGCAGTGAGTTCTTGGTATGGCTTGAGTTTGGGATCGCGAGTGCGATATTTAGTGAGCACCTGGCGAATGATGAGTTGACTATCACCTACGACTCGCAACTCAGTGATACGAAAAGAATGAGCGAGTTCTAGGCCAGCTAGAAGAGCTTCATATTCGGCTATATTGTTGGTGACTAGAAATTTGAGTTGGTATGCCAATGGGAATGTGAGGCCTTCAGGCGACAGGAGGGCGATGTCGATTCCTCTCCCTTGAGAATTCAGAGCTCCATCAAAATATAGCGTCCACATTGGCTCATCTGATTGGTTGACGGACATTAGTTCCTCATCTGGAAACTCTGATTGGACGGGATCGAACTTGGGAAGAGGATGGTGAGCGAGATGCTCGGCTATGGCATAGCCTTTAATCACCTTTTGCTGGATGTAGGTGATGTCGAACTGAGAGAGAAAACTTTGCCAGCGTGCTAGCCTATCCGTAAGGACGGCTTTCTCCAGAAGGAATTTGATAGGATTCATTCGAGCAATCAAGTGGACCTCATGAGCCAAGAAGTAGTGCTTCAATTTCTGCACTACCCAAACGAGGGCAGCACAGGTTTTCTCCATGACGGTGTACTTCTGCTCACAGGGATTGAGAAGTTTAGACAAGTAATAGGTTGCCCGTTCCTTGCCTTCTTCATCAGCTTGTGCGAGGACGGCTCCCACGGAGTCATCCAAGACTGAGACGTAAAGGATCAGAGGTTTTTCTGGTTTGGGTGGAATGAGAACGGGTGGACTAGCCAGATATTCCTTCAACCCTTCAAAAGCTTTCTGACATTTAGAATTCCAGTGGAATTCTACTCCTGGCTTGGTCAACTCGTAGAGAGGTCTACACCTTTGTGAATATTGGGACACAAACCGACGAATAAACTGCAACCTCCCGATTAAATCTCGGACTTCCCTCAAATTCTTGGGAGGCGGCATATCCCTGATAGCCTTAGCTTTGTCGGGATCTATCTCGATCCCTCTTTTGCTCACAATGAACCCCAGCAATTTACCCGACGACACACCAAACACACACTTCTTTGGGTTCATTTTCAATTGGAACTCCCTTGACCTCTGCAAGACCTTAGCCAAAACTTCTGGATGTTCCATCCTGGTCCTTGATTTTACCAATAAGTCATCCACATACACTTCGAGATATACGTGCATCATGTCATGAAATATGACCATCATCGCTCTTTGGTAAGTAGCTCCAGCATTCTTTAATCCGAACGGCATGACCACGTAACAATATGTTCCCCAAGGGGTAGTGAATGACGTCTTTTCCTGATCCTCTTCTGTCAAACGAATTTGATTGTATCCTGAAAATCCATCCATGAAAGAGAGGGTTTCGTAGCCTGCCGTGTTATCAATCAGCACATCAATGTGAGGTAAGGGAAAATCATCCTTTGGACACGCGCGGTTAAGGTCCCGGAAGTCGATGCAAATCCTGACTTTCCCATCTTTCTTCATGACCGGGACAATGTTCGCCACCCATTGAGGATAAAGAACGACTCTAATGAACCTGGCTTTGTGGAGCTTATCGACCTCTTCTTTCATTTTCAAAGCCATTTGAGGGTGGAAACGCCTTAACCTTTGTTTTACCGAGACGGACCCTGGTTTTAGGGTTAAACGGTGTTCGACCAAGGTTGAATCCAGACCCGGCATATCCTCGTAGCTCCATGCAAACGTGTCCTTATATTCCTTGAGAACCTCAATTAATGCCTCTTCTTCAGAGGGTGGTAGGTTGTCACTTATGAGGATGATCCTAGGGTCTTCCTCAGTTCCCAAGTTGACTTCTTTGGTGGATTCTTCTACGGTGGTTGACGGCTCGTCGAATCTCCTTATTCCACTAGCGTATGCGCCCGCCGCATCCTCATATTCCTCACCCTCATCTTCAGTGGGGCATTCTTCATCCGTGATCTCGTAGACTCCATACCCTTCATCAGATGCACAGTCGCCCTCGCATTCTATTTCGGGTAGCTGGATGGGATTTTCTAACAACTGGGGGATGGCAAGAAGGGCCTGACACCTGGCGGCCAAATCCAGAAGGAATCGACGAGGGATCTGCCTACCCTTGGATTTCTTCCTAGGTACTACCCTTGGCCTATCATTCCTAGATTGACTGACAATATTTACAGAAGAAGGGGAAGACGAAGAGGATGGTGTAGAATGTACAGGAGAAGACCCCTCAGAGAAGGGGTAGAAAAGGTCACTCATCGGACCTTGGACGGGTGGTCCGCAAGGCGGTACGCACTCGTAGGAGATGTAGGAGGTTTCCTCAACGAAGATGTGTTGTTGGGGAGTTTGAAAATTGACGTTTTTTTTCGTTTTCATTTTTAATGACAAAGCAGTGAAAAGAGATTGGAGGAGAGAGAAAAGTGGTTATGGCTAGAGGATTGTGAGGCTCATAGAGCAGATCATGGTTGAAGACCTGGCGCGGGTTGAAAAGCCCGCGTAGGTATGTAAACAGAGAAGGTGACCTGGGAAGATCATCAGATAATTGTCTGGTCCAGAAGAAGATATCAGCAAAGGCTGAGACGAGTGGATGGAGAAGATGGCGGCTAATGAGCCGTCGATGGCAATGTTGAGGACGGATGAAGATCCGTCGATGACAGGGTCCTTCTGGCGAGGACGAGGATAGTTTGGAACCTTGGCAAGAGTGGTAATATTCTCTGGTGTTCCGGAGATCAATGGTGGTCCTTCAAGCTGCGGAGACGAGAACATCCTTTCCAGTGCAACGGAAATGTCCCGTATGTCGAACCATTTGTCCCACTCGCATTCCGGATCTTTGATCTTGCCTCTTTTGGTGATCCTCGGATATTTTTCAGCCAAATATACAGCATGTGATCCCCCATATGCTTCTCGTGGGTAATCTCCCATCTGAACAACGGGCCCTCTGTTGAAGTGGTTTGATAGAGTCCACGTGAGGGGCTTCCAATCTGCCTTGAACGGTCCTTTGAAGCCTAGGCCAAACCTGCGGTTCGGCCTAATTTCCTTTGGCGGTTTGAGCATACCCTGTAACTGTGCGCCCAGACCTTTTCCTTGTTGATAGCCGATGTTCCTCATAATCTCCCAACCTTTGGAGTGAAAAGGGAGACATGATGTTGTGGTTGTCCTGACCGGCTCCTTTGGTGCTAGTGGAACATGAGATGGATCACGTACGTCCAGCAGTGACAATATGGGCCGATGAGACGGCCAAACAGAAGGCAGAGAGGTGTTGATAGCATCCACTGTGTGAAGGACAGGTGTACTGACCACTTTAATAATTCTCCCATTGTAAGGAAACTTCAGGCACTGATGGTTGGTGGAAGGCACAGCGTCCATGGCTTCGATGTAAGGGCGACCCAGTATAGCCTTGAATGTGGGGTCCATGTCAAGGACATGGAATTCCGTGGGAATTGACATGGGGCCTAGTTCTGCCTTCAGAATAATCATCCCCTGCGGCGGCCTTTTGCTATTGTCATAAGCCGTGACCGTGATCGAGGAAGGTCTTATTTGTTCCTCGTTGACCCCACACAACTGAAGAGTGCTCATGGAGATCACATTTATGGATGCACCCGTGTCCACAAGACACGGGTTTATGGATACCCCATTAATTTTTATTGAAATGCACAATGCATATTTCCGAGCTTCCTTGGGAGCGAGCTCGTAGTTGTGAAACATTATGGCTGGTTGTGTGTCTGTTGGGGTCAGGACGGTCGAAATCTTCTCCACGGGGAGGTCTTCATTAACCATGACCTTTTGAAGATATTCCATCAAGGCTGCCTGGTGGGATGTGGATCTTTGAAGTAGCTCCAGGATGGAGATCCGGGCAGGTGTCTTGTCCAAGTGTTTCAATAGATCATACTATGTTCCAGGGATAGCTCTTTCTGGTTGTTCTGCATCATCCTTCTCTGGCTGAGATTGCTCGGGATTCTGACTGTTGTGGGGGAAAATCCTGTGGAAAATCCTTCCACTCCGGAGCACCATTGCCTGCGGCTTTTGTACCTCTGTGGGGGTAGCAGTGGATTTTAACAGGGGTTTGAGGGGTAGTAGTGGAGGAATGGTTAATGAAGCAGGGGTGATGACGGGAGTAGGGATTCTGATGAGGGGTTTGTTAGGTGGCGGCATGGTGGAGGTAGAGGGGATATTGCGCGGATTATGAAGGATAAGGGGTCTAGAAGGTGGCGGTGGAGATGAAGTGGGAGTGGGTAGGGCTTGAAGTGGGCAATGATTTTGAGGTGGGTGATGGTTAATGAGTGGTTTTGAAGGCATTAGTGGTGATACGGTGGAGAAAGACGGGGTTATGTATGGTTGACGGATGATAAGGGGTTTAGAAGGCGTAGGGGTAAATGTGGTAGAGGTGGATGGTAAAGTGGGTGAGTGAGAGAAGATGAGAGGGTGTGAAGGCGTAGTGGAGAGTGTCGGTTGATAGGAGGTCGGGGTGCGGATGAGAGGGCGTAATGGTAGTGGAAATGGTGATGGTGATACTGACGCGGATTGATGAGAGAGAGGTGCTACCCGGGCAAGGTGAGGGGGGTGCATGACGATAGGGTTGGAGGTAGAAAGAATGGAGGTACTTTCCTGGTGCCACACCTGCTCTCTCCCGACTTCCGGGAAGGAGGAGATGGGGTTAACCTGATGATTGGGCTGTTGGTGCTCCGGTAATGGATTCTGGATTATGCCCATGTCGGGCTGTTGTTGTGGGGCCTGCTGAGCCTGCTGTTGTTGTTGTGGTTGCTGTTGCTTGTAGATCCCTAAGAAATCCACTTAGAACAATTAAAAGGAAAAAGAAATGAATAGAAGATGGGAAAAGAGGGAGAAAAGGGGAGCATGCGTAGGATGCTAAGGGGATGTGTGATCGCCAGAGACGCGAGGGTCTCAAAGAGGAGACAACATGGGGAGATGATCGCAAAATACCTCAAATATGCGGGGGATGTGAGTACTCCTTTCTCTTCAAAATCGGCCGGCCGACGAAGAGAGTTCTTCCTTTGATTACCCTTGCAAACAACAAAGACAACAACACCAAAAGATATGGATTAGAAACAATGGTGTAGCATCAAATTCAATAAAAATATAAGTGGGCATGAAGAATATGAACAATACACACCTTAAGGGGATTGCCCTTAAACCCCTATGCAAAGAGGGTGTGGGGAAATGTATGATGCATGCAAATAAATAAAAGTAAGGGAAGTGTGCAAGAGATGCACTATGGGGAGATCTCAATATGATGGTTGAGAAAATTCAATAACAATGATGCATGCATGACTTAATGAAAAATACAAATAAGGGGAGATAAGATAGAAAAATCTTGTTTGGGTGGCTTCTTTGGCTTGAATGCTCGATGGGAGGAAGCCTCAAAGGGATGAAGAGTTGAACCGTGGAAGAAGCCCCCCTCCTTAGCCAAGAACAGCCTACCTTCGGTTCCTGTAAAAAGAAAAGAAGAACAACAGAAGGAAAAAGGGAAGAAACAGAAGAAGAAGAAGAAGAAGAAGAATAAGAAGAAGAAGCAGGAGGATACGGAAGAAGAAGAAGAAGAAGCAGAAACAGAAGGAGACACGTAGAAGACAGAAGAAAAAGGGGAAAGAAGAAAAAGAAGAACGCAGGGGAGAATAAAAATTATCGGAACCAACCCCTTAACAGAGGCGAGAGCCTCTATTAATAGGTTAGGAAAGGGTGATAAGAAGGGAAGAGATTAAAGGAGGAAGGGATAAGAACAGCAAGAGCCCAAAGAGGGGAGGATTAAGCTGGGCAAGAACCCAAACCAAGTAGGGACTCTTTGGGGAAATGCTGCGTTCGTTCGGAACACAAAAGTGAAACACGACTTGGTTCAGGGCGTCAATTGTTAAATTGACGACCTGCCCAGAGGGCGTTTCTTAAAAACACGCCTTAGACTAAGGCGTCTCTTCCTGGATCAATTTTGGAAATAAGTCTTTCTTTTATTTGAAAATTCTGAAACACGCCTTAGGAAGAGGCTTTATTTAAAACACGCCTTAGGAGAAGGCGTTATTTATTTGAAACACGCCTTAGGAAGAGGCTTTATTTAAAACACGCCTTAGGAGAAGGCGTTATTTAAAACACGCCTTAGGAGAAGGCGTTATTTATTTGAAACACGCCTTAGGTGAAGGCGTTATTTAAAACACGCCCTAGCCAAGGTCGTTAATTCTGAAAAATTAGAGAAAATATCCAAAAAAATCCATAAAAATCCAGAAAATAGAGAAAAATAGGAAAAGAGGAGGAAAAGTGAGAAATCCAAGAAAAGTGGGAAAAAAACACTCAAACGAAGCTAATTTGAGGGTCAAATTGAGGCATTACAAGGTAATATGAGATGTACTCACAGTAACGTCAATTTTGGCGTGTCTACAGCTGCCCTGCCTTGGCGTCTGCTTTGCAAGGGAGCGTAGCAAACTGAAAAGTAGATGCCAAGGTGTGATGAGACACGCAATCAACATCACTGGATAAGAAATGAAATCAAAAGCTCGAGATGAAGCAAATCTCGGGAAATCCAACGAAATCAACAATGTTTGGATAAAAGGGGAGATGTGCACGCGGTGCACGAAGGAGATAAAATAAATGATCAACTTCCAGCGCGGTGGAAGTACCCCAGGTCACAAACCTGTAGGTTTCACCATTGGGGAGCGGTTACCAGCCAGTGGACGTGCTGCAGCCAAGGTGGATCAAAGGGAAAGGAGTTAAAAATAAGATGATAAAAATCCAAACAAGGAGCTTTCGAGAAAAGACCCAAAACAGCGACAAAACGAACTGAGGACTCAATTCGGCATGGAATATCTCATATCGAGAAAGATTAAGATCAATTCAACCTCAAAAACAGCTTATCAGAATGATTTTTCAACAATTGTTTCAAAGTCCTACATGAATGCATGCTGGGCTAAAGGGAAAAATAAACAAATGAAAATATAATATAATCAAGGATAATATTGTTAAACTGCCAAGACTGGGTCAAGAAACCAATTCTGCGAGCTGATACTAAGCCGAAGCCCGTTTATCCACGCACCAATTCGTAAAAGGGAACCATCGTCCCCAATCTTGGACGGCTCAACGGCCTATCCGTGTGACTAAGACTCCTCTGGAATCATCATTGTTTTTGATGAAGGGGAACTCAAATCCCAGATTTACCAAAGCCACAAGGTCCTTGATATAATCTAGTAACATATGTAACATATAGTAGAATGCATACAGGGAGATGGTGATATCAATAAGCATGGGAACTGAGAAATGAGCTGCAAGCACCGTGGGACTTTGAGTGATGATGCCCTGCCGGCGGGACCAAGAGCCTCTTCCTGCGCTCAAAAATTCATTAGCCAAGATATAACAAGCAATGAATAAGGCATTTAATCATAGCATGCATAGCATGAATCAAAGCAACCAATCATAGCATATATCATGAACAGCATAAGTCAAATCATGGCATAGCAAAGCATCATTATTTGTTGTTTGTCATGAGGATGACAATCTGGCTAATCAAGTTTTGGAGTTAAATAATCAGGATCTGATAATGCCCATCGGCGGAGTAATCAGATGAAACGAGCAGGAGTTGATTGAAAGATTTGGAGATGAATAATCATGAGATATGATAATCAGAATGATATAGGGAGATGATGCCCCTGGGTGGCATGTCATGAGAATATTGGGAAGAATCAATAGATTGATAGCAATAAGTAGAGAGAGGACCCATCCCGTGGTTTTGGTCTCTGCAAAGCTGTTCCTGCAAAACACCATCAGAAAATACAATGCAAATTTTTGAATTTTGGAAATATGCAAATTTTTATGAGTTTTGGAATATGCAAATTTTTATGAGTTTTGAAAAAGATATTCAAATTTTTATGAGTTTTGATCAATATGCAAATTTTTGTGAAGTTTTGTAAAAGATATTCAATTTTTTTTGTGAAGTTTTGAGAAATGTATTCAAATTTTTATGGATTTTGGACAAGAAATATTCAATTTTTTTGTTTGATTTTGGTTAGACATTGCTAAAGCAGCATCAAAGGGTGTTTTAAACCACTGGCTAGGGGTCCTCATTCCTTCCCTTTTTGCTAAAAATTGCCCGGAGTCGGGCGTGCATTGAAGGTGGCGCCCTATAACCGACCGCCTTTGATCAACAGTGCCCCTACCAAGGCCATACCCAAGAAACATTCGGTCTTGGAGGGAGAAGAGAAGAATAATTGGAGACAAGCTTTATACAGGATGGGAAATATCAGGACTTGAATTCCTTCCAAGGTTTAACCCTCAAAGAGGTAGTCTGTTGTGCCGGGGCTTTGTGCCTTTGATTTTTAGACCCTTGACATGCATACGACCAGGGTTTTCCCTGCGGGGACTTTGCCACTCTTGACATGCCTTAATTCATACTTTTGCTTTTATCGAAATTCTGACTTGATTTTCATAATATCCCTTTTGGCTAGATGTATATCATGAAAGCTCATATGAAAACTCATATTGATGTTGATTTTGGGTCAAGACTGCCCCTATTTGAGACTCCTCTCGTATTGGGGATTACCTAGGTTGGTCATCTCATCCGTCAACCTCTTGCCCCTGCATGTGGCCGAATAAAGAAGAGAAAAAGACTTCCAGATATACTCATGGCATGGCCAAGATAGCAACGGTGTTTTTATCAAAGGAGCCGGCTAAGGACGCCGTGAAGTGTGTGGAATGCCCAGCTAAGGGTTGCTCTTAACAAGCGGGGAGAGAATGTTGAATTCCCAGCGCGGGGTTCTTATTACCAAAGGTGCTGCAAAAGCAAGCCTAAAGACTCTTTTGAGAATGATTTAATTTAACAAAAGCCTAAGATAAAGATCTGAAACACCACTCTTAATCTTGTTAAGAAGCACTTGATTTTGCAAATCATGCGTGAAGTAATGAGAAAATGATATCATTAAAATGCATACTTACGCCAATATGTTACCTTGCAACCTTTGTAGAAGCAGCTGCTGCGAGGCGATGTTGATCATCGTGGGATAGTCCTCTTTGGCAGTCCATAGGATTGGAAGCAAAGGATTGAAAGTGGCTTAACAAGAAGGAGTGGTGCCAAGACCAGACTCAGATGAATAAGGAGAAAAGGAAGAGAGGCGAGGGCTAGAACTCCCTTACTAAGGTGTGGAGACCCTGATCACATGAAAGATCTACAGAAGGAGAGGAGAATTAGAAGGAGGAGTGAGGACTAAAGCCTCGAAAGCAGTGGGAGAAAGGGCAAATGCCCAAGGCAGTGGATGTGGAAGAAGTTGGGTCAGACCCAGAATCAGGAGGAATTAGAAGAAGAAATTGATATATAGAAAGAGACGGATCCGGAGGGTCCGGAGGTAAAGGAGGAGAATCGTGATAGGAGGAATCATCCGGAGGCTCCGGAGGGATAACGAAAGAAGGGACGCGATGTCCTGGGAAGAAATAAAGAAAAAGATGATGAAAAAGGAGGAAGAAAATGAAGGATGTGATATCCCGGAGGAGCAGAAAGATGAATCGGAAGAAAGATGGAGGGTCCGGAGGATGAGGATGGAAAGGGGCGCGATGCCCAGGGAGAGAAAAATCCGGAGGTTCCGGAGGAATGAAATCAGAAAGGAGAAGGTGGAAAGGGGCGTCGTGCCCGAGAGAAAAGTCCGGAGGTTCCGGAGGAAGCAAATACAGAAGGTGGAGAGGGGCGTCGTGCCCAAAGGGAAAATCTGGAGGTTCCGGAGGAATAAGGTGGAAAGGGGTGCGATGCCCTGGGAGAAAGTCCGGAGGTTCCGGAGGAATAGAATCAGAAAGGGCGAGATGCCCAAAGAGGAGGGATAAAATTCCTGGAGGTTCCAGGGAGATAGCAGGAAAAGGGACGCGATGCCCCAGGGATAGTGGATAAAAAGATGAAGATGAATAAGATGGGAAGTGCGGAATATCCGGAGGTGCCGGAAGGCGAGGGAGATACGGGTTTGGAAACCCGGGAAGAAGGAGATGCAATTGTATGCAGAATGAATGCGATGAATGCTGTGAATGCATGAATGCAACAAAATGCATGAGATGCAACGAAGGTGGAGAAAATGAGGAATATGAAGGGTGAGAGGGCAAGATCCTCCTCTTAACCCTTGGAGTGGCCCACGAGGAAAATGTGATTGAAATGGATATGGATGGAGTTGAATGAACAAGAGTGGAAGAAATAGGAGACGGCCCCTTAAGACAATTGCCCCTCCACGGCAGTCAACATGTACGACCAATCGGCCCAATAAAGGAAGCTTCAATAAATGACAACCCCCTTGGAAAGCGAAGATCAATAAGGTGAGGGAGTCGTAGAGTTGGAACATGAAGCATCGACATGCCCATTGATGGTGATGAATATGGAATGTTGAATAAAATGGGCATTCGCCCCTTGTAAGGAGTAATGAATTCGGAATTCGGAAATTGGAACAAGGGGTGCCCTGCCCGGCCCTTAGACGGCATCAACGCCCGGCATGGCGGCGACTTGACTTCTTCGGCCGTGATTGGCACAATAACCCGGATTGGCATCCGGCAAATGAATTCTTGTATCTTGAATAGCGTGGCCAAATCCTTTCTGCCCAGCTCTTGATTATCTTCGGCGCAAGTAGCTGCAGAAGCACGCCCCTTCCGAGTAACAAAGGGAGGTGAGGCGGAAGCGGAAGGCTCCGTGGATGGTGGAGTTATAATGGAAGGTGTTGGCAAATGGGTGAGCGTAAGCGGGGGTTCAAACACGTCGAGCTTCTCCTCTTGCTCGAAAGCAGTCGGGATTGGCTCGGGTGCAAAAAGAGGTGGATCCTGCTCAGGATTAGCCATGGGTAAGGGTAAAGGGTTAAGTGGTGGAATAGGCAAAGGGATAATGGAGGGCCGAGGTGGCGTAAATGGGAGGTTAATTGGGGAAGGTTCAATGGTGTAATTAATGGAGGCCGATGGTGTGGAGGTTAATGGTTTAAGGAGTGGAGGTGTAATTGGTGGAGGTTTAATGGAAGGTTTAGGGGAGGTTGGTGTGAAGGTTAATGGTATAAATGGAGGAGGTGTAATGTACGCGGTGTCAAGGATAGGAGGAGACTTACACTGTGCCGGTGTGGGTGATTGAAGTATCGACCCATCATCGTAACACTAATTAGTCTCATAAATTGGGGTTGGATCGGCGACGGTGGCTTCGTCCTGAGCAGGGGGTTCATCAAATGATAGTGGGGGAAACGGGAATTTAAGGAAACTCGGAAGGGGTGCTTGCGGAGCTTCATCATCATATACCGGCTCGGATTCTTCAAAGGCCGGCTCTTGCTCGCTTGGAATGCTGATGCCATAATCATCCATCCTGTCTTTCCATTCTCTCTCCATCTTTGTAATCTCGTCCAAAGCGGCATGGAGAGGATTGACTGGAGTAGGAGGAGCCGTGACCCTCTTTATTTGTTCCTCCATCAAAGTGATTTTATCAAGCAGAGATTGTTGGAGGGGTGTGACTTGAACAACTGAGGGTTGGCAGGGCCTTGAAGGAGGAGGGGCCGCATAAAAAGGCCGTGGAGGGGAGTTAATGGGCCGGCCCATGGAAGAACCCGGATGGGCCGGATTGCAATGAATAAATGGGCCTTGGGGCCGTGATCGAGAGGGAATAGAAGGAGGCGGGTGATGGGCCACCCGAGTAGGATGAACAGGAGGAGATGGGTAATGGGTTACCCGATCAGGATTGGAAGGAGGAGGTGGGTGATGGGCCACCCATGTAGAATTGGAGGGAGATGGGTGATGGGCCACCCGAATAGAATTGGAAGGAGGGAGAGATGCATGAGATGTACCCTCAACGGCGGCCTTAAGGGCTTGGATCTGTTGAGGGGTAAGATGATCTAACGCATGAATGATCTGGGAGACTTTCTCATCATTGGGACGAGAGGATCCCGAGGGAGTAGTGACTCGAAATTGAGTTGAAGGACCATTGGATTGGACATTGCCCATGGGTCGGGCATGACCATAAGAATGAGGGCGTGGCCCTTTGAAAGAATGGTGAGAATTTTGATGAACATGTTGAAATTGAGGATTATAAGATGTGCTAGGTTGATCATCCTCATGAATTGAATTAAACATGTTGTTTTGTTTATCAAAGTAAGCCATTATGCAATCCAAATAATGTGCAAACAATTTGCAAAGAAACACACAAGTTGGAATGGTTACCTTGATTTTTATTTGTTTAAACCTTGGTGAATTAATGAATTTTAGCAAAGTTTGGAATGATTCACACAAGGGGGGAACCTAGTTTCAATATGAGTTGAACTCCAATGCCAACTAGGGATCCTCTCTCACCACGCATAGGCCAACTAACTCGGGACTTCAAAAGGGTACAACATGCCCGGCGTCCGTGAGGGAATCCACAGGTGCGGGGACTTACGGAGGCTTGGAAAAGGGATTTCCGGTCCAAAGAGACGGAATGCTCAATGGAGGGTCGTCCCGATTCCAAGAGAGTGTGTGGATCCAAATGAAGAGGAGGAGGCCTCCCAAACCAAAATACAAATATGAAGGATGAATGCAACAGGGGAAATCAAGCTAATCACAGCAAATGATCAATCAATAAAGATAAGCATGAATCATGATGAAAAATCACAGCCGGGAGGGCTCTGTAAACCCACAGTAAAAACACGCCCTGTCTGGGGGCGCTACTAAAAAATACACGACGATGTGACTGTCGTGAATCAACGTGAGGGGCCCAGGGGCTGGGTAAAAAGCGCCTTAGGGTGAGGCGCTATCAATAAAAGGACGCCCTATCCACAGGGCGTCAAATCAAAAGAAACGCCTTGATGTGGGGCGCTAATCAATAACAGAACGCCCTGGGGCAAGGAGTTAATTCACAGGCAGCAATATAAAGCAGGAGAACCCGGAAGTATGCTGGAAAACGCCCTGTCAGAGGGCGTAGAATATGAATAAGACGCCCTTGGAGAGGGCGTGAAATCAATAAAAACGCCTCTTCCAAAGGCGTGAATTCACTTTATGCAGGAAAACTTCACAGCCGACAATATAAGCACTGACAGTCACAGTACGCAATCATGGCAATCAACAGGATATCATGCTCATTAAGATTTTATTTTTAAGAGGATAAGTGGAATTTCTAAAAAAAAAGATCTAATAAACTAGCCAATCACTAGTGGGGAAGTGCAAAAGCACAAAGGAGGGTGCCCGAGGGGCACAAAGGAAAGGGTACCGAGGGTACCAAAGGGAAAGGGGTAATCAAAGAAAAACAAAAAGGAGTCCCACCGTGATCGCCAATTTGTAGATCCCTAAGAAATCCACTTAGAACAATTAAAAGGAAAAAGAAATGAATAGAAGATGGGAAAAGAGGGAGAAAAGGGGAGCATGCGTAGGATGCTAAGGGGATGTGTGATCGCCAGAGACGCGAGGGTCTCAAAGAGGAGACAACATGGGGAGATGATCGCAAAATACCTCAAATATGCGGGGGATGTGAGTACTCCTTTCTCTTCAAAATCGGCCGGCCGACGAAGAGAGTTCTTCCTTTGATTACCCTTGCAAACAACAAAGACAACAACACCAAAAGATATGGATTAGAAACAATGGTGTAGCATCAAATTCAATAAAAATATAAGTGGGCATGAAGAATATGAACAATACACACCTTAAGGGGATTGCCCTTAAACCCCTATGCAAAGAGGGTGTGGGGAGATGTATGATGCATGCAAATAAATAAAAGTAAGGGAAGTGTGCAAGAGATGCACTATGGGGAGATCTCAATATGATGGTTGAGAAAAATCAATAACAATGATGCATGCATGACTTAATGAAAAATACAAATAAGGGGAGATAAGATAGAAAAATCTTGTTTGGGTGGCTTCTTTGGCTTGAATGCTCGATGGGAGGAAGCCTCAAAGGGATGAAGAGTTGAACCGTGGAATAAGCCCCCCTCCTTAGCCAAGAACAGCCTACCTTCGGTTCCTGTAAAAAGAAAAGAAGAACAACAGAAGGAAAAAGGGAAGAAACAGAAGAAGAAGAAGAATAATAAGAAGAAGAAGCAGGAGGATACGGAAGAAGAAGAAGAAGAATAAGAAGAAGAAGCAGAAACAGAAGGAGACACGTAGAAGACAGAAGAAAAAGGGGAAAGAAGAAAAAGAAGAACGCAGGGGAGAATAAAAATTATCGGAACCAACCCCTTAACAGAGGCGAGAGCCTCTATTAATAGGTTAGGAAAGGGTGATAAGAAGGGAAGAGATTAAAGGAGGAAGGGATAAGAACAGCAAGAGCCCAAAGAGGGGAGGATTAAGTTGGGCAAGAACCCAAACCAAGTAGGGACTCTCTGGGGAAAGGCTGCGTTCGTTTGGAACACAAAAGTGAAACACGACTTGGTTCAGGGCGTCAATTGTTAAATTGACGACCTGCCCAGAGGGCGTTTCTTAAAAACACGCCTTAGACTAAGGCGTCTCTTCCTGGATCAATTTTGGAAATAAGTCTTTCTTTTATTTGAAAATTCTGAAACACGCCTTAGGAAGAGGCTTTATTTAAAACATGCCTTAGGAGAAGGCGTTATTTAAAACACGCCTTAGGAGAAGGCGTTATTTATTTGAAACACGCCTTAGGTGAAGGCGTTATTTAAAACACACCCTAGCCAAGGTCGTTAATTCTGAAAAATTAGAGAAAATATCCAAAAAAATGCAGAAAAATCCAGAAAATAGAGAAAAATAGGAAAAGAGGAGGAAAAGTGAGAAATCCAAGAAAAGTGGGAAAAAAACACTCAAACGAAGCTAATTTGAGGGTCAAATTGGGGCATTACAAGACAATATGAGATGGGGTTAACCTGATGATTGGGCTGTTGGTGCTCCGGTAATGGATTCTGGATTATGCCCATGTCGGGCTGTTGTTGTGGGGCCTGCTGAGCCTGCTGTTGTTGTTGTGGTTGCTGTTGCTGTTGCTGTTGCTGTTGTAACTGCTGCTGTGGCCTATGAGGAGGTCTCCTAGCCTTGAGAGCCGCGACGTATCGTCTCATCTCATCCCAATCTATTTGATGTTCATCATTCATATCATGGATGTAATCTTTGAAATGGAAGCAGTAATCTACTGTGTGTCCCGGCTGCCTGTGGTAGACGCAGTATTTGGAGGTATCAACATTGGGGGGCCACGCGGGCCTTTCTCTGGGTAGGGCGAGTTGGTTTGATGCCATGAGGGCATTAAAAATGTCTGCTAAGGTTTCCGGCAATGGTGGATAGTAGGCTCTCTTGGGACCGAGCGGCCTCCTTTGTTGCTGTTGGGGACCATAGTTCCCCGGGGGTGGAACTTGGTTGTACTGAAGCGGTGGTTGTTGTTGCTGAGGTTGTGGTTGTTGTTGCTGGGGTTGGCGTAATGGAGGCATATTATCCTGTGGTGGATTATTTTGGGGTGGAGGACGAAGAGGGAAAGGACCTGGTTGAAGGGGAAGTCGGGGCATTTGTGGAGGCCTTGGGTTGACTGCATAGTTGGCATTGTTGACCGCACTGACTTGCTCATTTATCACGACCCCTTCTGTGGCTCCGCCCGGGACACCAGCGCCTGTCTTTCTGACCACTTTGGGCTTCGGCGACTCAAACATGTTCATGATGGGGGAGTCTTTTAGCTGGGTTTGGATGTACCGGGCCCTTTCATAGAGTTCCTCCATTGTAGTAAGTTTATTCATGGCCAGGACGTGTCTGAACTGTGGGGTTGCATTAGACACAATCATCTTCACTTGTTCGGGCTCAGAGAGGGTATCCCTTATTCTTTCCGCCAGAGACCTCCATCTATCGGCATAGCGGACAAAATCCTCGTCGGGCTTCATCTTTTCGGCCACTAGGTCGGTAATGGAGAGTGAGGGACCGACCCTATCCCTATATTTCTGCAAGAACCTTCTCTGGACTATTTCAAAATTCTCGGCCTCGCGGGGCTCCAAGGAATAGAACCACTCAAGCGCGGGACCATCCAATGATTTCCGAAAGAGGTATGCCAGGGACCTCTGATCGTTTTGCCAATAGGAGGATTCATACATGAAATCCTTGAGGTGAATGAAGGGGTTGCCGGTACCATTGTATCTGCGGTACGTGGGCATTTCGGAGGGAGGAAGATGAATGACGGGAAGGATTGGCAAAGCAACCTCCGTGGTGGCTTTCACGTCCACCATCCTTCTCAGATTTTGAAACTGCTCGTCCATGCGATTGAACCTATTGAGGAGCGATTGGGCGAGCTCCTCTGGAGGTGAAGGTGGCACTTGCCACTGGGGGAGAAACTGTCTCCCGGAGACTTGAGGGGGGAACCCGGAATGAGAGGGAGCTGTCGGACCGCCGACAGTTGGCCCTAGCTGAAGCGGTGTGTGGGGAACAACGGGAGTTTGAGATTGTGACGGGAACTGGAATGAGGGTGGTTGTTGGCTCGCTTGTCCTTGAAGCGAGGGAGACTGGATGGCTTGTGCCAACGAAGGAGATGGAATGGCCTGCACGGACTCTTGGAGAGGTGCGATGGCCGGAGTTGATTCCTGGGCGTGGGGGAAACAGATTTCCCCTTCAGAATGGCCTGGAAGGCCCGGAGCTGTTCAGAGGTAAGCTCCGTGTTGGCGAGGACGCCCAGTAAGGAAGAGATATCCTGTGGTGGGGACGTGTCCCCGGCAATAACCTGCACCTCATGCGAGAGCTCATGAGAAGGACCCGAGTCCATAGCATAGACTCGCGGGTCGGCTGACAAACCACGACTAGGGTGGTTTTCCTCAAAAGACTCGTGAGCCATGCTCACAGTTTTCCCAGAACGCAAGAACATACACTAGCAAGCAGGTAGCACAGATTATCAAACAAGTGGATGCCTTTACGCCTTTTTTGTGTTTTGATTTTGATGATTTTTTTATGTTTTTAGCGAGATCCGAAGTTCACACAAAATGGGGACCCTAGTTTATTTTTGTTTCACCGCCGTGTCAGCTAGGGTCTCTCGTGTCACCACGAATGAAATGGCTGACTCCGGGGAACTTCAATGGTACAACCAGCCCAGTGAACGAAGAGGAGATTCTTCGATGTCGGGGACTTACGGAGGTCCCAGTGTAGGAGATTCTAGTCCGTTGAGAGGAATTCCCAAACGGAGAGTCCTTCCTTCACCGGGAAAGGGTGATCCTCAAAAAAATGAAAAAAAAGGATAGAAAAGAGGGATGGATGCATGCAATGAAATGCTGACAGAGATATGGAGTGGGAAAATAACAGAAATAACAGACATATAATAAACAAACAACCAATCAAAACTGACAGTGCTGCCGTGAGCACAACGGGGGCGCGCGCGGGCGCCAAGGTGGAGAGGCACGGATGGTGCCGAACTTGCAAGGGTAGCCGAAAGGAATCAGTAGAGTCCCACCGTGATCGCCAATCTGTGAGCGACGTCACGCGGTTCGGGGAAGCGGAGAAGACGCGGAGCGCGTGGGCTCCTTTTTGTTTGCTGCAACACAGAAATAAGAGAAAAGAGAAGGGGCCACCACGGGAGATTGCTCCGGCGGGGCGAGCGTGACAAATGTGATATAGCAAGATATGGGGGTTAAACTGCCATAGCGGGAAGTGACTCGCCGCGACCTCGGGGGACGGGAATGGTGCAGAAATTAAATAGCAGGAATTGAAACGGCCATTGGGGAAGTGACTCGCCGCGGCCTCGAGAATATAAGCAGATAGGAAGATAACAGAATATAAAGAGAATATAAAGAGCGGGAATTTAAATGGCCATTGGGGAAGTGACTCGCCGCGGCCTCGAGAATATGAATAGATAAGAATATGACAGGATATAAAGAGAATTTAAACGGCCATTGGGGAAGTGACTCGCCGCGGCCTCGAGAACATGAATAAATAAGAATATAACATATAAGAACGGGAATTTCAACGGCCATTGGGGAAGTGACTCGCCGCGGCCTCGAGCATATGAGCAGAATATAACAGAATATAAAGAGAATATAAGAACGAAAATTTAAACGGCCATTGGGGAAGTGACTCGCCGCGGCCTCGAGAACAAGATGTGATCGCCAGGGGCCGAAAGGCCCCAAAATGAAGAAAGTGATCGCGCCTACCTCAAGAGCGGGAGATGGCGGGTTGCTTCTTCCTCCCCCTTCGGCCGACCGACGGAGAGGGCTTTCCTTGGGTACCCTTGCAAAACAACGACAAACAAGTAACGAGTGGATTAGAAAGATGAAGGTGTAGTATTCAAATCCTTGCGATAAAAATAACGAAATGATGGTAAGACACACACCTGGTTGGTGTTGTCTTTTAAACCCCTCTCGGACTCGAGTAGGAGGAAAATGAGATGATGGATGCAAGAAGTATATAAGAAGAGGCGCCCTTATGAAGGGGGATAGATGATGCGAGATGATGAATGCAAAGGAACTAAGAAGAAAAGGAAAGGATTGGCTTATTGGATGTGCCGATGGTAAAATCCGGCGGAGCTCCGGCAGCGTAGGGATGGCGTGGAAGCGCGGTGGATGAAGACGACCTTCCTCTCGCGAGCGTGGGCACCCGAGAAGCCGGCAGAACCTCCACCTACAAAAGACCCCACGGGTTAGAAAATGACTCCGGTAGCCTCTGGGCTCCGGCAGCCTATCGGATCTCTTCGAGGCTCTCCCAGAACTGAGGGGGTGGGCCTCTATTTATAGGGCTCCGGAGGGTGGAGGCGTCCAGGACCCTGGACACCTCCAACAGGGCCGAACTAATATTTTATTCTATTTTTATTAATTTTTTTAGAATATTTTTGTGGAGGCGTCCAGGGGCCCGGACGCCTCCAACAGGTCCACCGAAAACCGACGACGGCCGCACGCGGTTTGGCACAACGCGTGGTTTTGTGAGCGGCGCCTCGTGATTCAGAAATGGGCGCGTCCAGGTCGCTGGACGTCTCTATAATTTGGATTTTTTCACACACGACAAACCGTCGTTCGGTGAGCGGCGCCCGTGAGAGAGTTGATGGAGGCGTCCAGGGGCCTGGACGCCTCCAAAAATATGTTATTCTTTATTTTGATTTTGTCTTTTATGCCAAGGCTGGCATTTTGATTTTTTATATTTATTTTTTATGGAGGCGTCCAGGGGCATGGACGCCTCCATTAATATATATATTTTTATTTATTTTTTTGTTTTTTTATGCCAACTGACATTTTACACACATTTTTTTATTTTTATTTTTATGGAGGCGTCCAGGGGCCTGGACGCCTCCATTAAAATATATATTTGTTTATATTTTTTTTATTTGGTTTTGGGCCCTGAGAAAAGAATAAAATAAAAGAAAAGAATGGGGCGTCCAGGGGCCTGGACGCCCCCATTAAGACCCACCCGGGTCCTAGTCAGCGGCCGCCCGGCAGACATCCTTCTTGGTTCCGGAACCTCCTGATGCGTTCGACTGGTGTTGATGCCGCTCGAATGCCGTGACGGGACGATTCCGAATGCCGAAAAAGGCAGAAGAAGACCCAAGAAAAGGAAGCACTCGAGTGATTCAAAATGCGTAAGCCGTTGCGGGACGTTGTATAGTAATACGAGACTTTCTCAGGAGACATCAAGAATGGCGTGTCTACAGTGCCCAGGTGAACGACCCGGTTCACCCGCAGCGAGGACCGCATAAGGGTTATGCGGTCACTGGTTCGACCGCACATCGCTCACCGACGCGAAAACGGCGAACCCCGCCGGAATCGCCCAATCGGCCTCAAAACAAGCCCCATGGAGGGGAAATGGTGAGAGAAGAACCCCCAAGCCCCCTAGCATGCTCCTACACCCTTAAATCGCAAAATCGGGGCTCAAAACGATGGATCGGACGAACTCACCTCGCGGCATGATCAACCCTTCCCGGCTCAAAATAATCCCCTCTCGACCTCGTCTCGAGCCGAAACTCACGGGGAAGGAAGACAAGAGGCTAAGGAACGTCACCCTACCTCCGGTTCGCGACGAAACGCTCCGATCCGAGCTCGAAGCCGCGAAGAACGCCGTTAGAATCTCGCCTCCCCACGCTTCCCACGCTCGCCGTATGCCCGCACGATCGCCACTACGTCACCCTACGTCCTCGCGCCGTCGCACCGCCGCCGTCTGCAGCCGGAACGGAGGTCGCCGCGCTCGAACGGGAGAGAGAGAGAGTGAGAGGGCGGCCACGGTCGTGGGAGAGGAAGAAGAAGAAAGGAAGAAGAAGAAGAAAAAGAAAAGAAAATGGGAGGTTTAAATAGAAAATCTGAAAAATATCGAAAAATAAAAAATTACATTTTCGGAATCCTCGAGACGCACCGATCGCAACGGTATCACTCGTGCCCAGGTGAACGACCCGGTTCACCCGCAGCGAGGTTCCGAAGGAATTGCCGAAACACACATCGGAAATCGGAAAACGCGCGGAAAAGTCGCGGAACGCCTCCGGGCCTCCGAAACAACTCCGGATCGCGCCGACCCGAACACGAAAGATGACCGAAATAAAATTTCAGACACAACGGAGCCGGACACTCCGAAAAACCAGATCCGGGACCCACGAAGAAGGATCCGAAAGGTCCGGGATATTACACGCTTCCTCTTCATCCCGACATTACTAGATGAGGGCACGTTGTTACGGGCTGGAGAAACTCCCTCATTCGATTGGTTGTTAGTATTGGGAGTTTCGACTCCCGACTCTTGTTGATTATCAGTTAGTTTAGAATCATTAAAAAGATTGCCTATATTAAATTCAGTGCCCGTGCCCGTGCCCCCCTCCACATTCTGCTCCTCATCACCATGCTCACTACGCGTGTCAAGGTACGAGCTACCTTAGTTGCATGCAGCGTTATCACCTCTCGCCATAGAGGTAGAGCAAATGATCTCCATCTCATCCATAAATAAGAAAGACATTCTTTGAATTGTTCTATACTCTCTATTGATCTAAAATTTTAAACCATATTCAATTCATCACTAATAAGAAAAAATATGAATCAAAATAATTATATGCAACTTTCGTACCGCTATAAGATCTTCCCAGTTTTCGTCTGTGCCTGGGGTAGCTATTTTTTTGTCATCATCCTACCCCCAACCTGATCGACTCTTGACATTCAAAATTAAATAATACCTTTTCTTTAGATTTTTTAACCGATTCTTCAAATTTTTCATCGAGTAACCTAACTTTATCGTGTCATTGAAAATTTTGATTGTTTGTCTCCATGCATCTCTTGTGAAATTTCCATTGACAAAGCCATCATTATTAACACGATGTTCTACCAACAGGTCTATGAAGACTTTGTTAGCATGATTGCTCCAATTTGCCATCCTAATCTTTTCTTTGGATACACTCATAATTTCTTAATAAATGAACATAATATAACGTTAGCAGGAAAGAGGTTAGAGTAATCCAAATACAACACATGACTGAATAATTTATGATGATATAAAACATATTTTTACTTACAAGCAGTGACCATAATGTGCTCGTTTAAAGAATTCAGATTAACATTAATACAATAATCAGGGAAACATATACATAAATGTAATGTGCTCGTCTGAAGAATTCAGATTTTATGAATAAGATTGGATCTGCATAATAGCCTAACAGACAAGAGAAAGAGGTTGGAGTAATCCAAATACAACACATGACTGAATATGTTATAATGATATAAAACATATTTTTTACTTACAAGCAGTGACCATAAGTTTAATGTGCTCGTCTAAAGAATTCAGATTAACATTACTACAATAATCAGGGAAACATATACGTAAGTTTAATGTGCTCGTCAATAACAATTCAGTTTTTATGATTATGCTTGGGATCTACATAATAGCCTATAACAGACAAGAGAAAGAATAGTATGTAAAATCACACGACAAGGAATATACTAAAACCACCATTGAACAAGCCTATATGTAGGATGCCAAATTTCACATTAAATCACACAACAAGGAATGTAGTATGACCTACAGAAAAATGACTTATTACCAAATTATGAAGATCGAGCATAAGTTTAATGTAGTATGACCTACAGAAAAATGACTTAACAAATTATGAAGATCGAGCATAAGTTTAATGCAGTATGACCTACGGAAAAGGAATGTAGTATGACCTACAGAAAAATGACTTAACAAATTATGAAGATCGAGCATAAGTGTAATGTAGTATGACCTACATAAAAGGAATGTAGTATGACCTACAGAAAAGAGGTGTAGTATGACATACAGAAAAATAACTTAACAAATGTAGTATGACCTACAGAAATCTGACCATTATTTATATTCTGGTTAAGCAAAATATGAAGTTCGAGCATCTAATGAGGGACAGCAGCAGCCATGATTGCTTAAAATAGACTTACACGAGGGAAGGACCAGCCAACACGGTGATGAGGGGAAAGGAGCACCCACTCACTGAAGGGGGAAGGAGTACCCCACGGAGTGACCACACAGAGGTGAAGGGGAAGGAGCACCACACAGAGGTGAAGGGGAAGGAGTACCCCACGGAGTGACCCTACATTAAGTGAAATATATGTCACATAAAACCATCTTATAAGGGAAGGAGAAAGACGCGCAGGGCGTCATTGCAGTAGAGCACCACCGGTGACGCGCAGAGTACCACCGGAGACGATCGCGACCGAAAGGGCAACAGATGGGGAAGGACAAAGGCGCCCAGACGTCGTTGCCGCAGACAACCACCAGAGACGACAGCGAGGGCCCAGATGGGGAAGGAGAAGGACGCGTCGTTGTCGCAGACGACGACCGGAGGACGATAGAAGCCGCGGAGTACCACCGGTGACGCGCAGAGTACCACGAGACGATCGCGACCGAAAGGGCAACATATGGGGAAGAAGAAAGGCGCCCAGACGTCATTGCCGCAGACAACCACCAGAGACGACATCGAGGGCCCAGATGGGGAAGGAGAAGGACGCGTCGTTGTCGCAGACGACGGCCGGAGGGTGATCGAATCCGCGATGGTGCCCTCGGCGGAGCAGGAGGGCAGAAGCGGGGGAGGGCAGGAGCGATCGAAAGAGACGAAAAATGGGGTTACGGGAGCGGGGATATGTTATTCCACCATTTCGGTGGAATGACATATCACCGGCAGTAACCCCGATATCTTTCCTAACCCCATTCCAACTAACCCCCCTATTCCGGCCATTAAAATTCGAACCAAACGTGAAATGGGCATAAGACAGGGATATCTGGGGCTTAACACCGAACCAAACGGGACCTTAGAATCCATCTTGGACATCTTTGCTATATTATTCCGCTGGACTCCATAAGGGAAAAGCATCAGTTCCCCCGATGGTAATGCTAAGCTTTCCCCATTTCCGGTTCAGCTGCTGCACAATTGATGATATTCTTTCTCAAGCACTAAGCATTAGCTCTAGATGAGGATTTGCTCATCCTACAAAAGTAAAATGCATAATCATTGTTTCAAAATCATAGTTTCATCTTCGACTTGATCTATGAAACATTACTTTATGCAGATCCATGTGATCAGCATGTCACAAACTCAAGTGATGGTCCAATTGATAGATGCACAAGAATAACACTTACTACACTACTAGCGGTGTAGTTAATAAGTACACTGTCAACGGTGTAGTTATTTTTTTTATTTTTTTTTTGAGTGAGTCCCAAGCCCCTTATATTATTGTGGGCCCCAAGCCACCCATCTAACGTAAGACCCACGGCAAGCAAAAACAAAAGGTTGGAATAGTGCTAATTTGAAATTTACACTATTGACAGTGGTTTTTTTGTTTTCTGCTTACCGTGCACGACAAGTCTCTGGTGACATGGGGCCGCCATCAGAAAAAATTTCAACAAAAATAAAAAAATGACTACACAGCTAGCAGTGTAGTTAAAAGTGTTACTCGATGCACATAATTGACCTGATGTGGAAAAGGGCGGGAATTTGTCCCTCAGTGTGCATGCACATACATGTACAAGTACTGGGGTTTGGGGAATTAGATGCACATCTTTTAAGTTTACATTTTCCATTGCCTTTTGAGTGCCTTCATCTATTGGGAACAATTGGAGCCTCAGTTTGATAAATCTCTCTGAATATTAGCTTCTCCAACCTGTTGCTGTAAGCATAATCCTCCAAAACCTCAAGAGGGAATATCCCGAGTAAACTCTCCCAGAAATCCATTTTGTATATGCCTTGAACTAGCTTGTTGAAAAGTTGGGCACAACGATAGATTTACAATTGATTTCAACTCCATTCTTTAGAAATATACCCATGATTGTGCAATTCTTTTGGGACAATATATTAAATATTCCTTTTTCCAAAGAATGAATTCTGTCATCGGGTCCTCTCCGTATGTTTAGAATCATCAGCAACCAAGAAACTCCCCTTACTTGCAGCATTTTTGGACCTTTTATGTGCATTGATGCGATCCTGCCCACAAGATGGAGAATATATATTAAAGAAAGTTGAAGCTAGTGCCGCAAGTAAGTTAAAGAATTATACACAGAATAGTGATATTTGGAAGGAACTAAGTGAAAGTTTTCTCGTTCATTTTTAGGGTCTTCTAGGACCTAATGTTTCGGGAGCCCACAGGTTAGCAGCGATAACATCTCCACCCATACAGCCCCCTTCATTTTTGCCTTGTAAATGATGCCCCATGAGACAAAGAATACAACTTCGAGTGAACATTTGGCTGGGTCTAATGCAGTGTGATTGCCAATGGCTAACATGATCCGCAATGGACACAAATTTTGGGCATGGCTTTGGTTTGACAAATGAGTTATTTATCGTGAGATGCGATGATCAAAATTGGCTCATGAGGTCATTGACAAATCGCAAGCCTAGTAATTAAATCGCCACTGAGCACTAATGGTGTCCCCAAAATGACAACGTATGCCACCATCATGCATGAGACAAGAATACAACTTTGAGTGAACATTTGGGTGGGTCTAATGCGGTGTGATTGCCGATGGTTAACATGATCCGTAACGGACACAAATCATGGGTATGACTTTGGTTTGACAAGTGAGTTATTTATCGTGAGATGCGATGATCGAAATTGGCTCGTGAGGTCATTGACAAATTGCAAGCCCAGTAATTAAATCACCATTGAGCACTAATGGTGTCCCCTAAATGACAATGTATGCCACCATTGAGCAGAGTCCCAAATGACTACATGAATCACTATTGGGTGATAATGGCAGCAACAAAATGGAAACATAGGCAACAATTGAGTGCTAATGGCAACTGCAAAATGGTGACCTACGCCAACTTGAGTCCCAAAAGCACCGCAATGGTAACATAGCACCACCATCGATCATTAACGGCAGCCCCATAATGGCAGCACGGGCCATTGCTAAAGCAGGCGGCAACGTTCAATAGTGGCGTATGCCACCTTTGTATGCTAAAGGCAGCCCAGGAGGTACCTTCAATGCTAACGGTAACCTAAGGGCCTAACATCGGTTGAAAAGCTAACAATGGACTCTGCCAAAAAAAATAGGTTAAAAAGGATTATTTTTATGCCAACTTAAAATCAAGGAAGTCGGAATCGGGGATCGGATCGCCCGCTCCCAAACCGATCCGGATCCGTGGGATCGGCCGATCCCGGCCGAGTCATGCCAGCTGACTTGGCTAGGGATACAAATATCTAAAAAAATCTAAAAACCTGAAAAAATAGAAAAAGTATTCTAACATAGATCTATATCAAATTTAATGTGAAATAGTTGACATTTGCTCATCATTTTGTGAAATAAGTGACATACTCAAATAATACAATGATTTCATGAGATAGTTACCTTTCATTTATTGAAGACGAATATTGAAAGAGTTTTCAACCTATGTTAAGGGACCACAAAATAATGAAAAAAGAAAAAAAAAATCACCTCTTAAGTCTAATTCCAAGGAGAGAGAAAATATTTCTAGAGAGAGAAAGAGACTTACCTTCGAACATCTCTTGAAGAGCATGGTCCTAGTTGAGTTTAGAAGCAATCTTTTAACACCAATCACTCTTGATCAATTATCTTCTTGCAACAATGAGCCTAGATTGAGAGAGTGAGAGAGTACGTAGGTGTGTGTGTGTGAGAGAGAGAGAGAGATGTGAAAGAGACTTGGAGAGGAAGAGCTTAGGAGAGTGAAAGAGAAGAGAAGTGAAAGGGCGTGTGTGTGCGAGACAGTGAAATCCCGGTCGAAAGGTCCCAAGGACCAAAGACCTTTGGTTGGCTTCCCCCCCCCAAAACCTTTTTTTTTAAAAAAAATCAAATGGGTCAAGGGCGGGATCGCTTGGGATCGCCTGGGATCGGTCGATCCAGGCTGATCCGGTCGATCCCTAGCCGATCTGGCCCGATCCCACCGATCCCGGGGTAGATCGGTTCATCTTGGATCGGGATCGGATCGGTTCACATGGAAACCGATCGGATCGGCTGATCCGACTAACCATTCTTAAAACATATGATTTTTACACGATCTTCCACTCAAATATTGCCAACTTGTTCCATTCATGAACCCACACATGACAAAACCCTGAAAAAGTTTGTGCATATCTGCAAGATGTACAATCAGGGCCCCGTGGTATCCCCACCATTAGCAAGAAAATGCAATCTTTCGAACTCTCGCTACTTTTTTCCTTCCATCATCCTCTTTGATTAAATTGTCCCAACATTTGACATGATTCCTTTGTTTTACATTCTAAATTTTAACTTTTCATTTTAATTCAGTAGCTTGTTTATCAACCATCATCTCCATCCACTTGGAGACAGGAACTAGTGACCAGAAATTGAGCACTTACCATCTATAACCTGAATTGCAACACACCATGCATACAGTCAAGCCCCTCCCATATCACTGTTTCCTCCAAAAAAGATCTTCACACTATGACTTCACTCACGCAAAGCTTCTCCAATGTACTACTACTTAGCCTTGTATTACATGTTGCTAAGTAATTCTTCCAATAATCATTTTACAAACATATAGCCTTATTCCATCTCCAAGGGTTAAAAGAAAAATAGAAAAGAAAATCTCACATGACAGAAAATTATAATCTACCACACATAAAAAACTCCACCAACCCACAAATATGCACTAGCAAACTATGCTCAAGTTGCATACTGTTTACACGCGGAATTTTCAAACATCCACTTTCGTTGGATAAATATACGTATATTTTGACATATTTGTTAATTCCGCACTTTTGAGTTTATCAGACGATTTAAGGTTCGTGTATAGGACTTTTCCCCACCAACCAGAGTCGGTGTTAATTTACATCGGAACAAGTCCGGACACCTTTGATTAACTGTCGAAGAACGCATTTTTTCTCTATTCGGTGTGACATAAATGTTCTTGACGATCCCCCATTACGGGTACATACTGTTGCAAAGAAATTTGAAGACTTTATTTCATTGAACATATGTGATTTGAATTACAGTCGGTCTTTTAAGACCTTTACATATAGTCCCGATTGTGTAATCGGGTCTTCGAGATTACATCCAGATGCAACCAGAGCCTTTCAATTCGCTTCAGTCAACATTTAGATCTTGACTTTGATTTCGTCTGGATCTGGTCACTGAATTTACTTTTATCCCCTGATCAACTATTGAATTTGAATTCCATCGGGATCGGACTATTGGATCGCCAATATGATCATTGTCGATCCCTCGAAGTTGCTTCATAGTCATAATCACTCTTTTGATTGTAATTGGACTCTTAAGTTGCCTTGGTGTCCATAAAGGACATTCTCGCATGAGACAGGTATATTTGTAATTTGGTGTCTCTTCGTCGTCAATCATAGTATTACTATGAGTGTCTAGGTTTGCCTAGGGTCATTTATGGCCTAGGGTCACGTGTGAGTCTTTGTTTCGTATAGTCTGTGAGAGTCTGCATACGAGTCGGTCTAATGCAAGCTCGCAAGTGTCAATCCCTTTCGAGTGTGAGGTAAGTCGGGTCTAATGCGTACGTTGTAGACTTGCCGGAATTTGGGATCAGCTCTACCTCAATGTCTCGGATCTAGTCACCCATAGGGACCCATCGGTGATTCCTAGTGAGTCTTCGAGCCGTCTCCTTCCTTTGAAAGTGACCCCACCCCAAAGTCTCCACCACTACCCTCATTCCCACAGCAGTATGTGCATATCGAATATATACGGGATGAGCAGGTGACGATTACTTGGAGTGGAGCGTACCCGCGTTACCTAGTACGGTGGAGAGCACGGTCCACATCCGACAGATCCGCAGGAGCGATACGTGCACAGCCGCACCCCTTACTCGATGGGGTTGAGTTTCTTCCACCCGGGGAGAATTGATGGAGACATCAAACAAGATCACTAACTTTTTTTATTTGCATTTATACCCTTGTGTTAAATGGGTTTGCAATTGTATAGCAACTATAAGCCAAAGTGTGAGTCCTTAGGTTTTAGTGGATTTCTTTGCAAAAGGCCATGTGGCTCGGCGGGATCCCCCCACCTTCTTTCCCATTAGTACACCTAGGCTCTAGGGCCCATGTGGGACTGGTTCAAAGTCCAAGATGGGCTTAGACCAAGACCTTTCAAAGTTGGACCAAGAAAAGTCCAAGATGCCCACTTGCCATTTATCCTTTTTTTATGTTGTTTTGACCACATCAGAGAAGGGGAAAGGAATTAAATATTCTCATCTTGCCCCTCCCTAACCCTAAATCTGAGGGTAGTGATGGTCATTTCATTATTTTGACAATTAATGAAAAGAAAATCAAGAATTTGTCTTGAGCAGCCCAAGGGCGCAGCCCCTCTCCCTCTCTATCCCAACCCCTTGCAGCTGGATTGTTATGAATTTCTTGAGGTGTGAGGCCTCCCTATCAACCCCTCTCTGAGTGAGAAGCTAAGCACCGCCGCCGCCACCTGCCATCGAGCCGCCATCGCACCACCACCGCCGCCTCGTTGGAGTTCTATCCATCTCTGGACAGCAAGCTGAGGCCGAAATTCTATCTCCCAGTCCGTAGATCTGTTCGACCCCAAATTTTGAGGGTTTGTTCTCCCTATCATCCCCCATCCCCAGTTCAAATTTCATGTCATTTTGCCTTCATTTACTATTTTTCCCAGTAATTTACTTTGCCCCCTAGCAATCTGCCAGTTTGCAGATCTGCAAAATAGTAGTCGGTTGTTGTATTTTTCCCGCCTCCTTAGTCATCCCCTAAAAATCTCAAAAAATTCATACGTGATCCTCACATCCCCCCCTTCCAACCATAATTTTTCCAGAGTCTACATCCATCTTTTTTATTTTGGTCAAATTTCATTTTTAGGCAGATCATGTTTTGTCCTGACTGTCTGTAATTCGAGTCAGTAGAAGTACCTGGGGAACAATCATTTTCATTTCTAATCCGTCTACTCGATGGACGTGAAATTAATTTATGTTTTACCCCTTTGAGTCCTCTATCCAAAGGCGCCAATCTCGCCTCAATCCGCCTCCGGATCTGGGCACAACAATTCTTTTCGCCGGGTCGCGCAAACCTGTTCCGTGAACAGGCCAGCAAAGGCAGTAGTAAGTTAATTCTTGCAAAATTACTTCGGCGTCAATTCAGCCGCCTCCGAGTTCAGAGATCGAAGAGGAGTTTTCCACCGACGCCCCAGCCAGCCGCCGTGATCAGAAGGTGACCGGAAGTCGCCGTCCCACAAGCCGAGTTCGGTTGATGTCCAGCGAGTCGGAACAGTAGCGAATCGAACCAGCAGCCTGCCTCCGGTCCGAGAGCCCTTTCGGCTTGTTGCCCGTCAACCCGAGAACGCTACTCCTGGGTCCCACTGTATCCCTTTGATTACCTCCCTGCGTGGAGTGGGCATAGAAATTCACTTTTGTAATTAATTACATTTACTGTACCGGGAGTACGAGTCTTGGCCGGGGTCGTCTTCCCCACGTCCGGAGCGTGGAGGTACACTCGCCACCCTCCTACTTTGGCATTTTGCTTATCTAGTATACTTTCATATGCCGCTGCATGAGCGTGTTAGGATAACTAGCTCGATATTTGATCACCGTTGCGAGAGTGAGTCAGTGGAACCCGTCCCGTGACTCGATCCGAGCACGCAGAAAAGTCGATACCTGAGACTCATTGCCGGTTTCTCAACCGCACAGATCCACGCATTTCCCTCGCTTAGGGACGTCCGCGAGCTAGAGTCCCAGGTTCGCGTTCCGTCCCGCATCATCGGTCGACCGGACTCCACAATGGGTCAGGAACTCGGTCGACAAGTCTCCAAGGTCGGTCGACCCTCCTACTGAACCCGGTCGAGAAGGGCGCCGTGATCAACAGGGATGCATTCGATCAACTGACCGTGTCAACGCTGAACGCGGTGGTCCACCGACTTAGTCCCCCTTTGCTCTCATGAGCTAACTGAAGTTGGTTGGACACAAACATCTATGAAGTGCCTAGACTTCTCATTGCCCCCTGCACTCAGGTTCTACAGATCATCAGAGTCCACGAATCAGCGTATATCTTTTGACATTGGAGTCTTTGGGTAGACATCTTGGTTCAGGTGGTCAGGTACCATTTATTATCTTTCCTTTGTCATTTTTTTAAGTATATTTTGATGGGATGTTTAATGTTTTAAGTATATGTTTTTGCAATGCCAACTGGATGGTCCAGTTCACATGTATGACCTTCAAACAGCCAGTGAGTGACAGGCTTTTCAAGTGGCACATGGTATGTTCCCGTGAATTTTTCAACACCTCCAGGTACCATAAACGGTTTCTTTCCATCCATCCCTTTCTGTGGCGGTCACTTCATCAAGGCACAGAAGATTTAGTATGCCAGAAAGTTAGAGGGAAGTTTTGAGTTTAAAAGGTAGTAAGATTTTTCTTCACTTCACAATTTTTCCTGCTCATCCACGATCTTTTGGGAGTTACATTATTAACAATGCTGTCAGGTAGGACCCACGTGGCAGTGTTGGGTTTGCTCAGGTCTCCTCTTGGCTACAGCATTTTACATTATTTTGTTCGGTTGTGTAATTCAAGCTTGTTTGTCACATGTGAATACTTGATTATGTCATAATCCACATGTAAAAAGGTTAGCGGGCCTGATACACTATGTACTTTGGCTAAACAACATGTCATTTACATCTTGTTCTTTACAACATGTTTGTGTGTTCAACCATTTCTTCCCCTTTTGGTGTACTTCCCCCGCATAACAGAGCGCTTCATGCATTATACTACTACTGTTGATAGAGTACATAAACATGTGGTGACATTTATTCGAGATCGAAAGTAAGTAGGGAAGAATGAGGTCACAACGAAGTACTCGACTCGACCTCCACGCCCTCAATGAAGTACCGTGGCAGCTACTACAATTTGGACACACGGCGGCTATATTCTTTATGGCAAGTGGAGCCCAGGGTACGTGGCGATAATCCTGAAGGCTGAAGAACCTTACACACGCATGAGCACCCGTTGGCCGTCCGGTGAACATTAGTGATCGGCTTGCAGCATCCAACATTTGTCAAGCCTGCTCGGCGCTCGCTCATGGCCGATGCTCGCTTGTCATCGGTCCCCAAAGAGGGCGATGTCGCCCTGCACGCTTGCTTGCGTACCTGTTATGTGGTGTCCCGTCTTCAATGAGAACCCGCAAGAAATTGTAAGCTCGTGCGATTACGAGGTTATATGGAACGGGTCTTCCATTAAACTGCGGAAGTTTTACACCCATGCAATAGATGCAACCATATGTTGGTTATGTGAAAAAATTAATAGCCATCAAGTGTTCAAAAAGAAACCCGTTTCCTCCGGACCAAATGGAGCGGCACTAAAGGTGCTCCAACTAGTATAAATAGAGTAGCTCCTACATTGTTTCAAGCATCCCCACGGTGAGAGACAAGAGAGCTCTTGTAGAGAGAAACAAGAGGGTCTTGGGGGAGAGTGAGCTTGAGCGAGTTTTGTGTGTGGGGATTTGTTCCTCCGGATTGGGGTGTGTACTCTTTGTATTATTCTCCACATCTAGTGAAGTTCCGCTGTCGTCATCGCCCGTGGACATAGGGGGTAACCTCCTAACTGTTGGGTTGAAATAGATTGGGAGTGTTCTTAAGAAAGGGAAACTCAAATGTTTATCCAAAGAGTGCTACCTCAAGTGTTGTGTTTTGTATGGGGACTTTAGTCCTACATTGGAAAACATAAAGAGGTGAGGGGACCTTATAGTTCCTAGGGCCCCCTGGACTATGTCTTATAGACAATAGTGGAGGTAAGCTAGGACCTATCACACGCACGCACGCGCCGGGCCGGGCCGGGCGGGGTTGGGCGGGCGCGCGTATATGTGTGTGAGGTGCGGGTCCAGCCGGCTTGCCCTGGCACCTTTTTTGATTTCTTTTTACTGTTTTGCCCTTTCTTGGAGAGAAAGAGGGGTCTCCGAACGATTTTTGTTTGGAGGCGGACCGTCGCGGGCGTGGGTATTACAGGAGTGATTAGTATTACCCTAATCACGGTTATCCTGTTTTTGCTATTTTTACTTCCCCGAGGAATCGCTCGCACTCCGCTCTCTCTCTCTCGTCTCCGTCAGTCGCAGCCGCTGCTCTGCCTCCGTTGCACAACACCAACATCGTTCGGCGGTCAACGTCTTCTTCGTCGCGGTTCGCGCATAGATGACGCTCTCTACTGCTGTCTTTCGTCGGTGATCAGTGCATGTTCTTCGACCTACATATTTTTCTTTTAAGAAGAGATCCGGGTCCAGCCGGCTTGCCCTGGCACCTTTTTGGATTTCTTTTTACTGTTTTGCCCTTTCTTGGAGAGAAAGAGGGGTCTCCGAACGGTTTTTATTTGGAGGCGGACCGTCGCGGGCGTGGGTATTACAGGAGTGATTAGCATTACCCTAATCACGGTTATCCTATTTTTGCTATTTTTACTTCCCCGAGGAATCGCTCGCACTCCGCTCTCCCTCTCTCGTCTCCGTCAGTCGCAGCCGCTGCTCTGCCTCCCTTGCACATCACCAACATCGTTCGGCGGTCGACGTCTTCTTCGTCGCGGTTCACGCACAGACGACGTTCTCTACTGCTGTCTTTCGTCGGTGATCAGTGCATGTTCTTCGACCTACATATTTTTCTTTTAAGAAGAGATCTAGGTTTCTCGCATAGCATTTTTTTTTAGATTCTTAAGAGTGCGCTTAAGGGTCTTGTGTTAGTAGTCGTATCCTGGGGGAAGACCGCCATACTCATCGCACCGTTCTTGTGAGGGGTGATATCTTCTCTAAGGGGAGTCTCTTTGAGACGCTTCTACTCCATATTATTTACTACATATTTACTTGTTCTACAACCATGTTTTACACTATAATCATGCTTATTAATTTTATTTCTTGGCCGTTCTTTGTTGAATCAACCCCATATGCATGTATGCTCTGGTTTGCCTTGTATGTATTATGGTCCGGTTGTTGCCATGATGTTGCCCCATTACACTGTTTATTCCCAACAGTCTTAGAGAAGATATCATTCATGGCATCGTCATCTTCAATGAGTTTTGGAACCAGGGTGGACATGTCTGGGATGCCCGCGAAATTTGCCGGGCAACACTTTAAGCGTTGGCAACAACGCATGAAGATGTGGTTCACCATGGTTGGCCTAATCTCATTGTTAGAGTCGGATCCCCCTATGATAGATGAAAACGACCCAGAGAGTGCTAAGAAGGTTGAAGAATGGACCACTAAAGATAGGTTAGGACATGTATGCATTCTAACTGCACTGTCGGATGTCTTGTTTGATGTCTATAGCACTTCCACCTTCAATACTTCTAAAGCTCTGTGGAATGAACTTGATCGGAAGTACAATACCGAGGACCAAGGTCTGGAAAAGTACTCAGTGGGCAAGTTCTTAAATTCCAGATGGTCGAGAATAAGTCTATAGGGGAGCAGGCACATGAGCTTCTACTTATGTTCCATGGTTTAGCTGAGGCAGACATGAAAATGCCTGAAAAGCTCCAAGTCATGTGCATCATAGAGAAATTGCCTAGATCCTGGAAGGATTTTGGCATGGGCCTCAAGCACCGCAAAGGGGCTATCTCTCTTGATGATTTGATGAGGGCTGTAGCCATTGAAGAGGAACATAGGAAGGAAAAGCCCAATATGCCTGTGGATGCAAGTGCAAACCTAGTAATGAAGCATAAGGGTAAAGATCCAAAAGGCAAGGCCAAAGTTGATTCCACTGTTCAGATGAAACATAAGGGAAAGATAAAGAAGAAGAAGGTACTGGGACAGTGCTGGAATTGTGGTGACAAGGGTCACATGCGCAATGATTGTCCTAAAAAAAAGGAAAAATTGCTGAACAAAGCCATGCTGACCCATGAAATCCCAGCACAGGTCCATGTGGTGACTGGGGGATCTCTTCTGGTATGGAGTATATTTCTCTAAATCCTTAATTATTTACTATTTATGAACCAAATGAGTGGTTGGTGGACACTGGAGCCAATGTGCATATATGTGCTGACAGGGCTAATTTTGTGTCTTATCAGGCAACCCATGATCGCTCCGTGACAATGGGAAATGGAAGTACAACTAGGGTGCTAGAGTTGGACGTGTGAACCTGAAGTTTACTTCAGGGCGTGTTCTTACTCTTTCCTTAGTGTACCATGTTCCTAGTGTTAAGAGGAACGTTTTATTTGGTTCTGTTTTAGTAAGGGAGGGTTATGAATTGAACTTTAAATGTAATAAAGTTGTTATACTCTATCTGAAGACTTTTATTGCTAAATGTTATCTTTCTGATGGTTTGTTTAAAATCTTTGTGGATCATGTGATGAACAGAAATGTGGATGGTAGTGCTTCAATTTCTACTTCTGTTCATGTTGCTTATAATGTTATAGATTCATCTGAATTATGGCATGCCCGTCTAGGTCATCTTAATTTCAATTCTTTGAAACATATGATGAACCTGAAATTGATTCCTGAGCATACTGTTGATAAAACTAAGAAATGTGATATCTGTGTACAGGCTAAACAACCCAGAAAACCTTTTCATTCTGTGGTTAGAGATTCAGAGATTATGGATCTGGTGCATTCAGGTATTTGTGAGTTTAATGGTGTGTTGACTAAGGATCATAAAAAGTATTTCATTACCTTTATTGATGATTGTAGTAGATATTGTTATGTGTATTTGCTTAGATCTAAGGATGAGGCTTTGCAAAAGTTTATCATCTTTAAGAAGGAAGCAGAAACACAATCTGGCAGAGTTCTTAAGAGGTTGAGGTCAGACAGAGGAGGAGAGTATACTTCTAGTCTATTTGTGGAATATTACCAAGATCATGGCATTATTCATGAAACAACCGCCCCATACTCTCCTCAGTCTAATGGGATAGCAGAAAGGAAGAACCGGGTATTCATAGACATGGTCAACTCTCTCCTGCAGAGTTCGGGACTACCAAAGTATATGTGGGGGGAAGCCTTGAATACTGCTTGCCTTATTCTGAATCATATTCCCCTGAAACATAAAGATAGTAGTCCAATTGAACTTTGGAGAGATAGGAAACCTAGTTTGAAATTTCTCAAAGTGTGCAAAGGTACTTGTTCCTGAGCACAAGAGAAAGAAACTAGGGCCTAAGACAGTTGACGTCGTCTTTCTAGGCTATGCTGAAAATAGCTATGCGTACAGGTTTCTGATTATTAAATCAGAAATTCCTGGCATAGATGTTAACACCATAGTCGAGTTTCGAGATGCCACGTTCTTCGAAAATATGTTTCCCATGAAGACTGGTTTGCCTCAACATTTCACTTCTGAGACTGTAGCCTCTACATCTGATTCTATTCCAGAACATGTGGAAAGAATGACAAATGTGGGGGCTGATGCGTCCGAACCTAATCCTGATACTTGTGATCAAGAAGAGGTTGAACCAAGAAGGAGTAAAAGACAAAGGGTAGCCAAGGATTATGGAAGTGATTTTGTTACTTTCCAGATCACGGGTGACCCCCCAACCTTTCGAGATGCCATGGCTTCACCGGAAGCAAGGCATTGGAAGGATGCCATTAAGAGTGAGATAGATTCCATTCTTGCTAATGGCACTTGGGTGTTAGTTGATCCTCCTCCTGGTTCAAAGACCATTGGATGCAAATGGGTCTTTAAGAAGAAACTAAAGCCAGATAGAACCATTGACAAGTATAAAGCTAGGCTTGTGGCTAAGGCCTTCAAACAAATGGAGGGGATAGATTACTTTGATACCTATTCCCCTGTCACTAGGATGACCATAATCAGAGTGCTTGTAGCACTGGCTTCCTTATATAATCTGACTGTCCATCAAATAGATGTCAAGACTGCCTTCCTTAATGGTAATCTTGATGAAGAGATTTATATGGATCAGCCTGAAGGATTTGTGACTCCAGATAGTGAAAACCAAGTTTGTAGACTTATTAAGTCTCTATATGGTTTGAAACAAGCCCCTAAGCAATGGCATGAAAAGTTTGACATAACTATCATGTCATTTGGCTTTATAGTCAATGAGTTTGACAAGTGTATCTATCACAAAGTTAAGGGTAATGAATATATAATCTTATGCTTATATGTAGATGATATCTTGTTATTTGGAAGCAATTTGAGAATTATAATTGAGACTAAATCATTCTTAAGTAGCAGATTTGAAATGAAGGATATGGGTGAGGCAAATATAATTCTGGGGCTGACTCTTATTAGATCAACTGAAGGGATAGCAATTTCTCAATCTCACTATGTTGAGAAAGTTTTGGAGAAATTTGGCTATCAGAATTGCAAAGCTGTCTGTACACCCTATGATCCTTCTAGAATTTTCTGCAAGAACAAGAGTGGTGATCCTGTGTCTCAATTACGGCATTTTCAGGTTATAGGAAGCTTAATGCATCTTGCAAACTGTACTAGACCAGACATTTCATATGCTGTGTCTAAACTCAGTAGATACACGAGCTGTCCTGACCATACCCACTGGGAAGACTTGGATAGGGTACCGAGGTACCTAAAAGGTACCATGACCCTGGCCTTGCATTTTCAAAGATTCCCTGATGTCCTTGAGGGATATAGTGATGCAAGCTGGATAGCTGAAAACTCAGGGAGCAATGGTGTCACAGGGTATGTTTTTACTCTAGGAGGTGGTGCAGTCGCCTGGAGGTCGACTAAACAAACCATCTTGTCTCGGTCTACTTTTGAGGCTGAATTGTGTGCTTTGGACACAACTGGTTTGGAGGCTGAATGGATCAGAGGTCTTCTGTCTGAACTTCCTCTGATTAGTCAGTCTATACCTGCGATCTCTGTGCATTGTGACAATATGGCCACAATTGCAAAGGTCAAAAGTTCAAAGTACAATCAAAAAGAAAGGAGACACATTCATCTCAGACTTAAGTCTGTAAGGGAATTAGTGTCTCAGGGAGTGATAGCTGTGGACTTTGTTGGTACCAAGGACAATATAGCTGATCCTCTGACTAAAGGACTTAATAAAAGTCAAGTTCAAAAGTTTAGGATGGGGATGGGACTGAAACCCATCAGTTGTTCTCCTGCAGTGGCAACCCAACCTATCTGAGTAGAGATCCTACAAAGTAGGTTCAATGTGGTAATAACAAGTTGCTGAGAGGACTGGAAGGCACTTAATTTAGACAGATACTTTGTATCTGAGTTCCTCCCCTGTAATCCTAAACAAGCTAGTGCATGTTACTGCAAGTTAAGGTTGAGTTATACACTCTTAATGGGTTCAAGCCTGGCAAGGCAGGATGTTAGCAGTGCATCCTTAGAGAAGCCCACCTAAGTGAGTACTACTGTGTGGCCGCAGTTAAAGAGTTGGGTTATTCTTGAAAATGCTCATGAATCAGGACAGGGCGCATGGCCTTTAAAAGCGCCAGTTACTCTTTTTGCTACCAATGAAACCTTATACCATGTTGTTTTCCTATAAGTAACCTTCACATCAAGAATCAAGTTCAAGATTTAGTTCACTTCGATTCTGTGGGGGGTGAAAATTGGAATACTTATGTGAAGGTTCAAACCCGAAAGGTACCTTTACTGAAAGTATGATATGTTTATGTCTCTTCTGTATGATCCCTTTCTCAAACCTTGAGTTTGTGGGGGAATGTTGGGTTGAAATTGATTGGGAGTGTTCTTAAGAAAGGGAAACTCAAAGGTTTATCCAAAGAGTGCTATCTCAAGTGTTGTGTTTTGTATGGGGACTTTAGTCCCACATTGGAAAACACAAAGAGGTGAGGGGACCTTATAGTTCCTAGGGCCCCCTGGACTATGTCTTATAGACAATAGTGGAGGTAAGCTAGGACCTATCACACGCACGCGCCGGGCCGGGCGGGGCTGGGCGGGCGCGCGTGTGTGAGGTGCGGGTCCAGCCGGCTTGCCCTGGCACCTTTTTGGATTTCTTTTTACTGTTTTGCCCTTTCTTGGAGAGAAAGAGGGGTCTCCGAATGGTTTTTGTTTGGAGGCGGACCGTCGCAGGCGTGGGTATTACAGGAGTGATTAGCATTACCCTAATCACGGTTATCATGTTTTGCTGTTTTACTTCCCCGAGGAATCGCTCACACTCCGCTCTCTCTCTCTCGTCTCCGTCAATCGCAGCCGCTGTTCTGCCTCCCTTTGCACATCACCAACATCGTTCGGCCGTCGACGTCTTCTTCGTCACGGTTCGCGCACAGACGACGCTCTCAACTGCTGTCTTTCGTCGGTGATCGGTGCATGTTCTTCGACCTACATATTTTTCTTTTAAGAAGAGATCTAGGTTTCTCGCATAGCATTTTTTTTTTAGATTCTTAAGAGTGCGCTTAAGGGTCTTGTGTTAGTAGTCGTATCCTGGGGGAAGACCGCCATACTCATCGCACCGTTCTTGTGAGGGGTGATATCTTCTCTAAGGGGAGTCTCTTTGAGACGCTTCTACTCCATATTATTTACTACATATTTACTTATTCTACAATCATGTTTTACACTATAATCATGCTTATTAATTTTGTTTCTTGGCCGTTCTTTGTTGAATCAACCCCATATGCATGTATGCTCTGGTTTGCCTTGTATGTATTATGGTCCAGTTGTTGTCATGATGTTGCCCTATTACACTGTTTATTCCCAACATTAGCTCTATATGTTAGAGGATCGTGAGCATGGCAAAATTTACATGCAATAGAGGGAATCAACGAGTGAGAGAGGGAGGGGCTAGGAATGCCAACGGAGTTTGTATACAACGGCTGCATACTCATTAAATTGATCATTCTGTTGCTCAATTCTTATCTACCGTCTTCTTTTAATTCTTGACTGACGAACTAGGCAGACAATTGTTTGGCTATCCATGCAAGGGCATTTTCGATCAGATGATGATCACCAAAGGCAGGTCACTGAATGCCTGTGGGCAATTGAGATGCAAGCGTCCAAAAGAGTATCTCAAGCATGCAACAACGTCTACACATTTCTTTTCAACAAAAAGCTATTAGAAATGTCTGATTAAAAAAAAATACAGGCTGTCGTAACATTCACAAAGTGAACTGAACGTTACGACAGCATTATTTAGTAACGTTCACAAGGTGAACGTTACAACGGCAATGTTTCCATTATGGAAACATTGCACATGGCACACACATAAAAGGGTGGTCATAAATGGAGATACGTTGGGGGTCTCTCTTGAGGCCTATAAATAGACTCATTTTGATCAACCTAAACATAACTAAAAGAGCAACAACTTGAAAGTTCTCTCATATTTCTTCTCCTTTTGTTTCATCCATAATTGTTATTTTCTTTGTGCTGAGTTCTTAAAAGTTGTGTTGAGATTAGTTAATGTTCTCTTCGATGACGTGCCGACGAGAGAGAGGGTGTCGCCTACCTGGGGTCGTCGTATCTCTAGGAGACTGTTGCCACGAGGATCGCACGTCGGCCGGCAATAAGTTCTCTTAGTTCAGCGACATCGCGCTTCGACCAAAAGTCTACGCTTTCTTAGACCTCTTAATTTATGTTTTAGATCTAATTAATTTGTTGTTAATTTTTACTATTTTCAGCATATATTCCCAACAATATAAGAGAACTTATTCTTTTGTTATATTGATGAAAATAATATTATAATCTTGATTATAAAATACGTCTGTAAGATAATACTTTATTCTATAACGCGTATTTTACAAAAGATGAGTTTTATATAAAAATGTGTCTTTCTCATCGACATATTTTAAGTAAAAGAAAATCTAAAATCATTTACAATAATTATTTCTGATTTCAGAAATTAAAATTCAGGAAAATATATATTTCTGAAATTAACATTTAAGATTTTAAAATTTCAGAAATCAAGAATTATGATATTATATTTCTGATTTTTAAATATAACAGATTATAATAAAAAACTCTTTTTTTTTTGGTCGATGAGTTTGAACTCCAAGATGGCTCCAATCACAACAGCATCATCGTCACCTTCACCACCACCCAACCGCCGTCCCCGGCACTGTTCTAAGAACCTTGTTGAAGAACAAGCTGGTGCCAGATCCTTTTTTATGGTTTAAAGAATGAGTCGATAATTGACATTGCTGATTCTGGGAGAGAGTACTACACTTTTTGGTTTTTTACAACATTCCAGTGCTCTCGGGTATGCATCAATTTGGTGTTTCTTATTTTCAGTTTCATATCTCTTTCTTGTCCTTTAATATCCAATGCCAAATGCAAAATTGAAGCTGATTTTATGTCTTGTTTTAAAAATTGTTATCTTGTCATATGATTGTCCTTACTTGTCTAGTGTTTTGCCAAATTACATTGATAATTTTTCTGTTTGTCACTCAAAAAAAAAAATCAAAATAGCAGCATATTGGAAAGCCATCAAGCGTCCAGGCATGCACATTAGATTTACTCTGACACTCTTTTCACTTTCCTAACTGTCAAAACTATTTTGGCTTCCAGTTTTAGACAGGTTGCTTTATATACTTCCCAATTCTAAGTAATTTGATTTCAACTGTTTTCTCTGTCAATGTAGACCAATAACATCCTTATGTTTTATGATGTTTCATGGTTTATCAACAAATGGCTCTGCACCTGCACATAAATTTGTCGAAGGCTAACTCCAAATGGGATGAAATAATTCATCAAAGAAAGAAATCAACTGATAACATATCCATCTAATCTATCTCGTAGATTTCATTTTTCTCTCTGTGAAGATGGAATCACTCACTAGCTACAGATCGTTCCTGTCTCCTTCACTAAGAAACTCAAAAATAGATCTTAAATTTTGCATCTCTATCCAAGAAAATGCAAAGGCCAGAAGTGCAGTTGCTTAAATCCTTGAATAAGGTCAGCAACGTGCAGTGAAATGGTAGTCTTGCCACATGGAAGAAAAATGTGCCTTCTTTGAAGACCTGCATTGGATACAAGAGTACCTTGGTATTACTTGCAAGATAAAGACCCAGCGCAGGGTTTCACTTTTTTATTTGTACATGTTTGAGCGAAAAGAAAATCCACATCATGGTGCAAGTATCACCGGACATTCAAAAACTTTTATATTTTTGAAATATAATTGCTCCTATTATTATATGTCTGAAATTATATTTTTAATTTTTAAAGATAACTGATTATAATGAAAAGTTTCTGTTTTGTCGAAAATACTTTCTGTAATTTCTATTTTGCAGAAAATAGTTTCTGTAATTTCTGTAATTTCTGTTTTGCAGAAGAAAAAAACAATTCTAAAAGTATTAATTCTGCTTTAAATATTTTCTGTTTACAGAAAATCATTTGTTGTTGTTCTGAAAATAATTTCTGTTTACATAATTTTTTCAAAAAAAAATATCTCTGTTTACAGAAAAATAAAGCATTTCTAATTTTTCTGAAAATTCATGTTACTATTTAAATAAATTATTTCTATCTTCGGAAAATCAGAAAATAGTTAAAATCATTTCTACTTAAATAACTAATTTTTGTTTTTGATAAATAGATTTTAAAAATCTTTTATGTTTAAAATAATTTTTTTGTTTTCAGAAAATAGAATTCTATAAATTATTATTGTTGATTAGTTTGTATGAATTAACTAATCTTAATTGATGAAAATAAAATTTAGTAATTTCTACTTGCTGAAAAATATATCTTTATTATTTCCTGCTTCTATTATATTTGTGCTTTTGTTAGTTACTCTGTGATAATACAAATTTAAAGTGATTATTTGTTGAAATTGTATACTCAAGTGTTTTGACAAAAAGACAACACATCATATTAACATATTGTGTAGACCATCAAACATTTTATCAATGGCTAGTTTAATTATAAAAGAAACACTTAGTGTCAAACTAGATAAATTTGATAGTGAAAATTTTAAAAGAGGGCAAAATCAAATGAGATATTGGCCAACTATATATCCGAAACTTAATATCAACAATTAGTGATAGCACCTTAGAACTTGTGGGGGGAGGTTATTTTAATTACCTGTTATATCTTAAAATAGAATTTTTTTAATAAAATAAAATGAGTCTATTTTATTTAAAATTTGAAAACTTAAAAGACATAATTTAAATTATCTCAAAGTGTGGGGGTATTTTACTAAAGTAAAAATACCAGAAAATAAAAGATTCATCTGGGATAACTTTATCACAATCTCACTACATAGAAAAAATTCTTAAAAAGTTCTACTACTTAGATTGTCAACCTATATCTACTCCCTATGACCCTAGTATCCACTTAAAGAAAAATTTAGGACATCTAACACTACAAAGTGAATATGCACAAATTATAGGGTCACTTGGATTCTTAACAAATTACATCAGGCCGGATATTACATATGCAGTCAACAGACTTAGTAGATACATCACAAATCCTGACGAGAGTCATTGGAAAGCGTTAGAAAGAGTACTTAGGTATTTAAAAGGGACTATAACCTATGGATTACATTACACTGGTTGTCCTTCTGTCTTAGAAGGATATAGTGATGCAAATTGGATTAGTGATTCTTTAGATGTAAAATTCACATCAGGATTTATTTTTCTCCTGAGAGGAGGTGCAGTATCTTGGAAATCAACTAAACAAACAGTGTTAGTTAGGAGCATTATGGAATCTGAAATGATTGCACTAGACACCACCTGCACGGAGGCAGAATGGTTGAGAGACCTTCTAACTGATATTCCCTTAATAACTAATCCACTACCTCCCATATCTATACTATGTGATTATAAATCTGCCATTGATAAGTGCATGCAAGCTAATGTAGATGTAAAGATGAACAGACACTTAAAAGTGAGACATAAATCAATAAGAGATAAAGTGAAGCAACAATTGATTGCTTTAAACTTTGTGAAATCAGAAAGAAACTTAGCAGATGTCTTTACAAAAGGCTTATCTAGAATCGTGATTCTAGAGGCGTCGAGGGGGATGGGATTGAGCCCATAAAAGAAAAAAAAAGTTACCACGGCAGTAACCCAACCTCACGGAGGTTCAATGGGTAGAAACAAGCTTGATAGGTAACTTGGAAGAGCACTAATAAATTATGTTCTCATCCCTATGGCGCTAGTGCTCATTTAAAAGCAAGAGTTAAGGGTGGGTGCTATACTCTTAATGAATCCGAGACCCAAGTGGCAAGATGGTTACCTTGTTTCCACTCTTTGTAGGATTCACCGACATGTGTGAAGTCGTGAGACCGCGACTATGAAAATGTGGGCTATTTTCTAAAACACATATGAGATACCTGCGCAAAGCCATTAATAGCGCAACCCGCATAGAATCTCGATTCAGCTATACTATGTGTAAATTTGGGAAAGTCTTAACTATAGGACCTGGTTCAAGGCATAGTCCACCAAGCGTTCCCACAGGTAATCTCAAATATCACTAAGTGAAAATTCAAACCGAAAGGTATTTTCACCCAATGCATAGTATAAAGGACTCAGCAACCTTTTATTTATTTATTTATTTTTAATTTTAATTTTTTTTAAATCATGTGGGGGATTATTAGAAATGTCTGATTAAAAAAAAATAATACAGGCTATCGTAACGTTCACAAAGTGAACGTTACAAGTGAACGTTACGACAGCATTATTTAGTAACGTTCACAAGGTGAACGTTACAACGGCAATGTTTCTATTATGGAAACATTGCACACGGCACACACATAAAAGGGTGGCCATAAATGGAGATACGTTGGGGATCTCTCCTGAGGCTTATAAATAGACCCATTTTGGCCAACCTAAACATAACTAAAAGAGCAACAACTTGAAAGCTCTCCCATATTTCTTCTCCTTTTGTTTCCTCCACAATTGTTATTTTCTTTGTGCTGAGTTCTTGAAAGTTGGGTTGAGATTGGTTAATGCTCTCTTCGAGGACGTGCCGACGAGAGAGAGGGTGTCGCCTACCTGGGGTCGTCGTATCTCTAGGAGACCGTTGCCACGAGGACCGCACGTCGGCCGGTAATAAGTTCTCTTAGTTCAGCGACATCGCGCTTCGACCAAAAGGCTACGCTTTCTTAGACCTCTTAATTTATGTTTTAGATCTAATTAATTTGTTGTTAGTTTTTGCTATTTTCAGCATATATTCCCAACAAAAACTACATCAACTTTCATAAGAACACATTATTCTTATCACAGGGTCAGAAATTAAGCCGTGATCATCAGTTATCACAAGAGCAGAGAACATGGCTTGGCAGATAAAGCACGGAGTTTCACCCAAACCCAAGCCCGGACCTTAGTTTCACCTAGAATATCCCTCGTTTTTTTATGCCTATGGCCGCCGCCAACTTCCACCCGACTCGATATGGTATCTCACGAGTCTGTGACATGCCGGTGACGACCCCGTCTTAACTCAGTCATTTCGGGGGTTGATCATGTACTATTCTCCCAGACATGGTATAATACACCCGAGTCCATACGAGTCACACCAAGTCAACAAACCTTGATATGCTATGTTGTACAATGGGTGACCGATTGTGAGCCATAGAAAATATGGCGAAGCCTTCAGTCCCTACTCCTCGATCCCTTTTGGTGCTTGTGGCAGCCATCATGGGTACTGTTATGGCACGACTACTCGGACGGATAGAGTGACGCCACAAGATCTCAATCCGTACAACAAGAAGAAGGGAGGAAGATGAAGGAACAATCACACAAGGTAGGAACACAAGGATTTACGTGGTTCAGAGGTTACCCCCTACGTCCACGGGCGATAACGACAGCAGAACTTCACTAGATGTGGAGAATAATACAAAGAGTACACACCCCAACCCGGAGGAACAAATCCTCACACACAAAACTCTCTCAAACTCGCTCTCCCCCAAGACCCTCTTGTTTCTCTCTACAAGAGCTCTCTTGTCTCTCACCGTGGGGATGCTTGAAACAATGTAGGAGCTACTCTATTTATACTAGTTGGAGCACCTTTAGTGCTGCTCCATTTGACCCGGAGGAAACGGGTTTCCTTTTGAACACCTGATGGCCATTAATTTTTCCACATAACCAACGTATGGTTGCATCTATTGCATGGGTGTAAAACTTCCGCAATTTAATGGAAGACCCGTTCCATATAGCCTCATAACCGCACGAGCTTGCAGTTTCTCGTGGGTTCCCATTGAAGGCGGGACACCCACATAACAATTCTCCTCCTGGCCCATCTTCATAAGCCGCATCCAGTGCCAAGCTCTGACACCAGTTTGTTATGGCACGACTACTCGGACGGACAGAGTGACGCCACAAGATCTCGATCCGTATAACAAGAAGAAGGGAGGAAGATGAAGGAACAATCACACAAGGTAGGAACACAAGGATTTACGTGGTTCGGAGGTTACCCCCTACGTCCACGGGCGATGACGACAGCGGAACTTCACTAGATGTGGAGAATAATACAAAGAGTACACACCCCAACCCGGAGGAACAAATCCTCACACACAAAACTCTCTCAAGCTCGCTCTCCCCCAAGACCCTCTTATTTCTCTCTGCAAGAGCTCTCTTGTCTCTCACCGTGGGGATGCTTGAAACAATGTAGGAGCTGCTCTATTTATACTAGTTGGAGCACCTTTAGTGCTGCTCCATTTGGTCTAGAGGAAACGGGTTTTCTTTTGAACACCTGATGGCCATTAATTTTTCCACATAACCAACGTATGGTTGCATCTATTGCATGGGTGTAAAACTTCCGCAGTTTAATGGAAGACCCGTTCCATATAGCCTCATAACCGCACGAGCTTGCAGTTTCTCGTGGGTTCCCATTGAAGGCGGGACACCCACATAACAATTCTCCTCTTGGCCCGTCTTCATAAGCCGCATCCAGTGCCAAGCTCTGATACCAGTTTGTTATGGCACGACTACTCGGACGGACAGAGTGACGCCCCAAGATCCCGATCCGTATAACAAGAAGAAGGGAGGAAGATGAAGGAACAATCACACAAGGTAGGAACACAAGGATTTACGTGGTTCGGAGGTTACCCCCTACGTCCACGGGCGATGACGACAGCGAAACTTCACTAGATGTAGAGAATAATACAAAGAGTACACACCCCAACCCGGAGGAACAAATCCTCACACACAAAACTCTCTCAAGCTCGCTCTCCCCCAAGACCCTCTTGTTTCTCTCTACAAGAGCTCTCTTGTCTCTCACCGTGGGGATGCTTGAAACAATGTAGGAGCTGCTCTATTTATACTAGTTGGAGCACCTTTAGTGCTGCTCCATTTGGCCTAGAGGAAACGGGTTTCCTTTTGAACACCTGATGGCCATTAATTTTTCCACATAACCAACATATGGTTGCATCTATTGCATGGGTGTAAAACTTCTGCAGTTTAATGGAAGACCCGTTCCATATAGTCTCATAACCGCACGAGCTTGCAGTTTCTCGTGGGTTCCCATTGAAGGCGGGACACCCACATAACAATTCTCCTCTTGGCCCGTCTTCATAAGCCACATCCAGTGCCAAGCTATGATACCAGTTTGTTATGGCACGACTACTCGAACGGACAGAGTGACGCCCCAAGATCCCGATCCGTATAACAAGAAGAAGGGAGGAAGATGAAGGAACAATCACACAAGGTAGGAACACAAGGATTTACGTGGTTCAGAGGTTACCCCCTACGTCCACGGGCGATGACGACATCGGAACTTCACTAGATGTGGAGAATAATACAAAGAGTACACACCCCAACCCGGAGGAACAAATCCTCACACACAAAACTCTCTCAAGCTCGCTCACCCCCAAGACCCTCTTGTTTCTCTCTACAAGAGCTCTCTTGTCTCTCACCGTGGGGATGCTTGAAACAATGTAGGAGCTGCTCTATTTATACTAGTTGGAGCACCTTTAGTGCTGCTCCATTTGGCCCGGAGGAAACGGGTTTCCTTTTGAACACCTGATGGCCATTAATTTTTCCACATAACCAACGTATGGTTGCATCTATTGCATGGGTGTAAAACTCCCTCAGTTTAATGGAAGACCCGTTCCATATAGCCTCATAACCGCACGAGCTTGCAGTTTCTCGTGGGTTCCCATTGAAGGCGGGACACCCACATAACAATTCTCCTCTTGGCCCGTCTTCATAAGCCGCATCCAGTGCCAAGCTCTGATACCAGTTTGTTATGGCACGACTACTCGGACGGACAGAGTGACGCCCCAAGATCTCGATCCATATAACAAGAAGAAGGGAGGAAGATGAAGGAACAATCACACAAGGTAGGAACACAAGGATTTACGTGGTTCGGAGCTTACCCTCTACGTCCACGGGCGATGATGACAGCGGAACTTCACTAGATGTGGAGAATAATACAAAGAGTACACACCCCTGTGAGCGACGTCACGCGGTTTGAGAAACGAAAATGCGGAGCGCGCGGGCTCGTTTTGTTTGCTGCAACACATAAATAAGAGGAAAGAGAAGAGAGAAGGGGCCACCACGGGAGATTGCTCCGGCGGGGCGAGCGGGACAAATGCAATATAGCAAGATATGGGGTTAAACGGTCATAGCGGGAAGTGACTCGCCGCGGCCTCGGGGGGACGGGAATGGTGCGAAAATCAAATAGCAAGAATTGAAACGGTCATTACGGGAAGTGACTCGCCGCGGCCTCGAGAGTGTAGCAGATATAGCAGCAATTCAAGATATGCAAGAGAAAAGACAGAATTCAAACGGCCATTGCGGGAAATGACTCGCCGCGGCCTCGAGAATATGAGCAGATAAGAATATAACAGGATATAAAGAGAATATAAAGAACGGGAGTTTAAACGGCCATTGGGGAAGTGACTCACTGCGGCCTCGAGACTATGAGCAGATAAGAATATAACAAAATATAAGGAGAATATAAAGAACGGGAATTTAAACGGCCATTGGGGAAGTTACTCGCCGCGGCCTCGAGAATATGAGTAGATAAGAATATAACAGAATATAAGGAGAATATAAAGAATGAGAATTTAAACGGCCATTGGGGAAGTTACTCGTCGCGGCCTCGAGAATATGATGTGATCGCCAGGGGCCAAAGACCCCAAAATAAGGAAATGATCGCGCCTACCTCAAGAGCGGGAGATGGCGGGTTTCTTCTTCCTTCCCCTTCGGCCGGCCGACGGAGAGGGCTTTCCTTGGGTACCCTTGCAAAACAATGATAAACAAGTAACGAGTGGATTAGAAAGATGAAGGTGTAGTATTCAAATCCTTGCGATAAAAATAACAAAATGATGGCAAGACACACACCTAGTTGGTGTTGTCTTTTAAACCCCTCTCGGACACGAGTAGGAGGAAAATGCTTATGATGAATGGCGATTATGCTGACGTAGGAATAGAAAAAAGACTCCCTTAAAGGGGGATGGAGGATGCGATATGATGAATGCAAGATAACCATGAAAGAAAAGGAGAGAGTGGCTTATTGGATGGCCGATAGTGAGATCCGGCGGAGCTGCGGCAGCGTAGGGACGACGTGGAAGCGCGGTGGATGAAGACGACCTTCCTCTCGCGAGCGTGGGCACCCGAGAAGTCGGCAGAACCTCCTCCTGAAAGGAACCTAAGGGTTAGAAAAGGATCCGGCAGCCTCGGGATTCTGGCAGCATGTCGGACCTCTCAAAAAACTCTCCCTTCGGACTGAGGGGGGTCTGCTATTTATAGAGTCCCGGACGATGGAGGCGTTCAGGGGCCTGGACGCCTCCTTTTGAAGGTGTCCAGGACCCAGGACGCCTTCATCAAAGCCTTAGAAATTTTTTATTAATTTTTATTTTTTTATTTTGAATATTTTAATGGAGGCGTCCAGGCAACTGGACGCCTCCATAACAGCCCACCGGAATCCGCCGAAAGCCGCACGCGGTTTGGCAAAACACGTGGTTTTTGACCGGCGCCCGTGACTCACAAGTGGGCGCGTCTGGCTGGCAGGACGCCCTTATATTTTGGACTTTTCTGAGACGTCAAATTGAGCGGCGCATCGGGCTTGTCCGGATGTGGTGAAATGAAGGCGTTCAGTCTCTCGGACACCTCCACGTTTTGGATTTTTCCGATTAGTCAAACCGACAGGCGTGTCGGGATTGTCCGTATATGGAGTATGGGCGCGTCCACGCACCTGGACGCCTTCACATTTTGGATTTTTTCTCAAACGACAAACCGCCCTTCGGACGGGGGCCGCCGGTGGGCAAGTTGATGGAGGCGTCCAAGGGCATGGACGTCTCCATAAATATATTATATTTTTTTATTTTGTCTTTTATCATTATTAATATTATTTATTTTTTGTATTTTGTTTTCATGGAGGCGTCCAGGGGCCTGGACGCCTCCATTAATTTATTATTTTTTATGCGTTTTGTGGCTTTAAATATATATTAAAATCATGGAGGCGTCCAGGGGCCTGGACGCCACCATGAAGACCCCCCCGGGTCCCCTGAAAAGGTGTCGGTAGCCGCCTGTCAGACATTCTTCCTGGTTCCGGAACCTTCCGGTGCGTCCGATTGGTGTTGATGCCGTCCGAATGCCGCAACGAGACGATTTCCGGATGCCGAAAAGGCGGAAGAAGACTCAAGAATAGGAAGTACTCAAGTGATTCAAAATGCGAAAGCTGCTGCGGGGCGTCGTATAGTAATATGAGATTTTCTCAGGAGACTGTGGGAACGCGGATTTTATTATCCTATATATTTTTTTTTATTGATTGATGATTGATTTATTATTTATTGATTTATTGGCGTGCCAGTCACCGGAGTGACGATTTTATTGTGCGCACGATCTGACTTGGTCAATCGATTGTGAGTGATCGTGTCTGGACCAGAAGTCCGTCATACCATAAAGGCCATGACGTTAATTACGCCCTTCCAAGGAAGGACAACCCTTGATTAAACGCTAAAGATAGGAGGATGACAGCGGTAAAGCCGCATGCTCAAAAGAGACGGAAGTCGTTCACTTGCAAGACGTTAAATGGATTAGACGAAGCAGGGGTTGGTTATTTTCAGGATAAAACCGACGGCATATTCTCACCATCTTGGACCATGCCAAGTGGGGAATAGGAAACCACCCATGCAGTGGCAGGGTGGGATCCGTAAAAGATCGGGCATAATCGACCCGGAATCGAGTAAGTACTGGCGTAACATGACACGCTCCGTGCAGACGCGATGTTGCATCTATATCCCCCTTCAAAGGGCCATCGGAGAGCATGCAAGGACATAACTCCACAGGCTGGTGGGGTTGAGATAGAAAGCATCACATTTACTTGGCAAGGTATGTGTGAATTTCGGCAGCATGTCCCCTCAACTTGGATTATGCCAAGAGAAGATAGGTCATCATCCACAGAATGCCGGGATGACAACCGAACGAGGATGGGCACCGGGCCCCGGGACATCGCTTGCCTTTATACCATCGATTAATATCCCCTCGAAACCCCTCAGAACTCATGCAATGACATGGCCCTTTGGGTTCATGAGGGTGAAATCCGGATCGAGAATGAAGACTGTAGGGGAGGTCTTCCCCAATAATGTGTCTTCTGAAGGCATCAATGACGGTCTCTGAACATCCCCGGGACATATGTGTGAAGAGATCAGAAGGCTGATGAACGGTATTGTAGAGATGGGCCTCTGACTGGACTTCATTTGGCCAAGAAGAAGGGTCTCGGCGGTGGCTTTAGTTGGCCAAAAGGGAGAGGCTCTCGGCGTGGTTTTAGTTGGCCAAAAGGGGGGGCTTCTCGGCATGGGTCTATTGGCTTAAAAAGGGGGTCTCGGCGCGGCCTCCTTAGCAAAAGAAAGGGGGATCTCGGCGGGTGGCTTCCCGGCGCGCTTCTGGCCGCACCGGGAGCCTGGCGCCGAGAGCCTGTGGGCTGGGAGGTGTGCATGAAGGGTTTAGATGGCTTTTTGTCGGTTTGCTGAAGAGGGAGGCCTCTCGGCAGGATAGTTCTCGGCAGGGAATTTTGTACGCCGAGAAGGTGGAATTGCTACAGGGTTTCAGGGTTTACAGAGCTCAAACGATACTCTGCTTCTGGGATTCCTGAGCTTTCTGGCTGCGATTGAAGCCGAATTTGAAGTGCAGGAGGGGGGATTTCATGGATGCTTCCCTGAGAAAGGGCCAAGGGGGATCTGGAGGGTAGAATCGACGGGGAACGAGACCATCGTCTGGATTTCTGAAGAATTTATTTGTTTCTGCCGCCGGCCGTCTGGGGATCAAGAGATGACTGTCTCTGATCCCCTAGACGAACCCAATAGCATCTAAAAAAACCGGTGACTGAGGAACCTTTGGCATCGAAACTCCAGACCCTAGTCATCCAAGGGGTTAGAATGGAGGGTCGAGAGATCGAGATCATCATTCGCTAGAACCCGGGGAATAGCATCCGTCTGCAGAGTAAACATATCCTTGTGTAGTCAGCAGTTCAAGGAACCAAGAGATTAATGTCTCTGGTTCCTGAACAGCACAAGGGGCATTGAGGGCCTTGAGAGGGACTCACACATATGCGATGAATCTGCCATCGAGACAGGAGGGGGGAAGAAGACAGAACCCAGTAGCCCATTGGATAGGGATAGGGATCCTATCTACGCTCCTCTGAAGAACAGATTCGTAGGGAGACTCTGAAACCGGGAGCGTATGAACCATCAGACATTTCAGATAGAAGACGTATATATATACACAGAGGGACGAAGGGAAGGGCTTTCGATTGCCCATTTCATTTCATCTCATAAGCATTGTTTACATCATCTGCAAGGCAAAAGCCAAAGAACAGAAGAGGAGGGGAACAGGGGGAAGCGAAAAGATAACTCTCGACATCGTATGAATAATCAAACACGAAGATATGGACTATTACACATGGAGGCAGATCAAGAAAACAGTAAACATGGGGGGGAGGGTGGAGCATTGACTCCTCTCCCTCCCCCGAGCAGCCCACCTGGGGTTTTTCTTCTTCTTCTTCTCTCAGACTTCTTCTCTTTCTTTTCAGCGGAGGCTCTCTCTCCTTTTTTTTCTTTTCTCTGTTTTCTCTCCCTTTCATCTGTTCGAAGGGAGGGGGTTTTTATAGCCATTTCCCCCTTCTCGGCAGGCTTCATCACGGCGCGCCCCACCTGAAGCTTCCCGGCACGCCTGCCTTCAGCTTCTCAGCGCCCTCTTTTGGGTTTGGCAATTGATTCTCAGCGCCACCTTCACACAGGCCCATTTGGGTCTTTCAAGGGTATCATCACCCAAAAGGGTCTTCCATTGGTGACACAGCTTGTATCGATATCATTATTACGGTTTTCATCAGTCTGTAGACAGGGGTTTCATCAGTCCGTAGACAGGGGTTTCATCAGTATTGCCATCTGAACGGTGACAAGACCGGGTATCATCCTATCAATATCGTCACTTGAATGGTGACGAGCTCGGACATCAGCTTTAGTCTGGGAAGACCTCAGCCGGGTATATAATCTGTGGAGACGATTCCTCTTCTGTTTTGACTTTGCAAAAGCCTTTACAATCTTCATCTGCCGGTACCGGCTTCATCTTTATCTCATATTACATCTGTCATGAAGCCGACATCTGACTTACCCTGACATATCATCCGTGGATTCTTGGACGAAGCAGTAGTGCGGCTCTCATTAAAGTGTGCCAGAAGGTCTCATCAGTCGAGTGACTGCTGCTCTACCAGTGCTGCCGTCTGAGTGACATCGGCACCGGGCATCAGCTTGGCCGACAAGGGCTTTAGCCGGGTGAATGGTTGACGAGCTTCATCAATGGTCTTTCACTATTGGTCCGACCCTCTTTTCAATCATGCTTCGACCTTTGTTCATTTTCAAGGTGTCAACAAATGCCCCCCACCTGCGGGCGGCGTAAGCGCAGAATAAGCGGCACGGGGCTTGCAGGTGTCTTTCGTTAGTCGAGGGTATCTTCCTCAATTTGTCTTCAATCCGGTTCTCAGACCTGATCATCTCGTTGCAACAATATTCTGCGCACGGATCTTTCATTTTCATATTTTTCATCTTCATATTTTCTTTATTTTCAACATTTCGGAGCTTCTCGGCACGGGGCCATAGGCTTCTCGGCATGACCCTCTCGGCGCAAGGCTTCTCGGCACGCAAGACCTTCCGGCGCGAAGCTTCTCGGCGTGAGGGGCCTCTCGGCGCGGCCGAAGGAGGGCTTCTCGGCCTGGGGGCTCTCGGCGCGCCCTTGGCCGAAGGGGGCTCTCGGCCCAGGTTCTCGGCGCGCCCTTTTGGGTGACGGGGGCTCTCGGCCCAGGGATTCTCGACGCGCAATTCATCGCGCCGAGACCCTGCTCGCTTGGGCCTCTATTTGAGGCGCCGAGACTCTTGTTTTTTCTCATTCTCAACCTCTTTTTCTCTTTCTTCATGTTCTTTCTCCTTCTTCTGCTTTCTTTCATCGGCGGGGGCTTCTTCTCCTCTCGGCCGTCTCATTTTCTTCGCCCGTCAGGATGGGGATTTAATCTCTTTTGATTTCGGGATCACCCCCTCTTGGTTGGTGACTCCCTATTCTCCTTGGGCGGACCCCGAATAAGGGGAGATGCTGCCGAAATTTTCATAGAGTCTCATGTTACAATCTTTATAAGACTGGCTTTTAATTCACACTTCTTCTCCGACTGCAGGCACTACAATGGCTTCCAGTTCTGATGCTGCATCTTCCGGAGCTGTTGGTGCTAGCTCATCGGCCCAGCCCGACATATCACGGGCCAAAGTAAACTGGCTGAACGTGCACAGTCTGGATTTCGGATACGACAGGATTGCTTCAGTCGATGAATCGTCTGACTCTGAGACTGACACAGTGTCGACGGCCCGGGTATACTCCACGGCGACCGAGACATGCTTCAGGCGAGATGGTAGCTATAGGCCAGACCTCCCGAAGGACCGACATTTGATGCCGTTCATCCGGACTTTCACAGTGGGCGGCATGCGAGAGTACCGGATAGCTCGCATAGTTGAAGCGGCCATCCTTGCTGAGCGGGATAGCCTGAAGGAATCAGTGTATCGCAGCAAGGCCATCTATCTTCCTGGGGAAAAGCGCGACTGGGATGCAGTCCTCGGCATATCGGAGCTGGAACCAGAGAAGAAGATGCTGGCCCGGGCCCCGGAATTCACACCTGCCCGGTGGGATAATGCTAGCGGCCGAGTTCATAGGGAGAAGTCCGGCTATGGCATGTTCTTGGCACCATTAAAGTGGGGATATCGCGAAGAGCCCTTTGTGCTGAATTGTTCGGCCGTTCAGTTCAAGTACCATCTGGCCGCTGGTTGGTTCGGGGATACCAAAATCACTGACGCGCACTTATTCCGAGTAGGGGCAGTGGAGTTCACAGAGTTTGTTCTGAAGGAGTATGCCCCTCTGCTAATCAGAGCCGGGGTATATCACAGCATCTTCGCTTCTAGATTTCGATATCCCATATCCAGAGGGTTGTGCTGCGGGATGTTCGAAGTGTTCTGCCCTTTATTCAACACTTTTTATACAGCGGAGGGTGAGACATCCCTGGACCTCTGGAGTTTATCACAGCTCTCCGGTCTGCCCATTGATGGCGAGCCGTATGAGGAAGTTTGCTTGACAGATTCCGAGAAGGATAGCTCTGATGGCGAGGGCAAGTATTCCATCGGCTTCTCATATCGGTATCTGATGAAGGTATACCGCTCCATCTGTCTGGCGTACAACAGAGGGTCCTCCAAAGGCTATCATCCCCGAGAGAAAGGCAGCAAACTGAGGGTCCGGATAGGGCAGTGGCTCCAGTATTTCTTTGACGGTCCCCTGAAGTATGCAGACTTTCCTTCCCTGGGTCCAGTTGCCACCAAACAGATAAGGGCCCCTCGCTATAAGTCGGCGCTGCCATCCTCATTGCGTCATGCGGGCAAAGGTGGTCCCAATCCGGCAGGAGTAGATCCCATCACACATTGTGTGGCCTATTTCACCTTCTGGTTGTGTACTTTCGCCCTCCCACAAGGGGACGAGACAGTCATTCGGCCAGAGGCCATATATCCAGCTTGCCAGATGGCATGGGGGATGAAGCTGTCGCTTTGCCCAGTGGCCCTGTGTTTGATATATAAATCTTTGGGGGACCTGCACAAGCATCGGACTCCCTGTTCTTTGAGGACCGTGGGTCCTTTTCACTTCTTCAACGCCTGGGTTTGTAGTATATTCCCTGAGTTGGCTCCGAGAACCTTGCAGGCAGATACGGTGCTGCCTAGAATGGTCGAATTCGCCAGTGCTGAGTCTGGTCCCTTTTATGATCAGCTGTTTAAAATAAGGGGCCAACTGATAAGGGTACCAGTGGACGCCCCTGGCAGCATTCATTTCTGGAGCTTGGCGGCAGGTTCAGCTCCTTTGATTGATCCTCAGAGAGAGTGCAAGCTGGAAGAGATAGAGACTTATGCTCATCCTGTCACAGGGGCTGAAGTTGCTCGGCCTATCCTGGAGCCGGAGCTAGTCAGATGGGCCATGGCTATTCGGCCCAGTGTTTTAGTTTTCAGGAAGGGTGGCCTTCTTCTTTTGGAGCCATACTATCCGTTCCGATTTGGGCGGAACTTCGGCTACGACCAACACATCCCCACCTCAGCTGCTCAGTTTCCTTTGGATAGCCGGGCCAAGCACGGGTCCGTCATTGTTGGCGAGGGCCGGTTGTGGTGGGATTTCTATCATCGCTAGGACGATGTAGTTTTCAGGGTGCCCACTGTTTCTAACTGTGTTCCCTGGGTAACATCAGAATATATCAAATGGTGGAACATCCGGACCAGTTTTTACAGGGACGGTAGGGGTGCCTTCTGGGATGTGGCAGAGCGCTCCTTCCTGAAACAGCAACCTGGGCCGGTGTTTGATATTCCTGAGGCCCACTTGAAAAAACTTTACTCACAGCACCCGAGGGAGGCGGAGAATTATCTGACTCAACGTCGGGCATTGAAGGAAAAGAGTTCTGAGCCGCTTGTCCCTGTCTTTGCTGCTATCAATGAAGACACTTTCATGAAGACCTTGAAGCATTTATGCCGTGTGGGAGGCGCTCGCTTGGAGGAGCAGCAGTACCCATTCCCTGTTGAAGAGCCGCTCCCGACAGTAGCTCCTTGGAAGGGTCCAATTGATAAATTTCATCCATATAGGACGTTTGTACGCCGAGAAGATAGAACTCAGACGTACTATAGGCAAACGTCCTGGCTGTTCATTCTGCTGAATTTGCATGGATTATCTGCAGAAAGCCCGATAGCTGGCATATTGAACAAGCCGCTATTTATATCATTTCATTATGTCGATGGTTGGGGCATGGACCATCTTGACTTATTTCGATGCCTTGACTTTCACGGCCATAATGATCTGGCAGCTTTAGTAGAGAAGTGCCAGATATTTGGTGATGTGTGCTGGCTCATCAAGGAGGCTGCTTCCCGCTCCAAGGAGGTAGCTTATCTGTACTGGCCACTTTCTGTATTCTACGACGGCCCGGCAGGTAAGATTTCTTCTTTTCTGATTGTAGTGTTTTCTGCTTAGCATCTGAATTTCGCACCCACTGATCCCATCACCCTTCTGCCATTTTCAACAGACCGACCTGATATAAAGCGGCAGGGGCTCTATAGAAAGATTATTGCGCAGGCCGAGAAGACTACTTATTTTGAAGTCCCGGCTGCAGCACCGACCACTACTCCCCTGCCTCCTAGCAAGAAGAGGAAGGCTTCCGCAGTCAAGGCTGCAGTTGGGAAGGCCAGGAAGGCAAAAAGGCCCATGTTCAGCAGTCGACTTCGGTGGCGATGGACACTGGGACCCCTCTCCCCAACATTCCCTCATTCGATGAGTTTGAGTTGCAAAGGGAGGCTGCTCAGACACCGGTTCAGGGTAACATCATTAGCTTGCATTTGCATTCTTCATCATCTTTTGCAGATTTTCAAAGAAGTCTTCGACTCTGACCCCTTCCCTTTTTTGCGCAGCTCAAGAGCCAATTGTGGCACCCTCCGAAGCGGAGACCGGGCTGCCTTCCCCCACGCCGGCTAGTGAGGCGGGGGGTAAGTGTGCTTTCTCATCTGTTTCACACTTCTATTACTTTTTCTACTATAACCCTCAGAGGTCCCTTTTCTGTTGAAGTGGCAGCCGAGGAGCAGACTGAGGTTGAAAGGATGACAGAAGAGCCGATTCAACCTCCGGAGGGTCACAAGACTCAGTCGAAGCGGGGTACTGTTCCGGCCAGGCGCATAATTACCCGGTCCACATCCCAACATGCTTTAGAGGCGTCCCCACAGCATGTAGCCAGGGTAGAAATATCATCGGGTAGCTCTACAACCGTCTCTGATGAGGAGGAAGTGGCTTTCAGCGGCAGTGAGGGGGATGCTCCTGAATCAGAAGCCCCGCTTGTACTTGCAAAAGGTGCTCTGTCTTTTCAGCCTGCTAAGCTGCTGGTGCCATCTTCCGAGGAGGAGTTGCAAGAGGAGTTTGCCGGGCTCGACACCGAGATCGACATATCTTCACTCTTTGTCACTTCAACTTCGGAGTTTCCTCCTCTTTCGCCCCACTTCGAGGATGCGAACCCTGCTTCAAAGGTGGGTCCCCTTTTAGGCTTGCTGCTTCATCTGCATCTTCATTTAGTGATGAAGGTTGTTTTGCTTTGGTCTCAGGGCCCTATCACTGCCAGCTGGTGCGGACACCCGAGCAGTTGATCGGCATGATACGCCGAGCCACCGGTACCGCACACGGAGCACGACACGAGCCACCTCAGCGTCCATCTGGCTCGGAGACAGCCTGGAGACTCCGCCTTGAGCCTCCCCATTTATTATATTTAGTTAGACTTTATGTGTGTGCAATTTGTGTTTATTTCTCTGCATTCGGTTTGCCATTTTGATTGTAATAAGGGCCTATGTGCAATTCGGACCCCGTGGGCCCCACAGGCCCCACCCCATTGGGCCACCTCAGCCTAGGGTCCCACATGGGGCCAGTCAACATGCCACATGGGAATATCTAGAAGTTTGAATGGTAAAAAACACATGGGGGACAAATGGCTTAAAAAGTCCATATGGAGGCCACCTACCCCACCTACCATTTCAACCTTCCACATCTTGCCATTCAAAGTCCAAGGCCCCCCCCCCTTTTGTTTTTTTATGTATTTTTTTTGTGTGATGTTCACATCTCATCCCCACCCTCCATCCCCTTCCCTTAGATCCAATGGTGGATAAGAGATGTGATATGTAACATATATAAGTTGTATTTTCTCCTTTTAGTGAATTAATGCATTCATTTGGAAGAAAAAACCTTGGAGCTCTAGCTTGGTGCGCCCCTCCCTCTCCCCTTGCAGCTGTGAAGGTTGCTTCTGGTGGTGAGACTCCACCCTATCAGTTCTGGTAGCCGCCGCCGCCGCCACGAGCCGCCACCGCACCGCCATCGCCATCAACGGAGTTCTGCCCGCACAGTACCACAGAAGCTTCCACGAATTTCTTGTCTCAGCCACGAGCTCAGATAGATCTAGGAATTTTACTGGATGTTCCAGAGGTGTCAAGAACTATCCACAAGTTTTGGTTTGTCATTCATATCCCGTTTCATAATTTTAGATTTTTGTCCACTCTTCCACTTCAGTTCTGCCAAAGTTCTGTCCAGGTTCCCATCCGCCTTGAGTTTCAAGTCTTAGGTCCACTTTTTGATTTATTTTGGTTCGCCCAATTTTATTTGGGATTCCACCCATCCACCCCTTCATCCACAATTTTTTTAAATTTCTTGTTCACCCATTTCATATTTTCTAAAAATCGTTCTCAGTCCCATCTATAGTTCTATCCACCTGTTTCCAGATCCGACCACGAGTCACCCAAAAAATCATAGTAAATCACCACCACCTCCAAATCAAATTCCAAAAATAATCCCCGCTCCGTGGTTTGATACCCTACAACTTTGAAGAAGAGCTTAAGAGCTGAATCGGAGGTTTACTAGGCAGTCAACGGTGGTTCTCAGATAAGTACCCTGCAAATCTGAGGTTTCGGTTACTGTACAACAGGGACTTGTAAATTCATTAAAGTTCTGATCCGACCAGATCCAGCAGATCTCTATGAGTCTAGATTGAAGCATTTGAAGAGAGCTTTCCAACGATAGCTTATGCGTCCCGATCCGACGTCGGGATTTATCGCAGCGGCCATTTTCGCCGGAGCGCATGCCGGAAAACAGAAATCAAAATCCGTGGGCAGCTAGTTCAACAATTTGGAATCGGGGCTGATCGACCCCCGATCGGTGTTCCCGGCCGACCGCCGTCTGTGGAGGCGCGCCACCAGGGGTCCCCATCATAGTGGGTCCCACCCCCGCAGATCCGGAGGACAGCGCCATCCGTGGGCCCCGCGGGCCCGCAGAACCCGCCGTTCGGAAAGCACGAAAACGCGGAGTTCGGCACCGCCGGGCGACATCAAGATGCTGCCCGTCAACCCAATTCGCGTGATTCCCGGGCCCCGCATGTGACCTTTTACCTCCCTGCGTGGAGTGGGTCAAATTATTGTATTTCTGTTAAATTGTGTTAACCGGGAGTCCGTGATTGGCCGGGGTTGTCTTCGCCACACCGGGTGCGTGGAGGTAATGGTCCGAACCTCTTGGCGTTCATTTGCTTAGCTAGTATACGGTCTTTTGCCGCTGCCGAGAGTGTAGGTACTAGCCCGTGTGTCCATGTCACCGCTGTGAGAGTGAGAGTGACCCGTCCCGTGACTCGATCCGAGTCCGGAAGTTGAGTCGGACTACCCTTGACCTCCGCCGGTTCCTTAACCGCGCACGGTCCGCGCTTTCCCTCGCTTGGGACGACGAGTGAGCTTCACTTCTTTTAGCGATGTTTTGCCACTAGGAGCTCATAGTGTCGGGCTTAGTGTCTCCCTGGTGTGTGCTGCTGGTCGCGTCTTCATCTAGAGTCCGAGGGTGGCACCTAATAGTGTCGTCTCCCGTGTCCGTCCCGCATCAGTTTGGTATCAGAGAAAGTCGAGTCTAGGGTAGTCATTGCATATGTCTTGCATAGTATAAGTCGAGTCTGGGATCATCATTTCAAAACAAAAAAAAAAGTGTTTTCAAATTGCATTTCATCCCGATAATTCGGTATCTTAAAAGGTGTTGTCCGAACGTTAGGCTACGCCTATCGGGAAGACCGCACACTTGCGCGAGTGATCTTCGGATCGATTAACTCCGCCATGTACCGGATATTGGTTTAGGTCTAGGAGCATTAGTCGGTGTTTGCATTAGTTAGTGCATTCCAACCTTGCATAGCCGGTCTAGTGTAGTGTCCAAGTGTCGGCATGTCCAACATATAGTCCCCCCCCCCAATTTCCCATGGATTCCCAATCACCCGGGCAATATGGCCGTTGGTCCACCCATGGGCTTGGCAACCATCCCCTCCACTTCCGTAGGCCCGAAGCCTCGGATTTTTATGGCTCTAATGATCCGGGCGACTACCTCAATTGGGAGGCCGCGATGGACAAATATTTTGAATGGTACACCATGTCCGATGCCATGCAAGTTAGTTTTGCCCGAGAGAGGCTTGTCCACAAAGCCGCCTGGAAATGGGAGAGCATTGAGCGTGAGAGTGACCCGTCCTGCGACTCGATCCGAGTCCGGAAGTGAGTCTGACTACCTTGAACTCTGCCGGTTCCTTAACCGCGCATGATCCACGCTTTCCCTCGCATGGGACGCCGAGTGAGTTTGCACTTCTATTAGCGACGTGTAGCCTATAGGAGTTCTCCGTGTCGGGCCTAATGTCTCTCCCATCATGTGTTGCTGGTCGTGTCCACGTCTAGAGTCCGAGGTCCATACCACGTAGAGTCGGTCCCCGTGTCCGTCCCGCATCACCAGCTCAGACACAACTGCAGCTTTTATGGAGGTTTCTTCTGCAAACTGGGCTATTGTCCCTTTTCTACCTTTATCCTGCATGGGAGCTCCTGAGGTCATTCGCCCTGTTCCAATGCGAATACAGTCTTCAACAGATTTAGCATCGTTGGACCTGGGGGCCTCAGGAGACAGATGCACTCCTATCAGGGCTTCAGATTTCAGAGCCGAAGCTGATCTAGCCAGAAGTTCTGCTTTCATACCGGCCGCAGTGATGACCATCGCTCCTGAGTCAACAATTCCCACAACATCAATCATGGAGGGTGAACCTTTGCCTCTTCAGACTATGGCCTCCGCGGCTTCGACATTGAAGGAATTGGCCACCGAAGCGGAGATGGAAGAAGGAGAGGTAGCTGCTGCGGAACTGGGAGTATTGCCTGTAACCGCCCCGGACTCTATCTCCATACTTTCAGAATCTGAGGAGGAGGTGCCTGAAGTTGCATCCGGGAGTATTCAGACGGCCGCTTCCGAGAAGATGGAAGTGGAAGATCTCTTGGCCACGCCAGAGGTTGCAGGGAAAGCTCAGTTGGTACCTTCGGTAGACCTCCCATCTTCTTCTTCGCAGCCGGATATCACCCTATGGGCGGACATTGATGTGAGCGACGTCACGCGGTTCGGGGAAGAGCGGAGAGGACGCGGAGCGCGCGCGGGCTCCTCTTTTCTTTCTTTTGGTGTTTGTTTGCTGCAACACAGAAATAAGAGAAGAGAGAGAAGGGGCCACCACGGGAGATTGCTCCGGCGGGACGAGCGGGACAAGTGTGATATAGCAAAATATGGGGTTTAAACGGCCATAGCGGGAAGTGACTCACCGCGACCTCGGGGGGACGGGAATGGTGCAAAAATTAAATAACAAGAATTGAAACGGCCATTGGGGAAGTGACTCGCCGCGGCCTCGAGAATATGAGCAGATAATAAGATGATAGAATATAGAGAGAATACAAAGAGCGGGAATTTAAACGGCCATTGGGGAAGTGACTCGCCGCGGCCTCAAGAACACGAATAGATAAGAATATAACATATAAAAACGAAAATTTAAACGGCCATTGGGGAAGTGACTCGCCGCGGCCTCGAGAATATGAGCAGAATATAACAGAGTATAAAGAGAATATAAGAACGGAAATTTAAACGGCCATTGGGGAAGTGACTCACCGCGGCCTCGAAAATAAGATGTGATCGCCAGGGGCCGAAAGACCCCAAAATAAGAAAGTGATCGCGCCTACCTCAAGAGCGGGAGATGGCGGGTTGCTTCTTCCTCTCCCTCCGGCCGGCCGACGGAGAGGGCTTTCCTCGGCTACCCTTGCAAAACAACGACAAACAAATGACAAGTGGATTAGAAAGATGGAGGTGTAGTATTCAAATCCTTGCGATAAAAATAACGAAATGATGGCAAGACACACACCTGGTTGGTGTTATCTTTTAAACCCCTCTCGGACTCGAGTAGGAGGAAAATGAGATGATGGATGCAAGAAGTATAAAAGAAGAGGCGCCCTTATGAAGGGGGATAGAGGATGCGAGATGATGAATGCAAAAGAACTACGAAGAAAAAAGGGGAAGAAAAGGCTTATTGGATGAGCCGAGGGTGAAATCCGGCGGAGCTCCGGCAGCGTGGGGACGACGTGGAAGCGCGGTGGATGAAGACAACCTTCCTCTCGCGAGCGTGAGCACCCGAGAAGCCGGCAGAGCCTCCACCTACAAAAGAACCCACGGGTTAGAAAATGACTCCGTAGCCTCTGGGCTCCGGCAGCCTATCGGATCACTTCTGAGCTCTCTCAGAACTGAGGGGGTGGGGCTCTATTTATAGAGCTCCGGAGGGTGGAGGCGTCCAGGACCCTGGACACCTCCATCAGGGCCGAAATAATATTTTATTCTATTTTTATTGATTTTTTGGAATACTTTTGTGGAGGCGTCCAGGGTCCCGGACGCCTCAAGTAGGTCCACCGAAAGCTGACGCCGGCCGCACGCGGTTTGGCACAACGCGTGGTTTTGTGAGTGGCGCCTCGTGATTCAGAAATGGGCGCGTCCAGCTGATCGGACGTCTCTAAAATTTGGATTTTTTCACACACGACAAACCGTCGTTCGGTGGCCGGCGCCCGTGAGGGAGTTGATGGAGGCGTCCAGGGGCCTGGACGCCTCCAAAATTATATTATTTTTTATTTTTCTTTTGTCTTTTATACCAGGGCTGGCATTTTAATTTTTTATATTTGTTTTTTATGGAGGCGTCCAGCGGCCTGGACGCCTCCATTAATATATATTTTATTTATTATTTTTTTTATTTTATGCCAACTGGCATTTTACAAACATTTTTTATTATTATTTTTTTTATTTTTATGGAGGCGTCTAGGGGCCTGGACGCCTCCATTAAAATATATATATTTTTATTTTTTTTATTTGGTTTTGGGCCCTGAGAAAAGAATAAAATAAATTAAAAAGATGGGGGCGTCCAGGGGCCTGGACGCCCCCATTGAGACCCACCCGGGTCCTCAAATCAGGCGTCGGCGGCCGCCCGGTAGACCCCCTTCTTGATTCCGGAACCTCTTGATGCGTCCGACTGGTGTTGATGTCGTCCGAATGCCGTGACGAGACGATTCCGGATGCCAAAAAAGGCAGAAGAAGACCCAAGCAAAGGAAGCACTCGAGCGATTCAAAATGCGTAAACCGTTGCGGGGCGTTTGTATAGTAATATGAGACTTTCTCAGAAGACGTCAAGAATGGCGTGTCTACAATTGATAGTGAAGTAACCTTTGAAGTAGCTCATCTTCCTTTGCCTGACTTTACTTCACCTGAGAGTTTTGAAGTAACCTTTGAAGTAGCTCATCTTCCTTTGACCGGCACTGGAGTAGGTCGGTTAGGTTGTGCGGACGATCCTTGGCCGCACATCCCCTTGGGCGGTCCAGCCCTGACCGTCCATCCTCCATTTGGGGTTAGTCCGATTAGAGCCTTGTGCGGCTCCTGCCTGACCGCATGTCTTTTGAGCGGCTGTACCCTAGCCGCACATCCCTTGAGCGGCCCAGGGTGAACCGCACATGTGCCAGTCTAACCCGGTGTTTCCGTTTTGACTGATTCGAGTCCCGGGTGTGTGGTTCTCGAACCACGTGCCGACCTGTGGCCTGACGGATGTTGTGCACGTCGTCGGGGCCAGGTGTCATGGTACGTTGGAGTCCCGGTTGTAGAGTTCCCGACTCGTGTCACCGTGCGTTGACGTGTGTCATCGGTTTCTCCGAAAAGCGATCCCCGAGTGGGTCCTGTGTGAGGCCTTGGGCTGCGAGCCCAGTTATCCAGTCTGGAGCTGGAGGCTTCCCTCTTTTCCTTGAGTTGGGCCACAGCTTGGTGGTGTGCAAGTTGCCTTGGGAATCGTGCTTCTGTGCTTTCCGCGTGGGCCGTGTGTGTGGCCTTAGTCCTGTGAGTTCCCTTCCCAAGGGAGTGGTTTCGGCGGCTCGTGAGCTGCCTCGGTATTCGTGCTACAGTGGTTTTAGACCTAGAGCTTGGACTAGATTGACGGCCTTGTGCTGTTGCGTGCAACGGTCTTGACCCCGAGTCTTGTGACTCAAGGACCGTTGGGTGTAGGGCGTCTAGAGGACTGTCCAGAGCCCAGTGACTTAGCGTCACTTGGGTTTTCTCGACTCTCGCGCAGGGTGTGTGCGCGGCTGTGGACTGTGAGTCCCGTTTCTTCTCCGACTGTGGTCATCGTGCGACGGTGCTAGTACGTGGGATGGTCCCCGTACTTTGTCGGATGCGGACGTTGTTTTCCGTTGACTTGAGAGTCTACTCCTTCAGTGACCCTCCACTAGTCGTAGCCTACTAGTACGCGTGTGCTAGTCGCACCAGGGAGTGGTGTACGGGCTTACCCTTAGAGGCGGTTTGTGGACCGGTTGCCGTCGGGCCCCACGTCTTGCAGCCAGAGTCCGGCTGAGGGGAAAACCGGTCAGAGGACCAGACCAGGGACGCGTGGTCTGTGTGTGCACACGTGGTTGGGGGCGGTTGGACCCACGTCGACGGACGTGACCCCAGCTAGTCACTTGTTTGTGGTTACTTGTACGGTGTTCGTGCCTCGGGTAGGAGCTACCACGTCAGGCAGTTCACTTGCGGTGCGGTGTAAGACGTCAGGGGACGCTACCGGCTGTGCTTCTAGTGGGTGGTACTCCTGTCGAGTACGGAGTGACAGACTATCAGTTTCCGTGATTTCGACCTTCGGGTTTTCGGTCGTGTTGACCGTTGAGTTCGGTTGTTTCGCCGTGGCGCGTGTGTTGGTTTTCGCGCCAAGGGTCTAATGCTAGTGGCTTTACCGAGGTTGGGTCTTGTTGTGCGGTACCCGCGATCGGATGGTCGGGGTCGCACCTTGGACAGCGTGTCCAGGTCGGCTGTGTCCGAGGGACAGGCCTCTACGGCGTGGTTGCCGTGTGTTCTTGCTTCGGTAGGTGGTACTAGTGTGGTTCGGTAGCTTCGTCTGCATGACCGAGGTGTACCTTCCGGTGCAGTAGGAGTAGCTGTAGTGCCGAGTTTTTGACCGGCCACCGGTTTGCTGTTCCTGCTGTAGTTGTAGCTCTCCTTTCCGCTACCGCCGTTGTTTCCGGATGGGGTTCCGCGGGATCCCTGCTGAGTCTCTGTTTTGGAGACTCATTCCCTGCTTTTCAGGTGTGGCGGTTCTTCCTCGTGGTTCGAGGGTGCGGAGCGGAGGTTCTCTGTTGCCAGCTTGCCGGGCCGAGTGTTCACTTGGCACGTGGTACGTTTTACTGCTTTAGACTGTACTTTCGGTTGGACTGGACTCTGTTGTAGCTGTTGCTGTTCTTTCTTTCAGCTTGTTGTTGTTGGTTGTCCTGCTTTATTTCCTATTTCTTTGTGCCTCCACACTCCTTTTAGCCCTTCCGAGCCCTCCTGGCTCGTGGGCGGCGGTGCGAGTCTCGGGTTATCGGGCCTTCCCGGTAATCGGATTCTCGGGTCGTTACAAACTTGCCGGTGCGGTGGCCCGCGCGACCTGGGGGGAAGAGGAGCGTGACGCCTGGGTGGCGACTGTAGCGGAGCTGCGGCATCGTGGTGAGGAGAGACCTTCTCCAGACATCCTGGAGTTAAGGGTTCTTCTGCAGATGATGAGGAGAGAGGCAGAGAGAGAGAAAGCCGAGAGAAGGTCCGAGCGACAGCGGGATCTGACTGAGAGGAGGGCCTTGGAGGCCCAAGTGAGGGAGCTCCAGCTGGGCCTTCAGGCCGTCGTGCAGAGGCTAGGAGGGATGGAGACGCGCTACGAGAAAGCGCGAGAGTTCGGGGAGCGACTCCGCCAGTCCGGTCGCTTTGCCACTAGTGGCTTCTTTGCCACGCCAGGGGAGGAGCAGCGAGTCACTGCTGCGGAGTAGGCGCCCAGAGGCGAGGCAGGTGTTACTGCACGAGGATCCCGGAGGCTTTTGAGGGACCCTCACCTCGGGGGAGAGGAGGAGAGTGCCCAGAGAGATGAGTGATGGTGAGGATTGGCGAGCTAGTGGACCCGCCACCTCTCTATGATTGTAGTGTTTGTGACAGCTTATGTAGAATTATGAATGGAGTGATTTGATTTTCTGCTGTTTATTTGTTCTTTTGTGCGTTCCTTCTTCCCTACACTTCTTCTCCTTTGCACTGTTCCCATGTGATAGGTCTGCCGAGACTCCGCTCCAAGCGGAGAATCGCGTCTTGTTGTGACCATTTTCCACGGGAATCTGCCGTCGAAGTCAATACTGACGGCCCTAGTTTCTTTTCCCAACGTTGTGTCAAATTTTGCGGACGTCCTCCAAATCAAGATAGGGTATCCCTAGACAACATAGGGGCTATTCGTCGTATTCTTCGTCCAGTCAATCACCCTGTGCGCGCGGTGAAGTGACACACGGGACCGCATGGCAGGTGCCTCATTGCGAGGGCTATCATCAACAGGTGATGGAGGCAATCTTGGCCCGCACTCCTTCTGTTTCTATAAATTCTTGTCCCTTTTATCTTCCCAGGTATATCGAGGACCAACTCGAGGAGCACAAGTTCTCACGGGAGAGGAGGAGTTCAAAATTCTGAGAGTTGGATGGAGGGCGAATCTTCCCATTCCTCGAAGAGAAGCAGGTCCAGTGGTAGTAGTTCCAGGAGGCTTTCAGACCTTGAAGGGCACTTCAGCGAAAGGGCCCAATCTCAACTCGTAAGCCAAGTTTTCTTGCCCTTTTCTCGTTCTTTCTTCCTTTCTTCCGACCAAACCTCACCCCCATTCCTTGTATGTGTAGGTTGTGATGAAATCACAACTTTTATGGGAGTTGGTAGTAGCAGCGTACAGGGGCCTCCCAGATTTTTAGAAGGCGAGGCTAGACGTGATGGGATTTGGTACCTTCTTTCGGATCGAGCCGATCCAGCTCGACCTAGTCCTGATCCAAGCCTTGTATGAGAGATGGGACCCAGTGAGCCGGGCATTCCTGATGCCCTGGGGGCACATGGTGCCCAGCTTGGAGGATGTGGTCCGGATCACAAGCCTGAAGGTAGAGGGCGAGGCAGTGACCGGAGTCACTTACGCGGACTACAGAGAAGGTGCCCAGAAGTTACTGGGTTTGGACCTGGATGGTCGGAAAAACAGGTCGGTAGCTAGGGCGTCCCTCATGGATGCATTAGGGCTCACCGACACTCGTCGGCGGGATGATGAATCCTCAGAAGAGTTCATGGAAAGGATAGAAATAGGATGCCGCGCCGTGTACTGTACAGATTTCGGCGACTGGGAAAGATGCAACATAGATTTGAGGAGATTTCTCCTCTTCCTTTTGGGGAGATTGATACTGAGCTCGAAAGGGGACGGTATCCAATGTTGCTTCCTGGAGCTGCTGTCAGACCTTGAAAGAGTAGGGTATTATGCCTGGGGAGCTGCCATGCTGGCACACTTGTTTGCAGGCCTATTCCAAGAAACGGACCGTGAGATGACTGTGAGTGGTTTCACACCATTCATCCAGGTATTTTTGGTTTTGCTTGTTTTGTATTTTTTTTGTATTTTTGTAAAGTACTGATGACCTGTTCCGAGCAGCTATGGAGTTATTATTACCTCCCTATGGGGAGAGCTCGGCATTGGCGACCCGTGATGGTGCCGTTAGCCAGGCGGTGGGAACCCATCATGAGTGCGGCACCCCTAACCTACCAACTGATGGTGCTAAGGCGGGAGCTACAGGAGTTCTCTGCAGCGATGGTAAACTGGAGACCCTACTCAGACATGGTTGATGCTGACCAGCCGTGGGTTCTAGCGAGTCGTGCCCGGTTCGGACGGGAACTGTGGATGCACTGCCTGAATGAAATCGAGCCACTTCGGCTACGATTGGTTATGAGGACTTTAGGACTGGCTCAGGAATGGGTGGATACGGCTGCGCCACCTCGTGTCGGGAGAAAGACGCGAGGACCGGCGACCTGCATTGACTGGTGCGTGCGATTCCCCGAACAGTATGAGGACTGACAACGGGGTGGCACGATTGTAGAATCACAGGCACGGGATAGCGAGGACTACTTGCGTCTATATAGGACAAAGTACGCAGAGCGGCTCCAACCCCGGGGACTTGCGGAGGTAGGTTTCCCCTTTTTCTTTTTTCTTCTTTCTCCTTTTTCTCTTTTTTTTGGTTTTCCGGTAGAAATGCTGACTCGTATGGCTGCAGGATGTCCGGGATGCCATGATAGCGAATTTACGAACTCGCTTGGCGGAGATGGAACAACAGTTGGGCGATGCCCGCGGAGCTACGAGTGCCTTGGTAGGTGTACAGTGCGCGTTCGTAATTAAATCCTCAGATTCCTGATGTTGGCTGCTAACTCACGCGGTCGTAGCATGCCCAGATTGGCGCGGCTTCCCCAGCGATGGGAGTAGGTGGTGCCTCTTCCAGCCTGTGGATTCCCACCTCTGAACTTAACTTGCTTCATGAGCAACTTGCTCACGCCACGCAGCGTGCTGCGGAGGCAGAAGGGATGCTCCGTATACAGGTAAAAGTTTCAGTGTTGGGTTCTCTTGGTTTACGCCTTATCGCGTATCTGAGATGGTACATTTGGCAGGAAAAGGAGACGGAAGGAGCGCTTGCCCAAGCTGCGCAGAAGGAGGCTAGGATAGCAGAACTGGAGAGGGAACTGCGGCGTCATCCTGATGACGACTCCTCTAGGGATGCCATGGAACTGAGGATCACTCTCCAGTTGGAGAGGGAAGACCGTGAGAGAGATCGTGCAGAGAGAGAAAGAGACGCGGAGAGAGAAAGAGCCAACAGATTGACTGAAAGGGAGGAACGAAGGGCCATGGAGGCCCAACTATTCGAACTCCGAATCAGCCTTGGCCTTGCTGAACAGTGGCTGAGAGATGGTGAGGAGCGCTACCGAAGAGCACGAGAGCGTGGCTTTCGTGTTGGTAGCTTCTCTGCTGCTTCCGTGGATCAACACCGGGATGTGGGAATAGGAAGGGGAGTACAGAGCGGTAGGAGTACCGCTTTTCGTAGTTGGGTAGCACCTTTAAGAGTGTTTTACCCGGAGAGTAGTGGGACGAGTGATGCAGAGAGAGAGGGCGGAACTTGATGTAATTTTTTAGTTTTTTGGAATAAAATACAAGGTTCGGTTTGTTTGGTTTTTCACCTATACTTCTGTTGCCTGAATCCCTGTACACATCACTGAAACAAACAAATCAGAATTTCTGTTCTGACTTGGCCCCTTGCTCAATAAGCAAATGGTCACTGTGACTGTCCTTGATAACTGGTCAAGGGGCCAAGCCTTTATTTAACGAAGGCAAGGGAAAGATGCGGTGATGATAAATGCGACAGGCAAGCACACGAATGCAAGCAGTATTAAAAGTGAGATGCTGCACGCAAATGTAATCATGCAAAATTGATTTGTTTTCTTTTTTTATATTTGGCATTTTTTTGTTTTATCATAAAATATTTTTTTTGTTTGCAAATATGTACATTTTCTCTTTTCCATTTTTTTTTGCTTTTATCATTTCAATTTTTTTATTGCTAACGCCCGGCAAGCACCCAAATGGCACCTGACCTTCGTGAGAACAGGGGTTTCTTACTAACCTCCCAGGTATCCTAAGTGCATATCTAGGTTGATTTGGGCCTCTAGACCCCTCGAATGATGATCCCGCCGGCTAAGACTTACCCTGATGACAATACCGTCATGCCATGCTTAGGCTCCCAGTCGCTTCCGACCATAGGGATTCATCCAAAAGGTGTTCGAGGTAAATGATTTGCCCGACCCGGGTCTGTTTCCTCACAACTCTAGATGGTATATGATGGAACACCCTGGAACCCCAACGACCAACCACGCGACGCTGACCGGAATCAGACGCCGTCGCACCCATAGGTGACGCGCTTGCATTGGCCTAAGCCCGAGGTTAAACAAGAAGACATCAAGGTGGTAAACAAGGGTCTTGACCAGCCAGAAATACAGAGACTCCTTTGCAGCGATAGCTTTTGCTTTTCAAAGTAGGCAACCAAATGTGTATATTAAAATAAGGTCGTAGACCCTGGGCAGTTTTCACCTTTCAGAAACTCCATCGAACCTTCATCTTTAGAGGGAGAAGGAAGAGTGTAGGGGATAAACCTCCTGAGAGGACCGGCAAAGCCGTTAACCCGGCGAGCGAATAAGGGCCCATTAACTCTTTCCTTTCGGACAGCTTCGGACCAAATCTCGAACATTTACATTCCACGGCCCCTTTTGTGGATTCAGACTTTTACTTTGAGGGGTTCCGTTTATCGCAACAGGCACGGTCACGACCAGGCTTTTCTCTTGATTTTGACTTTGTATTTCTTTTTGTGAGGGAGATATAGTAGTTTGACGTTTGTGGGCTCCCTTTTTGTATGCCTGCGGGGACACTGCCCTCTTCTCGTGCACTGATCGATGCTCGAGGAAATGGATCCTACTCTTGTCCTTGGGGTTTGAGTTTCGGTTTCTCATGCTCAGCGTTTTAAGGGCGCCGACTGTCTCATTTGGTCGAAGAGAAAAGAATAAAGTTTACAGCTTCCGGAGATCTTCTAGGTGTGGCCCTACCATAGGTGATGCTACCAACTTTTTTTTTTTTGAATAAAATACATAAGTGAACACATGTTAGCTTCCTTCGAGCGAGCATAGGCCGACGTGGCCGGACAGGGATCTCCACGGTTCTGGCAAACCAAGACCCGGTGCCTACCAAGCCTTAATGGGCCCTATCCTAACATGAAGGTTAGATGCAGAGACTTAACTATATGGTGACTGCCGGGCATCGGCATTTTGAATTTTCCATATTTTTAGTGGTTTTAAATATTTCTTTATTTTTTTGATGTTTTTATCTTTTCATCATTTTTTTTGTTTGTGCTAAGGGTAGTATTTCTTAAGATAAAGCACATTCCAAGGGTGGGATAACTCGGTCCCTTCGGCGTTGATTAGCTTGTAGGCGTTGCCAGGGTACACGGCTTGAATTACAAATGGTCCTTCCCAATTGGGTTGGAGTTTAGAACGCGGCCCTCCAGATTTGACAAAAATTCTTTTTACGACCATCTCACCGACTTTAAATTTTCTCTCAACGACTTTCTTTTGGTAAAAGTGAGCGAGTCTATTCTGATACATACGCGCGTGTTCGGCAGCGGCCAGTCGCTTCTCATCCAAGAGTTCCAACTGGGCGAGGAGTGAATTACGACGATCGTCGAGGGGAAAGTCCTCGTCCAATTGTACCCTGAGAGAAGAGATCAGAGTCTCATACGGGACTACCGCTTCCATACCATAAGTAAGGGCAAATGGAGTCTGCCCGGTGGGGGTACGGATTGAAGTGCGATAGGCCCATAGAGCTTCGATAAGTTTTTATGGCCAGTCTGAAAACTTACTAGACTCGCAAGTTTTTTTGATGATTTCGAGCAATGTTTTATTGGTGGCCTCCGCTTGGCCGTTACCTTGTGGGTAATATGGCGATGAATGATGCAATGCAATTGCGTACCTTTTGCAGAGGTCCTGTAGGTCCTGAGAAATGAACTGTGGCCCATTGTCGGTGACGATCGTGCTTGGGATGCCGAATCTGGCGAGAATGTTCTTCATGATGAACTTGCAGACTGTTGACGCTTTGATTTCCGCGTATGCTTCGACTTCGGCCCATTTGGTGAAATATTCCGTCGCAGTAAGGATGAAAGATTTCTGCTTGGTGAGGGAATTGGGATCACCTAGGGGACCGATGATGTCGAATGCCCACATGGAGAAAGGCCATGGGGAGGATATTGGATGAAGTGAGGAAGATGGTGAATGGATTTTATCGGCGTGAAGTTGACACTTGACGCACCTACGGACATAGACAGCACAATCCTCTTACATAGTGGGCCAATAAAAGCCTTGACGAATGATCTTCTTGGCGAGCATCTGACTATTCACGTGGCCACCGCACACACCCGAGTGCGTCTCTTCTACACATTTCCAAACCTCATCGTCACCAAGACATCTTAACAGAATACCAGTAAGGCTCCTCCTATAGAGTAGACCTCCAACCAAAGTATATTTCTGAGCCACCCTTCTTATGGCTTTCTTGTCCTCTGTGGTGGCCTCTTCAGGATAAGACTGATCTTGGCAGTATTTGACAATTTCATAGAACCATGGTTTCTCATCATCAGCCAGTTCTTCTTCGGCCTCTCCCAACATGATTTCCCTCTTTTCAAGGATATCTTCCTGCAGGATCTTCCTTGCTATCCTGTCTTTGATGTTTACGTAGGAAGCATCATCGATCGCAGGGGCGTGAAATTTGTAGATGGAAATGAACTTAAACCATCTTCCTAGAGGGAACCTTATGGATGATGCCAACGAGGCGAGGGCATCGGCGAGAATATTCTGATGACGAGGGACATGAACAAAGATCAGTTTGGCGAACAGTTTGGCAAAGGCAGCAGTGAGTTCTTGGTATGGCTTGAGTTTGGGATCACGAGTGCGATACTTAGTGAGCACCTGGCGAAGGATGAGTTGACTATCACCTACGACTCGCAACTCAGTGATACGAAAAGAATGGGCGAGTTCTAGGCCAGCTAGAAGAGCTTCATATTTGGCTATATTGTTGGTGACTGGAAATTTGAGCTAGTATGCCAATGGGAATGTGAGGCCTTCAGGCGACAGGAGGGCGATGTCGATTCCTCTCCCTTGAGAATTCAGAGCTCCATCAAAATATAGCGTCCACATTTGGTCATCTGATTGGTTGATGGACATTAGTTCCTCATCTGGAAACTCTGATTGGACGGGATCGAACTTGGGGAGAGGATGGTGAGCGAGATGCTCGGCTATGGCATAGCCTTTAATCGCCTTTTGCTGGATGTAGGTGATGTCGAACTGAGAGAGAAAGCTTTGCCAGCGTGCTAGCCTATCCGTAAGGACGGATTTCTCCAGAAGGAATTTGATAGGATTCATTCGAGCAATCAAGTGGACTTCGTGAGCCAAGAAGTAGTGCTTCAATTTCTGCACTACCCAAACGAGGGCAGCACAGGTTTTCTCCATGACGGTGTATTTCTGCTCACAGGGATTGAGAAGTTTGGACAAGTAATAGGTTGCCCGTTCCTTGTCTTCTTCATCAGCTTGTGCGAGGACGGCTCCCACGGAGTCATCCAAGACTGAGACGTAAAGGATCAGAGGTTTTTCTGGTTTGGGTGGAATGAGAACGGGTGGACTAGCCAGATATTCCTTCAACCCTTCAAAAGCTTTCTGACATTTAGAATTCCAGTGGAATTCTACTCCTGGCTTGGTCAACTCGTAGAGAGGTCTACACCTTTGTGAATGTTGAGACACAAACCGACGAATAAACTGTAACCTCCCGATTAAACCTCGGACTTCCCTCAAATTCTTGGGAGGCGGCATATCCCTGATGGCCTTAGCTTTGTCGGGATCTATCTCGATCCCTCTTTTACTCACAATGAACCCCAGTAATTTACCCGACGACACACCAAACACACACTTTTTCGGGTTCATTTTCAATTGGAACTCTCTTGACCTTTGCAAGACCTTAGCCAAAACTTCTGGATGTTCCATCCTGGTCCTTGATTTCACCAATAAGTCATCCACATACACTTCCAGATATATATGCATCATGTCATGAAATATGGCCATCATCGCTCTTTGGTAAGTAGCTCCAGCATTCTTTAACCCAAACGGCAGGACCACGTAACAATATGTTCCCCAAGGGGTAGTGAATGACGTCTTCTCCTGATCCTCTTCTGCCAAACGAATTTGATTGTATCCTGAAAATCCATCCATGAAAGAGAGGGTTTCGTAGCCTGCCGTGTTATCAATCAGCACATCAATGTGAGGTAAGGGAAAATCATCCTTTGGACACGCGCGGTTAAGGTCCCGGAAGTCGATGCAAATCCTGACTTTTCCATCTTTCTTCATGACCGGGACAATGTTCGCCACCCATTGAGGATAAAGGACGACTCTAATGAACCTGGCTTTGTGGAGCTTATCGACCTCTTCCTTCATTTTCAAAGCCATCTGAGGGTGGAAACGCCTTAACCTTTGTTTTACCGAGACGGACCCTGGTTTTAGGGTTAAACGGTGTTCGACCAAGGTTGAATCCAGACCCGACATATCCTCGTAACTCCATGCAAACGTGTCCTTATATTCCTTGAGGACCTTAATTAATGCCTCTTCTTCAGAGGGTGGTAGGTTGTCACTTATGAGGATGATCCTAGGGTCTTCCTCAGTTCCCAAGTTGACTTCTTTGGTGGATTCTTCTACGGCGGTTGACGGCTCGTCGAATCTCCTCATTCCACTAGCGTATGCGCCCGCCACATCCTCATATTCTTCACCCTCATCTTCAGTGGGACATTCTTCATCCGTGATCTCGTAGACTCCATACCCTTCATCAGGTGCACAGTCGCCCTCGCATTCTATTTCGGGTAGCTGGATGGGATTTTCTAACAACTGGGGGATGGCAAGAAGGGCCTGACACCTGCGGCCAAATCCAGAAGGAATCAACGAGGGATCTGCCTCCCCTTGGACTTCTTCCTAGGTACTACCATCGGCCTATCATTCCTAGATTGACTGATAATATTTACAGAAGAAGATGAAGATGAAGAGGACGGTGTAGAATGTACAGGAGAAGACCCCTCAGAGGAGGGGTAGAAAAGGTCGCTCATCGGAAATTGACGTTTGAAAATTGACGTTTTTTTTTCGTTTTCATTTTTAATGACAAAGCAGTGAAAAGAGATTGGAGGAGAGAGAAAAGGGGTTATGGCTAGAGGATTGTGAGGCTCATAGAGCAGATCATGGTTGAAGACCTAGCGCGGGTTGAAAAGCCCGCGCAGGTATGTAAGCAAAGAAGGGGACCTGGGAAGATCATCAGACAATTGTCTGGCCCAGGAAGAAGATATCAGCAAAGGCTGAGACGAGTGGATGGAGAGGATGGCGGCTAATGAGCCGTCGACGGCAATGCTGAGGACGGATGAAGATCCGTCGATGACAGAGTCCTTCTGGCGAGGACGAGGATAGTTTGGAACCTTGGCAAGAGTGGTAATATTCTCTGGTATTTCGGGGATCAATGGTGGTCCTTCAAGCTGCGGAGACGAGAACATCCTTTCCAGTGCAGCGGAAATGTCCCGTATGTCGAACCATTTGTCCCACTCGCATTCCGGATCTTTGATCTTGCCTCTTTTGGTGATCCTCGGACATTTTTCAGCCAAATATACAGCATGTGATCCCCCATATGCTTCCCGTGGGTAATCTCCCATCTGAACAACGGGTCCTCTGCTGAAGTGGTTTGATAGAGTCCATGTGAGGGGCTCCCAATCTGCCTTGAACGGTCCTTTGAAGCCTAGGCCAAACCTACGGTTCGGCCTAATTTCTTTTGGCGGCTTGAGCATACCCTGTAGCTGTGCGCCCAGACCTTTTCCCTGTTGATAGCCGATGTTCCTCATAATCTCCCAACCTTTGGAGTGAAAAGGGAGACATGATGTTGCGGTTGCCCTGACCGGCTCCTTTGGTGCTAGTGGAATGTGAGATGGATCACGCACGTCCAGCAGTGATAATATGGGCCGATGAGACGGCCAAACAGAAGGCAGAGAGGTGTTGATAGCATCCACTGTGTGAAGGACAGGCGTACTGACCACTTTAATAATTCTCCCATTGTAAGGAAACTTCATGCACTGATGGTTGGTGGAAGGCACAACGTCCATGGCTTCGATGTAAGGGCGACCCAGTATAGCCTTGAATGTGGGGTCCATGTCGAGGACATGGAATTCCGTGGGAATTGACATGGGGCCTAGTTCTGCCTTCAGAATAATCATCCCCTGCGGTGGCCTTTTGCTATTGTCATAAGCCGTGACCGTGATCGAGGAAGGTCTTATTTGTTCCTCGTTGACCCCACACAACTGAAGAGTGCTCATGGAGATCACATTTATGGATGCACCCGTGTCCACAAGACACGGGTTTATGGATACCCCATTAATTTTTATTGAAATGCACAATGCATATTTCCGAGCTTCCTTGGGAGCGAGCTCGTAGTTGTGAAACATGATGGCTGGTTGTGTGTCTGTTGGGGTCAGGACGGTCGAAATCTTCTCCACGGGGAGGTCTTCATTAACCATGACCTTTTGAAGATATTCCATCAAGGCCGCCTGGTGGGATGTGGATCTTTGAAGTAGCTCTAGGATGGAGATCCGGGCAGGTGTCTTGTCCAAGTGTTTCAATAGATCATACTGTCTTCCAGGGATAGCTCTTTCTGGTTGTTCTGCATCATCCTTCTCTGGCTGAGATTGCTCGGGATTCTGACTGTTATGGGGGAAAACCCTGTGAAAAATCCTTCCACTCCGGAGCACCATTGCTTGCGGCTTTTGTACCTCTGTGGGGGTAGCAGTGGGTTTTAACAGGGGTTTGAGGGGTAGTAGTGGAGGAATGGTTGATGAAGCAGGGGTGATGACGGGAGCAGGGATTCTGATGAGGGGTTTGTTAGGTGGAGGCATGGCAGAGGTAGAGGGGATATCGCGCGGATTATGAAGGATAAGGGGTTTGGAAGGTGGAGGTGGAGGTAAGGTTTGAAACGGGTAAGGGTTTTGAGGTGGATGGTGGGTGATGAGTGGTTTTGAAGGCATTAGTGGTGATGTGGTGGAGAAAGATGGGGTTATGTATGGTTGACGGATGATAAGGGGTTTAGAAGGCGTAGGGGTAAATGCGGTAGAGGTGGATGGTAAAGTGGGGGAATGAGAGAAGATGAGAGGGTGTGAAGGCGTAGTAGAGAGTGTCGGTTGATAGGAGATCGGGGTACGGATGAGAGGGCGTAATGGTACTGGAAATGGTGAAGGTGATACTGACGCGGGTTGATGAGAGAGAGGTGCTACCCGGGCAAGGTGAGGGGGTTGCATGACGATAGGGTTGGAGGTAGAAAGAATGGAGGTACTTTCCTGGTGCCACACCTGCTCTCTCCCGACTTCCGGGAAGGAGGAGATGGGGTTAACCTGATGATTGGGCTGTTGGTGCTCCGGTAATGGATTCTGGATTATGCCCATGTCGGGCTGTTGCTGTGGGGCCTGCTGAGGCTGTTGTTGTTGTTGTTGTGGTTGCTGCTGCTGCTGCTGTTGTAACTGCTGCTGTGGCCTCTGAGGAGGTCTCCTAGCCTTGAGAGCCGCGACGTACCGTCTCATCTCATCCCAATCTATTTGATGTTCATCATTCATATCATGGATGTAATCTTTGAAATGGAAGCAGTAATCTACTGTGTGTCCCGGCTGCCTGTGGTAGACGCAGTATTTAGAGGTATCAACATTGGGGGGCCACGCGGGCCTTTCTCTGGGTAGGGCGAGTTGGTTTGATGCCATGAGGGCATTAAAAATGTCTGCTAAGGTTTCCGGCAATGGTGGATAGTAGGCTCTCTTGGGACCGAGTGGCCTCCTTTGTTGCTGTTGGGGACCATAGTTCCCCGGGGGTGGAACTTGGTTGTACTGAAGCGGTGGTTGTTGTTGCTGAGGTTGTGGTTGTTGTTGCTGGGGTTGGCGTAATAGAGGCATATTATCCTGGGGTGGATTATTTTGGGGTGGAGGACGAAGAGGGAAAGGACCCGGTTGAAGGGGAAGTCGGGGCATTTGTGGAGGCCTTGGGTTGACTGCATAGTTGGCATTGTTGACCGCACTGACTTGCTCATTTGTCACGACCCCTTCTGTTGCTCCGCCCGGGACACCAGCGCCTGTCTTTCTGACCACTTTGGGCTTCGGTGACTCAAACATGTTCATGATGGGGGAGTCTTTTAGCTGGGTTTGGATGTATCGGGCCCTTTCATAGAGTTCCTCCATTGTAGTAAGTTTATTCATGGCCAGGACATGTCTGAACTGTGGGGTTGCATTAGACACAATCATCTTCACTTGTTCGGGCTCGGAGAGGGTATCCCTTATTCTTTCCGCCAGAGACCTCCATCTATCAGCATATCGGACAAAATCCTCGTCGGGTTTCATCTTTTCGGCCACTAGGTCGGTAATGGATAGTGAGGGACCGACCCTATCCCTATATTTCTGCAAGAACCTTCTCTGGACTATTTCAAAATTCTCGGCCTCGCGGGGCTCCAGAGAATAGAACCACTCAAGCGCGGGACCATCCAATGATCTCCGAAAGAGGTATGCCAGGGACCTCTGATCGTTTTGCCAGTAAGAGGACTCATACATGAAATCCTTGAGATGAATGAAGGGGTTGCCGGTACCATTGTATCTGCGGTACGTGGGCATTTCGGAGGGAGGAAGATGAATGACGGGAAGGATTGGCAAAGCAACCTCCGGGGTGGCTTTCACGTCCACCATCCTTCTTAGATTTTGAAACTGCTCGTCCATGCGGTTGAACCTATTGAGGAGCGATTGGGCGAGCTCCTCTGGGGGTGAAGGTGGCACTTGCCACTGGGGGAGAAACTGTCTCCCGGAGACTTGAGGGGGGAACCCCGAATGAGAGGGAGCTGTCGGACCACCGACAGTTGGCCCCGGCTGAAGCGGTGTCTGGGGAACAACGGGAGTTTGAGATTGTGATGGGAACTGGAATGAGGGTGGTTGTTGGCTCGCTTGTCCTTGAAGCGAGGGAGACTGGATGGCTTGCGCCAATGAGGGAGATGGAATGGCCTGCACGGACTCTTGGAGAGGTGCGATGGCCGGAGTTGATTCCTGGGGCGTGGGGGAAACAGATTTCCCCTTTAGAATGGCCTGGAAGGCCCGGAGCTGTTCAGAGGTAAGCTCCGTGTTGGCGAGGACGCCCAGTAAGGAAGAGATATCCTGTGGTAGGGACGTGTCCCCGGCAATAACCTGCACCTCATGTGAGGGGTCATGAGAAGGACCCGAGTCCATAGCATAGACTCGCGGGTCGGCTGTCAAACCACGACTAGGGTGGTTTTCCTCAGAAGACTCGTGAGACATGCTCACAATTTTCCTAGAACGCAAAAACATACACTAGCAAGTAGGTAGCAGAGATTATCAAACAAGTGGATGCCTTTATGCCCTTTTTTGTGTTTTGATTTTGATGATTTTTTTTTGTATTTTTAGCGAGATCCGAAGTTCACACAAAATGGGGACCCTAGTTTATTTTTGTTTCACCGCCGTGTCAGCTAGGGTCTCTCGTCTCACCACGAATGAGATGACTAACTCCGGGGAACTTCAATGGTACAACCAGCCCAGTGAACGAAGAGGAGATTCTTCGATGTCGGGGACTTACGGAGGTCCCAGTGTAGGAGATTCTAGTCCGTTGAGAGGAATTCCCAAACGGAGAGTCCTTCCTTCACCGGGAAAGGGTGATCCTCAAAAAATGAAAAAAAGGATAGAAAAGAGGAATGGATGTATGCAATAGAATGCTGACAGATATATGGAGTGGGAAAACAACAGAAATAACAGACATATAATAAACAAAGAACCAATCAAAACTGACGGTGCTGCCGTGAGCACAACGGGGGCGCGCGCGGGCGCGAAGGTGGAGAGGCACGGGTGGTGCCGAACTTGCAAGGGTAGCCGAAAGGAAGCAGTAGAGGTCCCACCGTGATCGCCAATCTGTGAGCGACGTCACGCGGTTCGGGGAAGAGCGGAGAGGACGCGGAGCGCGCGCGGGCTCCTCTTTTCTTTCTTTTTGGTGTTTGTTTGCTGCAACACAGAAATAAGAGAAGAGAGAGAAGGGGCCACCACGGGAGATTGCTCCGGCGGGACGAGCGGGACAAGTGTGATATAGCAAAATATGGGGTTTAAACGGCCATAGCGGGAAGTGACTCGCCGCGGCCTCGGGGGGACGGGAATGGTGCAAAAATTAAATAACAAGAATTGAAACGGCCATTGGGGAAGTGACTCGCCGCGGCCTCGAGAATATGAGCAGATAATAAGATGACAGAATATAGAGAGAATACAAAGAGCGGGAATTTAAACGGCCATTAGGGAAGTGACTCGCCGCGGGCTCGAGAACACGAATAGATAAGAATATAACATATAAAAACGGAAATTTAAACGGCCATTGGGGAAGTGACTCGCCGCGGCCTCGAGAATATGAGCAGAATATAACAGAGTATAAAGAGAATATAAGAACGGAAATTTAAACGGCCATTGGGGAAGTGACTCGCCGCGGCCTCGAAAATAAGATGTGATCGCCAGGGGCCGAAAGACCCCAAAATAAGAAAGTGATCGCGCCTACCTCAAGAGCGGGAGATGGCGGGTTGCTTCTTCCTCTCCCTCCGGCCGGCCGACGGAGAGGGCTTTCCTCGGCTACCCTTGCAAAACAACGACAAATAAATGACAAGTGGATTAGAAAGATGGAGGTGTAGTATTCAAATCCTTGCGATAAAAATAACGAAATGATGGCAAGACACACACCTGGTTGGTGTTATCTTTTAAACCCCTCTCGGACTCGAGTAGGAGGAAAATGAGATGATGGATGCAAGAAGTATAAAAGAAGAGGCGCCCTTATGAAGGGGGATAGAGGATGCGAGATGATGAATGCAAAAGAACTACGAAGAAAAAAGGGGAAGAAAAGGCTTATTGGATGAGCCGAGGGTGAAATCCGGCGGAGCTCCGGCAGCGTGGGGACGACGTGGAAGCGCGGTGGATGAAGACAACCTTCCTCTCGCGAGCGTGAGCACCCGAGAAGCCGGCAGAGCCTCCACCTACAAAAGAACCCACGGGTTAGAAAATGACTCCGTAGCCTCTGGGCTCCGGCAGCCTATCGGATCACTTCTGAGCTCTCTCAGAACTGAGGGGGTGGGGCTCTATTTATAGAGCTCCGGAGGGTGGAGGCGTCCAGGACCCTGGACACCTCCATCAGGGCCGAAATAATATTTTATTCTATTTTTATTGATTTTTTGGAATACTTTTGTGGAGGCGTCCAGGGTCCCGGACGCCTCAAGTAGGTCCACCGAAAGCTGACGCCGGCCGCACGCGGTTTGGCACAACGCGTGGTTTTGTGAGTGGCGCCTCGTGATTCAGAAATGGGCGCGTCCAGCTGATCGGACGTCTCTAAAATTTGGATTTTTTCACACACGACAAACCGTCGTTCGGTGGCCGGCGCCCGTGAGGGAGTTGATGGAGGCGTCCAGGGGCCTGGACGCCTCCAAAATTATATTATTTTTTATTTTTCTTTTGTCTTTTATACCAGGGCTGGCATTTTAATTTTTTATATTTGTTTTTTATGGAGGCGTCCAGCGGCCTGGACGCCTCCATTAATATATATTTTATTTATTATTTTTTTTATTTTATGCCAACTGGCATTTTACAAACATTTTTTATTATTATTTTTTTTATTTTTATGGAGGCGTCTAGGGGCCTGGACGCCTCCATTAAAATATATATATTTTTATTTTTTTTATTTGGTTTTGGGCCCTGAGAAAAGAATAAAATAAATTAAAAAGATGGGGGCGTCCAGGGGCCTGGACGCCCCCATTGAGACCCACCCGGGTCCTCAAATCAGGCGTCGACGGCCGCCCGGTAGACCCCCTTCTTGATTCCGGAACCTCTTGATGCGTCCGACTGGTGTTGATGTCGTCCGAATGCCGTGACGAGACGATTCCGGATGCCAAAAAAGGCAGAAGAAGACCCAAGCAAAGGAAGCACTCGAGCGATTCAAAATGCGTAAACCGTTGCGGGGCGTTTGTATAGTAATATGAGACTTTCTCAGAAGACGTCAAGAATGGCGTGTCTACAATTGATAGTGAAGTAACCTTTGAAGTAGCTCATCTTCCTTTGCCTGACTTTACTTCACCTGAGAGTTTTGTCTGGTAACATCTGGGCATGCTGCACCAGCTAGTGGAGTCCCAGCCTGGACTAACCTATCCACAGTTGAAGGAGATAGCCGAGCGCTTCACCGCCGGCTTGCAGGCGATGGGATGTCCCACAGAAATATGGGCCCAGCGGGTTCTTTTATTGTTAAAATTTGTTCATCGCCGGGATTTCTTGACACATATCATGTCTGACAAACTGGCGGCTTTGAAGTTGCAAAGAATGGAATGCAAATCCGAGATGGCGAAGATGAACTCTATTCTTCAGGAGCGACAGTGCCAAATGCAGTCTTTGGCGGAGCGGGAGCAGTTTGTGCGCGACCGGATAACTATCCTGGAAGCTGAACTGTCCGATCTCCGAGCTGAGCTGCCGCAGCTAACAACTTCTCGACCGCAGCTCGAGGAAGAAGCAGCTCTATTAGAGGGGCAGGTGGCGTCCTTTCAAGACGAGTCCGTTCGACTGCAGGAGGAGGAGGCTCATCTTCGTGAACTGGGAGCCGCCCCTTATGTGGGTCTTCTGGCTTTCGAGGATATCTTCAGGCAGCCATGAACCATCTTCTCTTTCTTTTTCTTTTGTACTCTTTTGCGATACAACGTCCCCTCGGGGCCCTTTATGTACTCACTTATTAATGAAAAGAAATCCTTGGCTTCACGCGTATCCATTTTCTTCTGCATGTGGTTTTATCACTTTGAGAAGTGGGGTAGCGGTTTTAGCAATCCCTCATGCGAATGGCCCGTACTTGGCAGGAGAGCGTCCACCCCCTCAGAGAAAGGATGGGGAACTCGCTCCACCGCGTGACGGCATCTGGAGAGGTGCTTAAACCAGATTCTGTTGGTAGCAGCAAACGTCCCTCTTGGCAATATGTGCTGCGAGGGAGACAATTTGCAGAAATGTGAAAGAAGAGGTTTCATCGGAATAGACGAAAGGTCTAGACTGGGTAGAGGTTATAGCAGGTGGGACATTGAAAAAGGGTATGGGGTTTTCATTAGAACGGACATAAAGTACGAACTGGACAGATTGTATCATTGGCCGGGCGATGTACCGATCAGCCAACGGTTGACTTCATCATCGATATTGAGCTTATATCGATGCAAGGGGGATTTCATATGTTTTATCAGAATAGACGTAAGGTCTAAACTGGATAGGGTTTCATTATTAATCGGGCAAGGTGCCGATCGATCAACAGTTGGTTTCATCATCGATATTGGGTTTATATCGACGCAAAGAAGAGTTTCATGAGTTTCATCAGCATAGACGAAAGGTCTAAACTGGGAGGGTTTCATCATTGATCGGGCAAGGTGCCGGTCGACCAATAACTGGTTTCATCATCGATGTTGGGTTTACATCGACGCAAAGAAGAGTTTCATAAGTTTCATCAGCATAGACGAAAGGTCTAAACTGGCTAGGGTTTTATCATTGATCAGGCAGGGTGCCAATCGATCAACAGTTGGTTTCATCATCGATATTGGGTTTATATCGATGCAAAGGGGGTTCATAAGTTTCATCAGAATAGACGAAAGGTCTAAACTGGCAGGGTTTCATCATTGATCGGGCGAGGTGCCGATCGATCAACAGTGGGTTTCATCATCGATATTGGGTTTATATCGATGCAAAGGGGGTTTATAAGTTTCATCAGAATAGACGAAAGGTCTAAACTGGCAGGGTTTCATCATTGATCGGGCGAGGTGCCGATCGATCAACAGTGGGACGTAGGTAGAGGCGTAGGAGTCGTCAGGATAGACGTAAGGTCTACTCCAGTAGGTTTTATCGTCGGTGGGGCATGGAGCCAGACGACCAACAGAAGGTTTTATCAGCGAAGGGGAAGTAAGGGCAGCGTGCATGTTGGCACGGAACTTTGAATTACCACATTACTGACCCAAGTGCCCTTTCGGGTTTTCACCGGAGCCAGTCCCCTCTTACTTTTGCCCACGCGCCCTTTCGGGTTTTCACGTGGCGGGGTACCCGATTTTGCCTGCAGTGCCCTTTCGGGTTTTCACCACAGCTGGGTTTTAGCCATTTTTGCAATCGCTCAGAATGTCGAACAAGTCTGGCGGGGTATCTCTATTTTTAACCTCATTTTTATATATACATATATATATATATATATATATATATATCTTGAATTGGGACTTTCGCACAGGTCAGGCGATGTGCTGCTTCATTGGCGGCTGCTCTTATCATCGGTATTGGGTATATACCGACGCAAGGATTTCATAGGTTTCATCAGGATAGACGTAAGGTCTACACTGGATGGGTTTCATCATTGATCGGGCAGTGTACCAATCGATCAACAGCAGGTTTCATCATCGGTATTGGGTTTATACCAATGCAAGGATTTCATAGGTTTCATCAGGATAGACGAAAGGTCTGGCCTCCAATCGATCAACAGCAGGTTTCATCATCGGTATTGGGTTTATACCAATGCAACGATGTCATAAGTTTCATCAGGATAGACGTAGGGTCTAAACTGGATGGGTTTCATCGTTGATTAGGCAGTGTGCCAATCGATCAACAGCAGGTTTCATCATCGGTATTGGGTTTATACCAATGCAAGGATATCATGGATTTCATCAGGATAGACGTAAAGTCTAAACTGGAGAGGATTTATCATTGATCGGGCAAGGTGCCGATCGACCAATGGTGGCTTTCATCGCGGTGGAACCCGGGAAAAGGTATGAGGGCTTTTATCAGGATAGACGTAGGGCCTATACTGAGTGGGTCTAATCGTCGATCGGGCAAGGCGCCGGTCGATTGACAAGGAGTTTTATGGCGGGAGGTGAGGCTTTTCTTTGGGATTACCACATTGCTGACCCAAGTGCCCTTTCGGGTTTTCACCGGAGCCAGCCCCCTCTTGCTTTTACCCACGCGTCCTTTCGGGTTTTCACGTGGCGGGGTACCCGATTTTGCCTGCAGTGCCCTTTCGGGTTTTTACCACAGCTGGGTTTTGGCCATTTTTGCCCTTGTTCAGAATGTCTGAACAAGACTGGCGGGGTATCACTATTTTTAACCCCATTTTTCTTTTCTTTTCTTCTTTTCTTTTATTTGGTATGCGAGCTGAGAGAGAGAGAGCAGCTTGGGCAGGGCGAGATGCCACTGGACCAAGGAGATGGTAGCTCGATCAGGGCGGAGTGCCATTGACCAAGATGAAGTGGCATGATTAGGGCGGAGTGCCGCTAACCGAGGAATGGGTAGCTCGGCTAGGGCGGAGTGCCGCTAAACCAAGACATGAGGTAGCTCGGCTAGGGCGGAGTGCCGCTAAGCCAGGAAATGGGGTAGCTCGGTTAGGGCGGAGTGCCGCTAGACCAAGAAAGAGGTAGCTTGGTTAGGGCGGAGTGCCACTAGACTAAGAAAGAAGGGTAGCTCGGTTAGGGCGGAGTGCCGCTAGACCAAGAAAGAGGTAACTTGGTTAGGGCGGAGTGCCACTAGACCGAGAAAGAAGGGTAGCTCGGTTAGGGCGGAGTGCCGCTAGACCAAGAAAGAGGTAGCTTGGTTAGGGCGGAGTGTCACTAGACCAAGGAAGAGGTAGCTCGGTTAGGGCGGAGTGCCGCTAGACCAAGAAAGAGGTAGCTTGGTTAGGGCGGAGTGCCACTAGACCAAGGAAGAGGTAGCTTGGTTAGGGCGGAGTGCCACTAGACCAAGGAAGAGGTAGCTCGGTTAGGGCAGAGTGCCGCTAAACCAGGAAATGGGGTAGCTCGGTTAGGGCGGAGTGCCGCTAGACCAAGAAGGAAGGGTAGCTCGGTTAGGGCGGAGTGCCGCTAAACTAGGAAATGGGGTAGCTCGGTTAGGGCGGAGTGCCACTAGACCAAGAAGGAAGGGTAGCTCGGTTAGGGCGGAGTGCCGCTAGACCAAGGAAGAAGGGTAGCTCGGTTAGGGCGGAGTGCCGCTAGACCAAGAAAGAAGGTAGCTCGGCTAGGGCGGAGTGCCACTAGACCAAGAAAGAAGGGTAGCTTTTGGCCCGATTACTCGGAGAATGTTGGTTGTGCAGCATGATACAGCTTTAGGTGCCTACCGTTGAGTGGCGAGAATTAGATCTCCCCTCGATGGTTGACAACCATATAGGCCCTACCTTCGTAGACCCTTTGTATCACATAGGGACCTTCCCAATTAGCATTTAGCTTTCCTTTTGGGTTGGACGCCATGACTTCTCTTTTCTTGACCATAACGAGGTCACCTTTCTTGAACTCTCGTCCTTTTACGAGTTTGTTGAATGCAGTGGCCATGCGGGCCTGATACATTTGGATATTCTTCTGAGCTTGGAGGCGCCTCCCCTCCAATTCAGTCAGTTCTTCTAATCTTCTTTCTGTATTAGTCTGTTCGCCAGGGGCTAGGTCATATTGGACCGCCACTCTGAGTGACGGGACTTCCAGTTCCAGCGGGACCACTGCCTCTGAGCCGTACACCAATGAGTATGATGAGCACCCTGTAGGTGTTTTGAAGACGGTGCAATATGCCCATAAAGCTTCATACATTTTCTCTTCCCAATCCTTCTTGTTGGAACTGACGACTTTGGCCAGCAATGTACACAAGGTCTTATTAAAAGCTTCTGCCAACCCGTTTGCCTGTGGATTGTAGGGAGTGGAGGTTCTCCATTCAATCTTATACTTCTCGGCAAGCCGATAGATTTTCTGATTTCTGAAATGACTTCCATTATCAGATATTATTCGGTTGGGGATCCCGAACCGGAAGATAATGTTTTGCTTGATGAATCTGGAGACCAGCTCACCAGTCACTTCTCTTAATGCTATAGCTTCCGCACATCGGGAGAAGTAATCTGTTATGGCCAATATGTACTTATGTCCAGCCGAGGAAGTTGGCAATGGCCCGACTACATCAGTTCCCCATTGTGCAAACGGCCAGCTAGGGATTGTAGGGTGCAGGGTTGTGGGTGGCCTTCTAGGCACAGTAGCATGCTCTTGACACTTCTGGCATGATTTTGCAAATTTACAGCAGCCTTCGAACATGGTGGGCCAGTAGTAGCCCAGCTTCTTAATCTCTATCTTCATCTTGGGACCGGCCTGGTGGGCACCTGCTGTCCCAGCATGTGTTTCTTTCATCGCTTGCCAAGCTTCCTCAGTGGACAGGCAGCGGAGCAGAATCTTCTTGCGTGCATCTGCCATTATTCGGAATAGAGTCCCATTTTCGAGTTCATAAGAATCCTTAATCCTCAGAAGCTTCATCTTTTCTTCTCTCTTTTGCGACAGCTGTTGATGCAGAAACCACTGTAGCAAGTGCTGTCTCCAATCAGATGCCTGTAATGTGCTGATAGTAGCAACTTCTTCTTCTTCGGGGCACCCTTCTAGCATGCTGGGGACCTGCCGCCGGTTTATAACAACAATGTTCAGTGTTTCATTTGGTGGGACTGCTATTGAGCTGGCTAGCTTTGCTAAAGCATCAGCTTGGGCGTTATGTCCACGGCCCACATGCTTGAGCTCAATATGATAGAATTTCGCCATGAGGCGCACAACTTTTTGGTGGTAGGGATTCAGCTCTGGCTTTCGTACCTCAAACTCCCCTTGAATTTGTTTTATTATCAACATTGAATCTCCAAATACTTGCAACATTTGGATACCCATGTTGAGGCTGACATGCAGTCCGATTATCAGAGCTTCATACTCGGCTTCATTGTTGGTGCATGGCTTGTTTATAGAACAGGAAGTATGTACCACCTCCCCTTCTGGTGATTTCAGCACAATACCGGCTCCGGCCCGTATTCTGATTTTTCCATCGGAATCTGTCTCCGTTCTGGATGCTCCATCAAAGAACAGTTGCCACATAGCTGACTAAGCCTGGCAGGCTTCGAGTGTTTCATCATCGGGTAACTCAGTCCCCAGGATATCATTCTCAGGCACGGGATGCTCTGCAAAGAAATCAGCCACGGCCTGTCCCTTTATCGCCCTTCGGGGTATGTAGGTAATATCGAATTCCATCAGAATCACTGCCCATTTGCCCAATCGGCCTTTGAGTACTGGCTGAGTCAATATGTATTTGAGTGGATCTGCTGCAGATATCAATCTGCCTTCATGTGACAACATATAGTGTCGGAGTTTCTTAACAGCAAAGACTAGTGCCAAGCATGTCTTTTCTATATAGCTGTAACTTTCTTCAGTCCTGATCAGCCTCCTACTTAGGTAGTACAAGGCTTGCTCTCTACCTTCTTCATTGATCTGCGCCAGCATTGCCCCCAGGGAACAGTGTGTAGCTGCAATATATAGTATCAAGGGTCTGCCTTTAATAGGCGCCCCCAGTACTGGAGGGGTCTTGAGATATTCTTTTAGCTTCTCAAAGGCCTCCTGACACCCATCGTCCCAGAGGAACGGTACATCTTTCATCATGAGCTTATGAAAGGGGTGACATCTTCCCGACAGATTTGATATGAATCGTCGGACGTAGGCCAGACGCCCCTGCAGAGATCTCAGCTCGTGCAGATTCCTTGGTGGAGGGAGCTCCTGGATAGCCTTGATTTTGGCGGGGTCAATTTCAATACCCCTGTGCCGGACGATGAATCCGAGGAATTTTCCACTGGACACGCCGAAGGCGCATTTCATGGGATTCATCTTGAGTTCATATTTGCGCAGCCTCTGGAATACTATCCTCAGGTCTTGCAGATGGTCTTCTTCTCTGCTGGTTTTCACTACCAGATCATCAATGTAGCACTCTACTTTCTTGAAGAGCAAATCATCAAAGATCTTTGTCATGGCTCTTTGGTAGGTAGCGCCGACATTCTTAAGGCCGAACGGCATCCTTTTGTAATGGAATATCCCCTTCGGGGTGCGGAATGCAGTGTGCACCCTGTCTTCTTCAGCAATCCATATCTGGTTGTATCCGGATGACCCATCCATAAATGACAATGCTTCATGACCAGTGGTTGCATCAATCATGACTTCAATGATCGGCACTGGGAAATCATCTTTCGGACAAGCCTTATTAGGGTCCCGGAAGTCGACACATATTCTGATCTGCCCATTCTTCTTCTTCACGGGCACTATATTGGCTAGCCATGTGGTATACTGGTTTTCTTCGACAAACCCCACATCAATCAGCTTATCAACCTCTTTGTTAATCTGATTTATCAGTTCAGGACGCATTCTCCTGGAAGGCTGCTTTACAGGGTTAGCCTCTGGGTTTATTGCCAATCGGTGTTGTGCCACATCAGAGCTCAGTCCCGGCATTTCATCATATGTCCATGCAAAATAGTCTCGGAATTCTTTCAAGAACTGTATATATTGCTCCCTGACATCTGGCTCCAGCAGTGCGCTGAGGAATGTCGTCCTCGGTTCATCCGTGGACCCCAAATTTATCTCTATCAGCTCATCGACGGGGGCTTGGCCTCCGTCTTCGACTTCGGGCGGGGCTTCTTGCAAATCAATAAAGCCTCCCGGGATGTAATCTTCTTCAGTTTCATGCTCCTCTGTTTCATCATATTGGTCATCAGCGGATGCTGGTGCATCATATAGGGCCAATATTACTGGATTCTGTTCAGTCTGTCCCGAGGACGAGGCTAGTTCACCAGGAGATTTAGAAGTAGACTCTTCCGTTCTTAGAGGCTCTTCTGATGTGGGCTCCCTTGACAGGTCATCATCCTGCAGAGCCCGGAATTCTTCTAGAATGCGTTCAAACTCTAGACATTCTCTCAGCTCTTTGGCTACTTGGTCTTCATCCGGGGTTCCTGTGTCAAATTGTGCTTCGGCCTGGAACAGATCCTCTTTGCAAGATGGATTCTTCCAGCACCAACCCTTCTTAGTCTCATCAGACATCCTTGCCTCCGGCTGGTTATCTTGGGCTTCATTGTCTGTTATGGATTGATACATAATTTCTTCCTCTTCAAAGGGGTATTGATCATATCCCACCTCGGGAGGGTCTTCGTGCTGGTAGGAGACAGATATGACGTCTACCTCAGCCTCATAGTATTCCTGGAGGGTATAACCCAATCCTGGGTGTTGAGTGATCTTCCTCATTTCTTTACTATCTCGAGGCGGATCCCACAGTTCCTTGAATGCCTTCTTCTGAGCAACAGGCTGCATCGATGGCATTTGCATCTTGGAGAACATTTGTGAAACCCGTTGGGTAGTATAATCCAAGCTTGTAATCGGTACCATCAGGTTTGCAGCTTCTTCAGGGGCCATACAGTCTTGATCATCTTCTTCGACTGGCTCCCCGGTGTAGAATATAATAGGGGGTTCGCAGAAGCGAGGGATTTCCATAGTCTTCAGTGGTAGCACCTTTTGGTACTCAAGGCTGACGATGGGTTTAAATAAACCCTGCGGCACCTCCACCTGAGTGTACTTTTGTTTCATTTCTTCATCAATATCATCCGGGCGGATGCTGGGAGGAGTTATCCGAGCAAAGTCTCCAGCATAGGAGATGTGGGATACCTCATGCTTTTTAATGTAGCCCCTGGGTGGCGGCGGAGACCAACTTTTTGTCTTTGTCACCGGCCTCTTCTGGCTGACCACAGCCTCTCTTTCTTCATCCTTATGTGACACCTCGGTGTAATAGGATGCATCGAGCATATGACACTCGAATACTTCAAAGGGATGTAGATCAGCAAACACTCTTTCTTCTTTCCCTTCATGGCAATATTTGATGCACTGGTGTAGCGTGGACGGCACTATCTGATATTCATGCAGCCATGGCCTTCCCAGCAGGGCCTTATACGTGGTGTTGGAGTCGATTACATAGAATCGTACCACGGTAGTGAGGTCGCCCAGTGTGAGGTTGAAATCAGCCACCCCGAGAGGTGTTTCACATTTCTGGTTGAACCCCGCAATCTTCATATCTCTGACCTTGGTAAGCTGCAGGTCAAAGTAGTATTTTTGATAGATGCGGTATGGGAGGATATTCACAGCAGCCCCTGGATCTATCAATATCCTGCTCAATGGCTGACAGTTCAGGGAACCCCTCATATACAACGGTCTGTTATGACTGGAATTTGGGATCAACATATCATCTTCTGTGAACGTGATCGAGGGCCCAGAATTCACTTCTGTCAAGTGTGCTTCATATTGTGCCGGCGACTGCAAGGCATCAATGATGGCTTGGCGGGCTTCTTCACTCAGAGAGAGGATCTCCCAGATGGAAAACCTGGTAGGGAGCTTCTTCAGCATTTTCATGATCCGGCTACCCACCCGGACATTGGATAGCCTCATCTCCTCCACCCAACGGGGTCTTGGAGGTTCATGTGGTGCCTGTGGCCTTTGATACCTGGCGCCAGTTTCATCCACTAGGTCGATTCCCTGGGATGTTTCTTCTGTAGCAACGGCCCTTGGCTTTGCTAAAGGGTTACATCTTTCATCTTCTTCATGCTGCTTCTGCTTTCTATCTGCCGACTGCTGGCACTTGTTGTTTGTAGCTGGCATAACCTGCACTGACTGTTCGTTCTCCAAACTGGACAGAAATTCCAGGAATGAAGGGGCTTCATCTGCTTTTCTTCCCTCCTGGTATAAGCTGGCAGGGGGAGGAACCTGGACGCCTCGCATCTCTGGTTCCGGGATTTGATAGGGCTGCTCCCCTCTGAACATGATGTTATGGTTAGCTGGTGGTGGGCGTCCCCATCTTCTCCCAGAATGTGTTGCATGGGCTGAGGTAGAGGCCTCAGCATGGTTGGCTTCTAGCGGGGCATTTGATGCTTCATCCTCACCATTCTCCCCGGGCAAGGAAAAGAGTACCGACATTGTATTGCACTGTACTGTCACGACTTTCTTCTCCTTTTTGGACTTGGGTCGTCTCTTCTTCTTCTGGGAATTTGGCTTTGCTGGCTCCTGCCCCCAGAAGGGCTCAGTCTCATCTTTTCTTTGTTCTGCCTCTGGCTGCTCTTCAATTTTCAATTCCTCGAGCTGTTCCCAGAGTATACAGTCTTTCACCAACAGGTGCTTGGGCTCTTTTTGCTCATATTCGTCGAGCTCATTGATATACTGTTGTAGACACCTGGTTGCAGGACTTACTTCTTTATGTGCAGGGAGGGGAGTTTGCCTCCTCCGGTTGTGAGTAGGGATCCGGATGACTGGTCCGGTCTCAGCTGTACGTCATACTGGCTTTATTGGAGGCGGCTCAGGCCTTGGGGTGACACCCCGGATAACTGCTCCGCTGGTACTGGCTGCGGGAGTCTTCTTTCTGCTCTTTATGGGTATCATCTGCCATCCCTCCTGATCTCTCTGTGGGGTGAGGAAGCAAGCTTCATAGGTATGCCTGGTGCATTCTTCAGCGGCTTCCTTGGGCAGCTGTTGGTAGACTGAGATCATATTGGCAGCCATTCTCCAAGGTGGAGGCTCATGTGGGCGAGGCGGCTTCACCTGGTAATCTCCCAGCTGCAGCTCTCCCTTCTTAACCATTCCTTCCATGATATCTTTGAAGACATAACAGTCCTCAATCGCGTGCCCCAGCGCACGGTGAAATAGACAGAACAGCGGATCACCTTTCTTTTCCGCATCTTCGGGTCTCTTCGGTTCAGGCAATGTTACCTTATTGAACTTATAGGCCCAGTTAAATAGTGCTGCCGTCTTATCCTTGGGAAAAGAGTAAGCCTTTTTCATCTTGTCTCTCAGGGAGACCTTGTCTTTTCTTTCTGCTGTGTCTGCCATCGGGAGAGCTTCATCTGCCCCTTTCTTCCCTTTTTGTTGTTCAAAGGTCCTGAAATCGACGGTGTTGGCCTCAGAATGTGATGGCCGTCGATCATTGGATTTTCCCTTCAGCATAGTGGGAGCATTGGTGGTCGGACGCTTGGACAAGAACGTCTCGACCTCGGCCACTATATTGTTCAGTCGGTCAAATGTTCTAACATCTGCACCGGTCATCTTTTCTAGCACCTCTCTCCTGAGGCTTTACTTACATATCTGCACTGCATCTTCTTGATGAGGAGGTCTTCTGCATCTCATAGCCAAGTTCCTCCACCTTTTGATGTAATCTAGTGTTGTCTCATCCTGTTTCTGCTTGGTTGCATATAGTTCTGCTATAGTGATCTCTCTTTCTGTGACATGAAATCTGTCACGGAACTTTCTCTGCATATCAGGCCAGTCAACCACTGACCCAGCTGGCAGGCTTGAATACCATTCAAAGGCTAACCCAGTGAGGGATGAGCCAAAGAATTTGAGCAGATAAGCTTCGTCGGCTGTCAAATCACCCATAATTGTGGTGTAGTAAGCTATGTGCTCCCTGGGGGAGCCCTGGCCGTTGAATTTCTCAAATTTCGGCGGCTTACTGACGCCTGGGGGTAGTCTTTTAGCAGCATACTGGGGAGGATACGGTACTTTGTACACGTCGTAGGTACTTACACCATCACCGGTCTTCTCAGACAGCTTCATCTCCACAATTCTTTCTATCATCAGTTTGTGGGCTATAGCTGGATCTACCTCTTCTGGGAAGAAATGAGCTTGTTGCTGGCTGTGAGGAGTCGTCATCACAGTTGCGCGCAAGATGGGCGCGGCAGGCTGCGTCTGAGATATAGAGGGCTGAGCCACTGTCGGCTGTGGAGTAGGTTGGCTCGGTGCTTTGCCCTTATCAGCCAGGAGAGGATTAGCAGGGGCAGCCGTTTCTGTAGAGCTGGAAGTTGGCCTCACAGGCTCGGCTTGTTTGGAGACCGGCGTAGCTTCATGTCTCTCATTGAGCTATCTTTTGAGAGCACTGATCTCCTGCTGATATCTTCTAAACATCATCTGGATCATGGGATCCAGGGTTGATGGGATCTGTATATCTTCTGAAGTCCCTTCAGCATCATCAATGAAGGGATTATCCCCTTCTTCCGCTGTCACCATGTTGACTGTCATAGTGGTAACTCTGCGGGCTGCATCATCAGCTTTCATCTTATCTTTGGCTGCCTGGCTTCTTCTTGTGACGGGACCAGGTCTGGTTGCCAGCCTGAGCAACTCATCCGGCTGAGTTGGTAACATGCCTTGCCCCCTGGCAATTCCAGCCATGTTACAGGCGAAGATTTACATTCTTCCTTTCTGCTTGTAAACTTTTCTTTTTGCCTGGTCGGGGTATTCGAGTCGGTCAAAGACCGATACTCTTTCTTTGACTTCCTCCCTGTAGAGGTTTTCTTCGTCATATCCGGCCCTGAAGCCTTCTTCATAATCATTTGAATCGGAGGAGGAGACTCCGATTATCATTTCTTGCAGAGTTTCTTCTTCTTCTTCATCCATGGTGCCCAAAGCACGGGACAATCTTTGTTGACCTAGTGCAGAGTTCCCTAGGTAATGGAAGTAGTCTTGGACCACTTGCTTCATCTCCTCTGGCTATGTTTTTGTGGCTCAGGTTGGAGTATCAATCTGTCCTGGCTCTTTTGCTAGTAAGCCAGTCTTGCCACCTGAGCATTCAAATGCTCGGTTTTGGAGTATCTGAAGATATCAGCCTGTCTGGCACAGGCTCTTGGTCTTCTTGCAGCAATCACAGTGACTGGTTCACTCCTTCTCACATTGCCAACTTGGCAGCAGTTGGCAGTAGCATCATGGTTCTTTCTTTGCCATCTTCTGCCCCCGGCCCTGGAACGGGTGGCAGTAAAGTCCTCCTTCTTTTCATATCTTCTACCCTTCATCATGGGGCAAGCAGCAGTCATATTCCTTCCTTGACCCTCAGTCTCATCTCTCCTCCCTCGGGTCCCGGGACAGACAGCAGTAGCATTTCTTTCGTCTTTTCTCTCTTTCCCTCTGCCCCCTGCTCTGAGGCGGGCAACAGTGATATCAGTAAGATTCTCTCTTTCTCGAGCTGGGACCCAGCTCTGTATCTTCTTCGACCGCCAGACCTGTTTGTATCTTGCTGGCTTGGGTGCCAGCGTCTTCCTTTCATCAGCTTCCCGGTTGGCCCTCCTGGTGGCCAGAACTTGGAACTTGATGTTGGTTGGGATGGTCGGGATAATCCTGTCCGGACGGACTTCTCTGGGGCGGCCGTCAAGGTTCGCCCTAATATCACCCATCATCATCGTCTTCCCGGAATTGGAAAGACGACGGTTAGCAGCGACACACCGGCTTCTCCGGTTGGTTCTTTTCCCCTTCTGGGCAGCAGCGGGGACCATGTCCTTCCTTTGGACATGATAGACATAGCAGGAGACAACGGTGGAAGCTGTCTTCTTCAGTAAGCTAGCTTTCTCATTAGTGGTCTTCATCGGGGCACTCGCAGCAGTGCCTTGCTCATCGTTGTCGACCTGCAGAAGGTCGGTGAAGACGAGGCCCAGGCAGTTGGGCAGCCCAATGGCAGGCGGCATTGATCCGAATGTAAGAGGTACCGCCAGGTAGCCCTCTCGCACATGCATGTCAATCGGTTGCTGGTCGAAGCAGACAGACATGATTCCAGCTGTCATTGTAGATTCCTGAAAATGAGGAAAGTGGACGGAATCAGAAGTTTGAGGGGGGCCCGCTGGGCCTCCTACTTTAGCGTAAAGATGGAGGGAGACTCTGTCCCACCGGGCGTGCCAGACTTGTGGGAACGCGAATTTTATTATCATATATATATTTTTTATTGATTGATGATTGATTTATTATTTATTGATTTATTGGCGTGCCAGTCACCGGAGTGACGATTTTATCGTGCGCTCGATCTGACTTGGTCAATCGATTGTGAGTGATCGTGTCTGGACCAGAAGTCCGTCATACCATAAAGGCCATGACGTTAATTACGCCCTTCCAAGGAAGGACAACCCTTGATTAAACGCTAAAGATAGGAGGATGACAACGGTAAAGCCGCATGCTCAAAAGAGACGGAAGTCGTTCACTTGCAAGACGTTAAATGGATTAGACGAAGCAGGGGTTCGTTATTTTCGGGATAAAACCGACGACATATTCCCACCATCTTGGACCATGCCAAGTGGGGAATAGGAAACCACCCATGCAGTGGCAGGGTGGGATCCGTAAAAGATCGGGCATAATCGACCCGGAATCCGAGTAAGTACTGGCGTAACATGACGCGCTCCATGCAGACGTGATGTTGCATCTATATCCCCCTTCAAAGGGCCATCGGAGAGCATGCAAGGACATAACTCCACAGGCTGGTGGGGTTGAGATAGAAAGCATCACATTTACTTGGCAAGGTATGTGTGAATTTCGGCAGCATGTCCCCTCAACTTGGATTATGCCAAGAGAAGATAGGTCATCATCCACAGAATGCCGGGATGACAACCGAACGAGATGGGCACCGGGCCCCGGGACATCGCTTGCCTTTATACCATCGATTAATATCCCCTCGAAACCCCTCAGAACTCATGCAATGACATGGCCCTTTGGGTTCATGAGGGTGAAATCCGGATCGAGAATGAAGACTGTAGGGGAGGTCTTCCCCAATAATGTGTCTTCTCAAGGCATCAATGACGGTCTCTGAACATCCCCGAGACATATGTGTGAAGAGATCAGAAGGCTGATGAACGGTATTGCAGAGATGGGCCTCTGACTGGACTTCATTTGGCCAAGAAGAAGGGTCTCGGCGGTGGCTTTAGTTGGCCAAAAGGGAGAGGCTCTCGGCGTGGTTTTAGTTGGCCAAAAGGGGGGGGGGGGGCTTCTCGACATGGGTCTATTGGCTTAAAAAGGGGGTCTCGGCGCGGCCTCCTTAGCAAAAGAAAGGGGGATCTCGGCGGGTGGCTTCCCGGCGCGCTCCTGGCCGCGCCGGGAGCCTGGCGCCGAGAGCCTGTGGGCTGGGAGGTGTGCATGAAGGGTTTAGATGGCTTTTTGTCGGTTTGCTGAAGAGGGAGGCCTCTCGACAGGATAGTTCTCGGGGGGGAATTTTGTACACCGAGAAGGTGGAATTGCTACAGGGTTTCAGGGTTTACAGAGCTCAAACGATACTCTGCTTCTGGGATTCCTAAGCTTTCTGGCTGCGATTGAAGCCGAATTTGAAGTGCAGGAGGGGGGATTTCATGGATGCTTCCCTGAGAAAGGGCCAAGGGGGATCTGGAGGGTAGAATCGACGGGGAACGATACCATCGTCTGGATTTCTGAAGAATTTATTTGTTTCTGCCGCCGGCCGTCTGGGGATCAAGAGATGACTGTCTCTGATCCCCTAGACGAACCCAATAGCATCTAAAAAAATCGGTGACTGAGGAACCTTTGGCATCGAAACTCCAGACCCTAGTCATCCAAGGTGTTAGAATGGAGGGTCGAGAGATCGAGATCGTCATTCGCTAGAACCCGCGGAATAGCATCCGTCTGCAGAGTAAACATATCCTTGTGTAGTCAGCAGTTCAAGGAACCAAGAGATTAATGTCTCTGGTTCCTGAACAGCACAAGGGGCATTGAGGGCCTTGAGAGGGACTCACACATATGCGATGAATCTGCCATCGAGATAGGAGGGGGGAAGAAGACAGAACCCAGTAGCCCATTGGATAGGGATAGGGATCCTATCTACGCTCCTCTGAAGAACAGATTCGTAGGGAGACTCTGAAACCGGGAGCGTATGAACCATCGGACATTTCAGATAGAAGACGTATATATATACACAGAGGGACGAAGGGAAGGGCTTTCGATTACCCATTTCATTTCATCTCATAAGCATTGTTTACATCATCTGCAAGGCAAAAGCCAAAGAACAGAAGAGGAGGGGAACAGGGGGAAGCGAAAAGATAACTCTCGACATCGTATGAATAATCAAACACGAATATATGGACTATTACACATGGAGGCAGATCAAGAAAACAGCAAACATGGGGGGGGGAGGGTGGAGCATTGACTCCTCTCCCTCCCCCGAGCAGCCCACCTGGGGTTTTTCTTCTTCTTCTTCTCTCAGACTTCTTCTCTTTATTTTCAGCGTAGGCTCTCTCTCCTTTTTTTATTTTCTCTGTTTTCTCTCCCTTTCATCTGTTCGAAGGGAGGGGGTTTTTATAGCCATTTCCCCCTTCTCGGCAGGCTTCATCACGGCACGCCCCACCTGAAGCTTCCCGGCGCGCCTGCCTTCAGCTTCTCGGCGCCCTCTTTTGGGTTTGGCAATTGATTCTCAGCGCCACCTTCACACAGGCCCATTTGGGTCTTTCAAGGGTATCATCACCCAAAAGGGTCTTCCATTGGTGACACAGCTTGTATCGAGATCATTATTACGGTTTTCATCAGTCCGTAGACAGGGGTTTCATCAGTCCGTAGACAGGGGTTTCATCAGTATTGCCATCTGAACGGTGACAAGACCGGGTATCATCCTATCGATATCGTCACTTGAATGGTGACGAGCTCGGACATCAGCTTTAGTCTGGGAAGACCTCAGCCGGGTATATAATCTGTGGAGACGATTCCTCTTCTGTTTTGACTTTGCAAAAGCCTTTATAATCTTCATCTGCTGGTACCGGCTTCATCTTTATCTCATATTACATCTGTCATGAAGCCGACATCTGACTTACCCTGACATATCATCCGTGGATTCTTGGACGAAGCAGTAGTGCGGCTCTCATTAAAGTGTGCCAGGAGGTCTCATCAGTCGAGTGACTGCTGCTCTACCAGTGCTGCCGTCTGAGTGACATCGGCACCGGGCATCAGCTTGGCCGACAAGGGCTTTAGCCGGGTGAATGGTTGACGAGCTTCATCAATGGTCTTTCACTGTTGGTCCGACCCTCTTTCAATCATGCTTCGACCTTTGTTCATTTTCAAGGTGTCAACAGAGACGTCAGGAATAGCGTGTCTACAACCCCAACCCGGAGGAACAAATCCTCACACACAAAACTCTCTCAAGCTCGCTCTCCCCCAAGACCCTTTTGTTTCTCTCTATAAGAGCTCTCTTGTCTCTCACCGTGGGGATGCTTGAAACAATGTAAGAGCTGCTCTATTTATACTAGTTGGAGCACCTTTAGTGCGGCTCCATTTGGCCCAGAGGAAACGGGTTTCCTTTTGAACACCTGATGGCCATTAATTTTTCCACATAACCAACGTATGGTTGCATCTATTGCATGGGTGTAAAACTTCTGCAGTTTAATGGAAGACACGTTCCATATAGCTTCATAACCGCATGAGCTTGCAGTTTCTCGTGGGTTCCCATTGAAGGCGGGACACCCACATAACAATTCTCCTCTTGGCCTGTCTTCATAAGCCGCATCCAGTGCCAAGCTCTGATACCAGTTTGTTATGGCACGACTACTCGGACGGACAGAGTGACGCCCCAAGATCTCGATCCGTACAACAAGAAGAAGGGAGGAAGATGAAGGAACAATCACACAAGGTAGAAACACAAGGATTTACGTGGTTCGGAGGTTACCCCATACGTCCACGGACGATGACGACATCGGAACTTCACTAGATGTGGAGAATAATACAAAGAGTACACACCCCAACTCGAAGGAACAAATCCTCACACACAAAACTCTCTCAAGCTCGCTCTCCCCCAAGACCCTCTTGTTTCTCTCTACAAGAGCTCTCTTGTCTCTCACCGTGGGGATGCTTGAAACAATGTAGGAGCTGCTCTATTTATACTAGTTGGAGCACCTTTAGTGCTGCTCCATTTGGCCCGGAGGAAACATGTTTCCTTTTGAACACCTGATGGCCATTAATTTTTCCACATAACCAACGTATGGTTGCATCTATTGTATGGGTGTAAAACTTCCGCAGTTTAATGGAAGACCCGTTCCATATAGCCTCATAACCGCACGAGCTTGCAGTTTCTCGTGGGTTCCCATTGAAGGCGGGACACCCACATAACAATTCTCCTCTTGGCCCGTCTTCATAAGCCGCATCCAGTGTCAAACTCTTATACCAGTTTATTATGGCACGACTACTCGGACGGACAGAGTGACGCCCCAAGATCTCGATCCGTACAACAAGAAGAAGGGAGGAAGATGAAGGAACAATCACACAAGGTAGGAACATAAGGATTTACGTGGTTCGGAGGTTACCCCCTACGTCAACGGGCGATGACGACAGCGGAACTTCACTAGATGTGGAGAATAATACAAAGAGTACACACCCCAACCCGGAGGAACAAATCCTCACACACAAAACTCTCTCAAGCTCGCTCTCCCCCAAGACCCTCTTGTTTCTCTCTACAAGAGCTCTCTTGTCTCTCACCGTGGGGATGCTTGAAACAATGTAGGAGTTGCTCTATTTATACTAGTTGGAGCACCTTTAGTGCTGCTCCATTTGGCCCGGAGGAAACGTATTTCCTTTTGAACACCTGATGGCCATTAATTTTTCCACATAACCAACGTATGGTTGCATCTATTGCATGGGTGTAAAACTTCCGCAGTTTAATGGAAGACCCGTTCCATATAGCCTCATAAGCGCACGAGCCTGTAGTTTCTCGTGGGTTCCCATTGAAGGCGGGACACCCACATAACAATTCTCCTCTTGGTCCGTCTTCATAAGCCGCATCCAGTGCCAAGCTCTGATACCAGTTTGTTATGGCACGACTACAAGGATGGACGGAGTGATGTCCCAAGATCTCGATCCGTACAACAAGAAGAAGGGAGGAAGATGAAGGAACAATCACACAAGGTAGGAACACAAGGATTTACGTGGTTCAGAGGTTACCCCCTACATCCACGGGCGATGACGATAGTGGAACTTCACAAGATGTGGAGAATAATACAAAGAGTACACACCCCAACCCGGAGGAACAAATCCTCACACACAAAACTCTCTCAAGCTCGCTCTCCCCCAAGGCCCTCTTGTTTCTCTCTACAAGAGCTCTCTTGTCTCTCACCGTGGGGATGCTTGAAACAATGTAGGAGCTGCTCTATTTATACTAGTTGGAGCACCTTTAGTGCTGCTCCATTTGGATCAGAGGAAATGGGTTTCCTTTTGAACACCTGATGGCCATTAGTTTTTCCACATAACCAACGTATGGTTGCATCTATTGCATGGGTGTAAAACTTCCGCAGTTTAATGGAAGACCCGTTCCATATAGCCTCATAATCGCACGAGCTTGCAGTTTCTCGTGGGTTCCCATTGAAGGCGGGACACCCACATAATAATTCTCCTCTTGGCCCGTCCTCATAAGCCGCATCCAGTACCAAGCTCTGATACCAGTTTGTTATGGCACGACTACTCGGACGGACAGAGTGACGTCCCAAGATCTCGATCCATACAACAAGAAGAAGGGAGGAAGATGAAGGAACAATCATACAAGGTAGGAACACAAGGATTTACGTGGTTCATAGGTTACCCCCTACGTCCACGGGCGATGACGATAGCGGAACTTCACTAGATGTGGAGAATAATATAAAGAGTACACACCCCAACCCGGAGGAACAAATCATCACACACAAAACTCTCTCAAGCTCGCTCTCCCCCAAGACCCTCTTGTTTCTCTCTACAAGAGTTCTCTTGTCTCTCACCGTGGGGATGCTTGAAACAATGTAGGAGCTGCTCTATTTATACTAGTTGGAGCACCTTTAGTGCTGCTGCATTTGGCCCGGAGGAAACGGGTTTCCTTTTGAACACCTGATGGCCATTAATTTTTCCACATAACCAACGTATGGTTGCATCTATTGCATGGGTGTAAAACTTCCGCAATTAAATGGAAGACCCGTTCCATATAGCCTCCTAACCGCACGAGCTTGCAGTTTCTCGTGGGTTCCCATTGAAGGCGGGACACCCACATAATAATTCTCCTCTCGGCCCGTCTTCATAAGCCGCATCCAGTGCCAAGCTCTGATACCAGTTTGTTATGGCACGACTACTCGGACGGACAGAGTGACGCCCCAAGATCTCGATCCGTACAACAAGAAGAAGGGAGGAAGATGAAGGAACAATCGCACAAGGTAGGAACACAAGGATTTACGTGGTTAGTGTTGGGAATAAACAGTGTAATGGGGCAACATCATGGCAACAACCGGACCATAATACATACAAGGCAAACCAGAGCATACATGCATATGGGGTTGATTCAACAAAGAACGGCCAAGAAATAAAATTAATAAGCATGATTATAGTGTAAAATATGGTTGTAGAACAAGTAAATATGTAGTGAATAATATGGAGTAGAAGCGTCTCAAAGAGACTCCCCTTAGAGAAGATATCACCCCTCACAAGAACGGTGCGATGAGTATGGCGGTCTTCCCCCAGGATACGACTACTAACACAAGACCCTTAAGCGCACTCTTAAGAATCTAAAAAAAAATGCTATGCGAGAAACCTAGATCTCTTCTTAAAAGAAAAATATGTAAGTCGAAGAACATGCACCGATCACCGACGAAAGATAGCAGTAGAGAGCGTCGTCTGTGCGCGAACCGCGACGAAGAAGACGTCGACCGCCGAACGATGTTGGTGATGTGCAAGGGAGGCAGAGCAGCGGCTGCGACTGACGGAGACGAGAGAGGGAGAGCGGAGTGCGAGCGATTCATAAAAACAGCAAAAACAGGATAACCGTGATTAGGGTAATGGTAATCACTCCTGTAATACCCACGCCCGCGACGGTCCGCCTCCAAACAAAAACCGTTCGGAGACCCCTCTTTCTCTCCAAGAAAGGGCAAAACAGTAAAAAGAAATCCAAAAAGGTGCCAGGGCAAGTCGGCTGGACCCGCACCTCACACACACGCGCGCCCGCCCAGCCCCGCCCGGCCCGGCGCGTGCGTGCGTGTGATAGGTCCTAGCTTACCTCCACTATTATCTATAAGACATAGTCCAGGGGGCCCTAGAAACTATAAGGTCCCCTCACCTCTTTGTGTTTTCCAATGTGGGACTAAAGTCCCCATACAAAACACAACACTTGAGGTAGCACTCTTTGGATAAACCTTTGAGTTTCCCTTTCTTAAGAACACTCCCAATCTATTTCAACCCAACATTCCCCCACAAACTCAAGGTTTGAGAAAGGGATCATACAGAAGAGACATAAACATATCTTGCTTTCAGTAAAGGTATCTTTCGGGTTTGAACCTTCACCTAAGTATTCCAATTTTCACCCCCCGCAGAATCGAAGTGAACTAAATCTTGAACTTGATTCTTGATGTGAAAGTTACTTATAGGAAAACAACATGGTATAAGGTTTCATTGGTAGCAAAAAGAGTAACTGGCGCTTTTAAAGGCCATGCGCCCTGTCCTGTTTCATGAGCATTTTCAAGAATAACCCAACTCTTTAACTGCGGCCACACAGTAGTACTCACTTAGGTGGGCTTCTCCAAGGATGCACTGCTAACATCCTGCCTTGCCAGGCTTGAACCCATTAAGAGTGTATAACTCAACCTTAACTTGCAGTAACAGGCACTAGCTTGTTTAGGATTACAGGGGAGGAACTCAGATACAAAGTATCTGTCTAAATTAAGTGCCTTCCAGTCCTCTCAGCAACTTGTTATTACCACATTGAACCTACTTTGTAGGATCTCTACTCAGATAGGTTGGGTTGCCACTGCAGGAGAACAACTGATGGGTTTCAGTCCCATCCCCATCCTAAACTTTTGAACTTGACTTTTATTAAGTCCTTTAGTCAGAGGATCAGCTATATTGTCTTTGGTACCAACAAAGTCCACAGCTATCACTCCCTGAGACACTAATTCCCTTACAGACTTAAGTCTGAAATGAATGTGTCTCCTTTCTTTTTGATTGTACTTTGAACTTTTGACATTTGCAATTGTGGTCATATTGTCACAATGCATAGAGATCGCAGGTATAGACTGACTAATCAGAGGAAGTTCAGACAGAAGACCTCTGATCCATTCAGCCTCCAAACCAGTTGTGTCCAAAGCACACAATTCAGCCTCAAAAGTAGACCGAGACAAGATGGTTTGTTTAGTCGACCTCCAGGCGACTGCACCACCTCCCAGAGTAAAAACATACCCTGTGACACCATTGCTCCCTGAGTTTTCAGCTATCCAGCTTGCATCACTATATCCCTCAAGGACAGCAGGGAATCTTTGAAAATGCAAGCCCAGGGTCATGGTACCTTTTAGGTACCTCAGTACCCTATCCAAGCCTTCCCAGTGGGTATGGTCAGGACATCTCGTGTATCTACTGAGTTTAGACACAGCATATGAAATGTCTGGTCTAGTACAGTTTGTAAGATACATTAAGCTTCCTATAACCTGAGAATACCATAATTGAGACACAGGATCACCACTCTTGTTCTTGCAGAAAATTCTAGAAGGATCATAGGGTGTACAGACAGCTTTGTAATTCTGATAGCCAAATTTCTCCAAAACTTTCTCAACATAGTGAGATTGAGAAATTGCTATCCCTTCATCTGATCTAATAAGAGTCAGCCCCAGAATTATATTTGCCTCACCCATATCCTTCATTTCAAATCTGCTACTTAAGAATGATTTAGTCTCAATTATAATTCTCAAATTGCTTCCAAATAACAAGATATCATCTACATATAGGCATAAGATTATATATTCATTACCCTTAACTTTGTGATAGATACACTTGTCAAACTCATTGACTATAAAGCCAAATGACATGATAGTTATGTCAAACTTTTCATGCCATTGCTTAGGGGCTTGTTTCAAACCATATAGAGACTTAATAAGTCTACAAACTTGGTTTTCACTACCTGGAGCCACAAATCCTTCAGGCTGATCCATATAAATCTCTTCATCAAGATTACCATTAAGGAAGGCAGTCTTGACATCCATTTGATGGACAGTCAGATTATATAAGGAAGCCAGTGCTACAAGCACTCTGATTGTGGTCATCCTAGTGACATGGGAATAGGTATCAAAGTAATCTATCCCCTCCATTTGTTTGAAACCCTTAGCCACAAGCCTAGCTTTATACTTGTCAATGGTTCCATCTGGCTTTAGTTTCTTCTTAAAGACCCATTTACATCCAATGGTCTTTGAACCAGGAGGAGGATCAACTAACACCCAAGTGCCATTAGCAAGAATGGAATCTATCTCACTCTTAATGGCATCCTTCCAATGCCTTGCTTCCGGTGAAGCCATGTCATCTCGAAAGGTTGGGGGGTCACCCGTGATCTGGAAAGTAACAAAATCACTTCCATAATCCTTGGCTACCCTTTGTCTTTTACTCCTTCTTGGTTCAACCTCTTCTTGATCACAAGTATCAGGATTAGGTTCGGACGCAGCCCCCACATTTGTCATTCTTTCCACATGTTCTGGAATAGAATCAGATGTAGAGGCTACAGTCTCAGAAGTGAAATGTTGAGGCAAACCAGTCTTCATGGGAAACATATTTTCGAAGAACGTGGCATCTCGAAACTCGACTATGGTGTTAACATCTATGCCAGGAATTTCTGATTTAATAATCAGAAACCTGTACGCATAGCTATTTTCAGCATAGCCTAGAAAGACGGCGTCAACTGTCTTAGGCCCTAGTTTCTTTCTCTTGTGCTCAGGAACAAGTACCTTTGCAAGGCACCCCCACACTTTGAGAAATTTCAAACTATGTTTCCTATCTCTCCAAAGTTCAATTGGACTACTATCTTTATGTTTCAGGGGAATATGATTCAGAATAAGGCAAGCAGTATTCAAGGCTTCCCCCCACATATACTTTGGTAGTCCCGAACTCTGCAGGAGAGAGTTGACCATGTCTATAAATACCCGGTTCTTCCTTTCTGCTATCCCATTAGACTGAGGAGAGTATGGGGCGGTTGTTTCATGCATAATGCCATGATCTTAGCAATATTCCACAAACAGGCTAGAAGTATACTCTCCTCCTCTGTCTGACCTTAACCTCTTAAGAACTCTGCCAGATTGTGTTTCTGCTTCCTTCTTAAAGATGATAAACTTTTGCAAAGCCTCATCCTTAGATCTAAGCAAATACACATAACAGTATCTACTACAGTCATCAATAAAGGTAATGAAATATTTTTTATGATCCCTAGTCAACACACCATTAAACTCACAAATATCTGAATGCACCAGATCCAGAATCTCTGAATCTCTAACCACAGAATGAAAAGGTTTTCTGGGTTGTTTAGCCTGTACACAGATATCACATTTCTTAGTTTTATCAACAGTATGCTTAGGAATCAATTTCAGGTTCATCATACGTTTCAAAGAATTGAAATTAAGATGACCTAGACGGGCATGCCATAATTCAGATGAATCTATAACATTATAAGCAACAGGAACAGAACTAGAAATTGAAGCACTACCATCCACATTTCTGTTCATCACATGATCCACAAAGATTTTAAACAAACCATCAGAAAGATAACCTTTAGCAATAAAAGTCTTCAGATAGAGTATAACAACTTTATTACATTTAAAGTTCAATTCATAACCCTCCCATACTAAAACAGAACCAGATAAAATGTTCCTCTCTAGGAACATGGTACACTAAGGAAAGAGTAAGAACAGGCCCTGAAGTAAACTTCAGGTTCACACGTCCAACTCCTAGCACCCTAACTGTACTTCCATTTCCCATTGTCACGGAGCGATCATGGGTTGCCTGATAAGACACAAAATTAGCCATGTCAGCACATAGATGCACATTGGCTCCAGTGTCCACCAACCACTCATTTGGTTCATAAATAGTAAAAAATTGAGGATTTAGAGAAACATACTCCATACCAGAAGAAGATCCCCCAGTCACCACATGGACCTGTGCTGGGATTTCATGGGTCAGCATGGCTTTATTCAGCAATTTTTCCTTCTTTTTAGGGCAATCATTGCGCATGTGACCCTTGTCACCACAATTCTAGCACTGTCCCAGTACCTTCTTCTTCTTTATCTTTCTCTTAGGTTTCATCTGAACAGTGGAATCAACTTTGGCCTTGCCTTTTGGATCTTTACCCTTATGCTTCATTACTAGGTTTGCACTTGCATACACAGGCATATTGGGCTTTTCCTTCCTATGTTCCTCTTCAATGGCTACAACCCTCATCAAATCATCAAGAGAGATAGCCCCTTTGCGGTGCTTGAGGCCCATGCCAAAATCCTCCCAGGATCTAGGCAATTTCTCTATGATGCACATGACTTGGAGCTTTTCAGGCATTTTCATGTCTGCCTCAGCCAAACCATGGAACATAAGTAGAAGCTCATGTGCCTGCTCCCCTATAGACTTATTCTCGACCATCTGAAATTTAAGGAACTTACCCACGGAGTACTTTTCCAGACCTTGGTCCTCGGTATTGTACTTCCGATCAAGTTCATTCCATAGAGCTTTAGTAGTGTTGAAGGTGGAAGTGCTATAGACATCAAACAGGACATCCGACAGTGCAGTTAGAATGCACACATGTCCTAACCTGTCTTTAGTGGTCCATTCTTCAACCTTCTTAGCACTCTCTGGGTCGTTTTCATCTATCATAGGGGGATCCGACTCTAACAATGAGATTAGGCCAACCATGGTGAACCACATCTTCATGCGTTGTTGCCAACGCTTAAAGTGTTACCCGGCAAATTTCGCGGGCATCCCAGACATGTCCACCCTGGTTCCAAAACTCATTGAAGATGACGATGCCATGAATGATATCTTCTCTAAGACTGTTGGGAATAAACAGTGTAATGGGGCAACATCATGGCAACAACCGGACCATAATACATACAAGGCAAACCAGAGCATACATGCATATGGGGTTGATTCAACAAAGAACGGCAAAGAAACAAAATTAATAAGCATGATTATAGTGTAAAACATGGTTGTAGAACAAGTAAATATGTAGTAAATAATATGGAGTAGAAGCGTCTCAAAGAGACTCCCCTTAGAGAAGATATCACCCCTCACAAGAACGGTGCGATGAGTATGGTGGTCTTCCCCCAGGATACGACTACTAACACAAGACCCTTAAGTGCACTCTTAAGAATCTAAAAAAAAAAATGCTATGCGAGAAACCTAGATCTCTTCTTAAAAGAAAAATATGTAGGTCGAAGAACATGCACCGATCACCGACGAAAGACAGCAGTAGAGAGCGTCGTCTGTGCGCGAACCGCGACGAAGAAGACGTCGACAGCCGAACGATGTTGGTGATGTGCAAGGGAGGCAGAGCAGCGGCTACGATTGACGGAGACGAGAGAGAGAGAGCGGAGTGCGAGCGATTCCTCGGGGAAGTAAAACAGTAAAATAGGATAACCGTGATTAGGGTAATGCTAATCACTCCTGTAATACCGACGCCCGCGACGGTCCGCCTCCAAACAAAAACCGTTCGGAGACCCCTCTTTCTCTCCAAGAAAGGGCAAAACAGTAAAAAGAAATCCAAAAAGGTGCCATGGCAAGTCGGCTGGACCCACACCTCACACACGCGCGCGTGCGTGTGATAGGTCTTAGCTTACCTCCACTATTATCTATAAGATATAGTCCAGCGGGCCCTAGGAATTATAAGGTCCCCTCACCTCTTTGTGTTTTCCCATGTGGGACTAAAGTCCCCATACAAAACACAACACTTGAGGTAGCACTCTTTGGATAAACCTTTGAGTTTCCCTTTTTTAAGAACACTCCCAATCAATTTCAACCCAACAGCTAATACCATGCCGACGCGAGATTTGTTTATCCAAGGACATTACTCACGGCCACGTACATACGTATGTATGTTCGTGCGCCTCAGTTTCTTACAGTTGATCTACTATGTGAAGTCGATGAGAAACTAATACTTAACATAATCTTAGACTCGTTAACATACATAAAGGATACTTAGCTTCATCCACCCATCAAGTTTCACTTCTTCGTGAAGTAAGTACCCCACTCTCCTAGTGGATGTCTTCTCTGTAGTGGGCGCACTTGCACATCCGGACTTCTTAGAACCATTGCTTACAAATTAAGATGTCACGAGGCAAGAACATGCTGTTCCTTGACCAGGGCAACCCACCCTCAATTTTGAATGTGCACGAATGTAACCCTTCAAGTTGAGAAAGGATTCTATATTACTACGGTTGATAGAGTAGATCCTTTTTTTCTTTGTAATATGGAATCTAGCACATTTGGTTTAAGATTTGGTTTGCACACCTAACATCTCGAGTTTAAAATTTAGTAGATAGGGTCACTAATTGATATATTATCTTTTTATAATTAACGTGTTAACAAATAGACAATTGAAAAGTGAGAACTACGGACCGAATAAATTTTCACCCATCTCATATCCGGATTCGAACACGCAACTTCTAGATCATGTGAGAGGGCACGAAATGACTAAAGTTCTGACATTCATGTTACCCATTGTCATCTTCTATCCGGACACGCCAATATTGTCTCCAGGTGGATATGGAATCAGTTAGGGTAACATTTGAAAAAATTAAACCTCTTTGATCCTACAAAGGGCACACTGAAGTAGCACCGCTATCAGTTTCCATTTTTTCTATTTACCCCTGATAGTCGTCACCTTCATCCGTGCCATCTCGGTCCATGAAACAAAAACGGCAGGTTTGGGATTATGGGCTGCGTCAAAAGCGTTCCACACGGCCATGTGCCGTACATGTGTGGAGCATAGCTGACCCACATACGTGCTTGGATCAAATTCCACAAACTTCACCCCTAAGAAGAAACTGTCAATCGGTCGGGGTGGATCGTTAATTTCAAAAATTAACCCTCTTAAATGAATAATTACAGAATTACCATCCTCATATAGCTATTATTATAAGTCATCCATCGTTATCATTTCATTAAAAATCTGTTATTCAACCTTGGTTAATCTTCAACTAAAATTAAAAAAAATAAAATAACCTTAATCTCTCCTAAGTTCTCTCTTCAGGTATCTATATCTCTATCTCTCCCTCACTATCTTTGGCACAGTGGACCGGTGAGATAGCATTCTTGTCTAAACTTTTAATTTTGAAGATAAAAACGAAAGATGTAAATAGCAACTAATCTTGGGGGCAGATTTACACTAATTTTCCACGCAAGAGACTTATTTATAACAATAATTATCTAAAGTTGACAAATATGTAATTATTCATTTAAGATGGTTATTTTTACAACTAAGCCCTATTTTTGTTTAAGTTTTTACATGTATATATCTCACGTAAAAGTAAAATTGTATGAAAATCTATCATGTATCTGCATTTACATGCATATCCTCCTTACATGAATATAATGTCACACACGTCAAACTGAAAACAATTGGAAAAAAACTTTAAAAAACAAAATGTATCTAATCCTTTTGGTTTCACGTAGATTTCAATCGTTAAAATTCTCAGTAAAAGTAACGACAGAGCCAAATAAATCTTGTGTCATTGGATTTTGTGCAATCACAGATTCTCGACTCGTCAGGTGTCACGATAAAAAATCCCTAAAATCTTTAGGAACCCAACTTTTGGCGATTCTAGTAGGCCCGTTTTGATTGCGATTTGGTTGAGTGGTTGTCGGCGGATAACGCAGCCACGGTTACGGTGGGTCCCGCGTCCCCCTCACGCAACTGAAGCTAATCAACTCTGGGTGACTTAATCGACTCTTCGGGGTCGATTAACCTACCTCCATCCGGTTATCAAAAGGGGCCGTAGAGATTATGATGGGATTAGGGTGAGATTAAGCGAGTTCACGAGCTGACATGGTTACGAGACAAATTAATGTGGGATTAAAGGGGAGTTAGCGGGGTGGCACAGGTGACGAGGTGATTTTTAAAGGACAAATGCGAATTCGATCAAATAGTAGGCATATGGAGCGACGTAAGGGGCGAGTGGGAATGTGCAAGTTTCAAATGTAATTTTATTTTTCGTTTCAAATCCCTGACATCTCAGTGGCTTGTACGGTGAAGTGATTTTAAAAGAAATCCCACTATCATCATGTCAAACAAATGCCACCTTAGAAACGTAATGATTTCCTAGCATTTTGGCCCTTTGGGTGTATCCCATTGTTGATGAGGTTGACAATCATCATAAATAGGACTGCAAATGAGACCCATCAACTCACTATACTGACTTGATTCGGAATGCCAAAATAGATTTTGCAACCTCAAAATGCCAACGATCGATAATTGAGATCACTATTGAACATTCCGATAAGCTATCTGAATTGAAAATAGAATATACCAACCCCAAACCTAGTTTCCAATTATGCTAAACGTTGTTTTTTTTAGACCCTCGGATCAAGGCCAATCTAATGGTTATTCTTTCGAATATAAAAGATTCTATAAAACCCACTTTGATATCGGGGTAGGATAGCGGGAGTAACCTATCCGATGACATAGAGCATGTGGGCCCCATGTGCATGTCACACACAAATCTGTTAACCGGGGTTGAGTAGCACATTCGAACTCAGAGTGCAAGAGTGCATTCAACTACAGGTTCAATTTTGTAAAGTTCTTGGAATCAAATGTTAATCGATTTAGCTATCACTCACTGCCCCATCGGTGCTCTCAACGTTAACGCTATCTCATTTATCCCTCAAGCTGATTACAACTAAGATCCTCTAGATGATGACACTTTCTTACAACACACAAGACTTGGGTTGAAAATTATCCGACGGCGAAGTACTATCAGGAAGAAGAAGATGTTATAGAAGAAGATCGCTACTCTCGTCCCCCGAGTCTTCATTCTCGATCTTTGTTTGGTCATACTAATTGGAATTGCTCCTCTCTTTAGATGTTATTTCCCTCGGCTTGAGATATACTATATTGGTCACATAATCTTATAATTTAGATTTTCTTCATTATTTAGGTTAGCCTTTGCATTGTAAGAATTATCTTGCCCTTCTCTTTGACCTATTCCCCTATGTACTTTTTTGATGACTTTCACCTCCCCCTTTTCATTTTTAATAAAATTAACACTATACATCTTATTTTGAAAAATAATTAAATATGATAATGATGATACTTTATATATAAGGATGGTAGATATGAAATTAACCCTAATATCAATGATGTAAACTTGATATAGATGTGGCTAACTTGATCATCTATTTGGGTCACTTAATCTTAAATCAATGTGTCTACCTGATTCCAAAGAGCCAAAATTAACAATACTTTGCAGATAGCTCCACATGAAATATTGTTGCAAGCATCCCCATTCCTATTATATATTTCTTTTAGATCTCATATATTATCAAAGTTTATTAGATTGTGTCGTTCAACTCAAAATTTTAAGATGTTGAGCAGAGAGAATTCTACTATTTTAAACATATTTTATTTTTAACTCGTTTTCAATCTGTGACTATTTTAACATGCCCTCTCACGTCCAGGTTAATTAGACTTTATCACGTGGACTATGACAAATACGAGGTGTAAAACTAACCGTAGACTTTGATATATCATGTCAAAATTTATTAGATTGGATTATCCAACTCAAAACTTTAAAGTGGTGAGTGGAAATAACTCTACTATTTTAAATCTATTTTGTTTTAAGATTTTTTTTCTTTTTGTCCCTACAAATAAGTGTATTTTTCTTTTAATCCCACGAATGCAACTATTATTTTTAAAGTTCATATAATCTTTTAATTATTATTTTTAATTCCTTATAGTTTAGGGGTGCTAGAAAAAGAGGATATGTGGGAGAATATTCCATCCTAAACTAACTAGACATGGGAAATGTTGAAAACACCTATACTCTCTCTCTCTCTCACTTCATTGCCTCTCTTTCTCTCCCCCTACGCTTTCTCTCTCCCCATTTAATTTCCCTCCACCTGCAATGATGGATGGCGGTGCTGAAGGGGACGATGATGGTGGCGCAAGCATGATGATGTAGCCGGCTGGTCCTTCTTGCAGACGTCAGAATCTGGGGGGCAAACTAGTAGGGAGAGGGTGGAGCTTTGTCACTAGTGGGGAGAGAGAGGGGGGTAGGGTGAGAGAGAGAGGAAGGGTATGGGGTGAGAGAGTGCAAGGAGAGGGGAAATCGGAGGCATCTCCCCCTTCGGCTCCAGTGGTAACAAAGGGAGAGGGAGAGAGAGAGAGATAGAAAGAGAGGGAGGGACCCTCTGACGGGTGAGGGAGGGAGAGAGAGGAGCGAGATGAAATCGTTATGTTTGAGAGCGATTTCATCTCTCTCCTCTCTATTCCCATTCCTTTCTCACTCTCTCTCTCCCTCTCCCTTTCCTCGTCTCTCTGTCACCACCGCCGGAGGGGAAGACGCCTCCGACGCCCCCCTCCCTTGACTCTATCTCCCTCTCTCACCCCATCCACTCCCTCTCTCCCTCTCCCTCTCGCTCTCGGTCTCTCTCTCTCTCTCCCTCTCCCTTTATCACCGCCGCCGGAGAGGGAGATGCCTCCAATGTCCCCCCTCTCCGCTCTCTCTCTCTCTCTCACCCCATCCACTCCCTCTCCCTCTCTCCCTCTCCCTCTCGCTCTCATTCTCTCTCTCTCTCCCCTCTCCCTCTATCACTACCGCCGGAGGGGGAGACGCCTTCGGCGTCCCCCCTCCCCGCTCTCTCTCTCTCTTACCCCATCCACTCCCTCTCTCTTTCTCTCTCCCTCTCCGACCCACTATCACCGTCGACTATCTCCGACGTCCCCCCTCTCCCTCTCCCTCTCACTCTGTCACCGCCGTCTGGTGTTCCCCCTCTCGCTCTCCCTCTCCTCTATATCTCACTCTATAATCACCGTCTCTCATCCCCCCTTCCCCTCTCCCTCTCCCTCTCGCTCGCCCGCTCTCTCTCTCCCTCCCTCTCACTTTGTCACCGTAAGAGGGGGAGCTCCGGCATCTCCCTATTCTCTCTATCTATCTCTCTGTGTACGTGCGCACGCGCATGTACATTCGTGACGGGATGCCTGTGCTAGAGGGAGGAGGGTGGGGCCCACAATTATAACGACAAGATAAATAGGAGAGTGGGGCCCACAATCTAAGACTATTTAATCTTTTACCAATATTAAGTTAGTTTAACTCGAGTTGAGTTTCACTCTAATTATTAAAACTAACGGCAGATATTAATAAGGATAACGACGAAGATTTAAGGGAATTTGAAAATAATAATTATATTTGAGAGATTAAAAAATTATGATTATTTATAATGATTAAAAAGAAAAAAACCCTTTGTTTTAACATGTTTGCACCACGGGACTATTATAATATGTATAGACATGTGACCGTAATCGGATTACGATGTTGCCAATCCACTGATTCTTCTATTATCTTGTATTTATATAAATCTTCAACACACAATGAGAGGAAATAGATTTAACTAATGTATATAATCAGGTTCTGCCAAAATCACATTGGTTATTTTCATTTGCGTAAATGATAAGTTCAAGGATAGATTATTTACCCAACCGACTATCCTTTAGAATGCGACTCCGTCTCGAGTATCCGATACGAGCACCGCCTTCTTTACCAGTAATAAAAGACTAATCGGCGCTACCTTCTCTCCCGCTCTCTTCCCATGGCCACCACGTCGGCGAAGCAACCGCGTCGTCCCCCGTCCGCAGCAGGTGAAGGCGAGCCGGAGGCGAAGAGGGCGAGGCCGCCAGGGTCGCTGGATTCCGCCGGCAGCCACCACCGCGTCGTGCTCAACCCTGCCGACTGCGATCTGGGTATGTATTTCCTTTCCTCCCATCATCATCATTTGTCTATAAGTTTGTCTCCTCTAGTCACACGTTTGCCTGCTACTTGTCAACTCAGTTCTCGGGCATTCGTAAAAATGTAAACTTTGCGTGATTGGAGGTCGTTAGTGACTGAATCGAGATCATTTTGTTTGTAGTCCTGGTTTCTGCACGTTAGGCATCCCGACATGATAAATTGTTGAAATCATAGGTGAATGCACCAGCTTAGACCTGTGCAGTGGCTATGTAGTACGATTAAGGGGGTTTTGATTATGCTTTACGCCGGCGGAACCTATTGGTTTGTCTCCGGCGGCAAGTGAGTGCCCACATGTTGCGGTGGGATAATCCCCCTATTAATTCAACAGTGGTACTACCCACTTAAAAAAAAATCCCCCTACCTCGGTTGGAGTGGGCCGTGGCGGTGGGGGGACGGGGGTTGGGAAGCACCTTCTTTTGTTACTCCACGGAAACAATGGCGCCTGGACTATAAGAAGAGGGTAAAAATTCTACGAGAGAATTCTTCAGGGTACTGATTAGATGCCTAGAATAATAATAACTCAGTATTAGAGAGCATGCAAAGTAAAGTAAACGCGTAATGAGAGTGAAAAATTAAATAATTGTGATTCATATCAACGTGCAAAGACTGTATTAGATAAAGGTAAATGTGTTTTTGGGGAAACCAGCAAAGCTCACTTCTTAAGCCGTAATGCCCTCCTTCCACAGTTTCCAGTGAAAAAACATTATCTTCTGACATTGGGAGACTCCTCTTCCCGATTCCATCCATTTCTTTGGTCTTCAACCTTTAACTCCACTTAATACCACATTGTTCCATATCTGAGGATGTTGAGATTACATACAGGTCTCGCAGGTGTAACTTAATATTTAGAGTGTTAAAATGCTGACAACCTCAGAACAAAGAGAGTCTGAACGTGTCAGGCTTCATGAACATGAAGTTTTTTGGCTGAGTTATAAGAGAACTTTCTGAGAAAGTTTGAAATGGATGGAAATTGGAAGATCATCCTTGTTCTTTTTGTTGTTTTAGGATTAGTACGAAAAATTTCATGTCTACATATGACCAAAACGAGAAACCTTGTTTAGGTTGTTTAAACCTGAATGAGAAGATTTTGTTCATGTTATTTATCTTATTTTTAGATAAGGAAATTGCATCAGTGGTGCTTCAAAATTATGAGTAAGACTATTTGTGTCCCTTGATCCCTGTGCTTTAATATTCAGCAGTGAGAGATTTCTTACTTTGCGCTATCAAAGATGAAAAGGAAAAGCAGGACGTAAAATGGAACATCTCTTTTTTAGAGTGACAAAGCACCATTGAATTAAACTTGAGACGATATGAGCAGAAAAAACACCAGTGGAATGCCTGCAGACCATTGGGGAAATAAGAAAGAGGAAAGAGAAAAATGTTCCTCCTTGCCCTTCACCCCACCGTTCTTTCATCCTCTCTTCTCTCCTTGTCCCCTGTCAGAAAAGAGGATAATGCTCATTTCCCTTTAATTGAACATTATGGTTCACTGTCATCAGAACTTTCTATATAATTGTCGTTGCACCATTTTCATCACATTTGTTTCTTCCTATTGTTTTTCCAAGAAAAAAAAATCCATGATGTGCCATCATGTTGGGAGGAAATTATACCAAGAGAAGATTCAGGCATTGTTACCCATTGTAGTAGCATGTTAGTAGGTAACTAACAAGGATTTCTCTTTCCATATAATTCTTTAATTCTTGTTCAGGCACTTATGCCCATTACATTCCTTTTTTGTCTCCCTTTTGCCAGACTTCGATGTCGATGGAAATGGTCTCCGAGGTCATGCACTCCATGAAGAAGGATTTGCCTACTGCTGGTCTGGTGCTCGTGCAACAGCTGGAATAACTGGTGGGAAGTATTGCTTTGGATGCAAAATTATCTCTGAGCAGAAGGTTCGAATGGAAGACACAGCCCCTGATCAACAGCATCTATGTCGTCTTGGCATTTCCAGGGGGGATGACCCTGTGGGAAACTTGGGGGAAAGTGAGCACAGCTTTGGATTTGGTGGAACTGGGAAGTTTTCTACAGGAGGAAAATTTTCAGATTATGGAGCAAAATTTGGTATCGGGGATACTATTCTTTGTTCTGTGAACCTTGAAAACAGGCCATTGGCTTCTATTGGGTACTCTTTGAATGGAAAATGGTTGGGTAGTGCCAGGCAATTTGATGCAGGACCAAGGGGTCTAGGAGTTCTCGACTCCTCACCAAGTAAAGTACCATGGGAATCTGCACTGTTTCCTCATGTTCTCTTGAAAAATGTTGTTGTAGAGATGCAATTTTCTATTGAAGATGGTCTGATTCCTGCAGAAGGATATAAGCCTTGGAGTTCTGCACTTGGGGATGGGCATGCCATAATTGGGGCCTCTTTTCTTACACCCAAGGAATGTGAAGTGATGATGATGGTTGGGTTACCTGCCTCTGGTAAAACTACCTGGGCAGAGAAGTGGGTGAAGGATCATCCTGAGAAAAGATATGTTCTGCTTGGGACTAACCTAGCTCTAGAGCAAATGAAGGTTTAATTTCTTAATGTGTTTCTTTTTTCTTTCCCTGATTTTTGAAAGTATATAACACCACACACACTTTCTCTCTCTATTTAATTACCTTCTGTTGTTTTACTTGTAGCAATCCTGGCCCTTGTTTTACTGATTTTTTACTTGTGGATTATCCTATGTTCCATACAGGTGCCAGGATTGTTGCGTAAGCAAAACTATGGCGAACGTTTCGATCGTCTAATGGACAGAGCAACAAAAATTTTTAACACTTTATTATCCAGGGCTTCTAAGATGCCTCGTAACTACATTATTGATCAAACAAATGTTTATAAGAGTGCTCGCAAGCGGAAACTGCAACCGTTTGTTAATTTCCGCAAGGTAGGCCTATGGAATGCATTTAATACTTTCCAGACTTATCTTGTACCCAGAATATTTTATCAAAATTAATAGGGTGTTACTGGTTCCACCATGATCATACCCATCAGATTGCAGTAGTTGTATTTCCTGCCCCAGATGAGCTTAAGTTTCGAGCAGATAGACGGTTTAAGGAAATGGGAAAGGAGGTGCCTGCTGAGGCAGTAAATGAGATGTTAGGTATTTGTCTCATTGTCTCCGTGTTCATTAACTTCTCATTAGTTTCCACTCTCAAAATCCAACTCTTCTCTAGCTTGTTAAGCAACCCTGGTTCGATGCCTGATTCTTTTTCCCACTCGCAGCCCACTACGTGTTGCCAGTTAGCAAGGATATGCCCCGTGCAGATGAGTTTTTTGATGAGGTACTTATCAAGATTGTGCTTGTATCCATTTTGAGAATGCTTTACTAATACCTGGTTCCATTTCATAAGGTCATATTTTCAGAACTTGGTAGAAGTGAGGCACAAAGGTATTTGGAAGAAATGAAGCGTGCTTTAAAGTCTCCAAATTTGCATGGAAGGAGTAACTTCTCACCTTATTCTCGTGAAACCTCTGTCCAATCTTTCAGTTGCCCTTCCTCTGTTACTGGCAGAGTGTCTTCAGGTTCTTCGAATTCCTTCTGTACTGTTACTTAAAAAAAATCCTTCTGTACGATTGTATTCTTGCTTACTTTTATTACTTTTGTTGGAAATTGTTAGTTCAAATGGTTTTTCATTTATAAGATGATTTCATATTGCAGTTTCTGGTGGACATTGCCAGAGTTCTAATTTACCTTCTCTGAGTGATAATCCCCGGGCTGCTGAACAGGTGAGTGAAACACCAGCTTAGGGTGCACATCTGTTACAAAAAATGTTCCCTTCAACTTTTGTTTCAATAATATTTGGTGAAGCTGCATGTCTCTTTTTGCTTGACTCATTTCGGTTTCTCAAATGTTTGCCTATGATAATAATATCCTTTTACTTGCCACTTCCAACATTTTTTTCTTCCTTGTTCCTGCATCTTTTCCCTTTTCAAGTCATTTATTTATTCTTCTGTCATATGGTTTTTATTTGTCAAACTTCTGTGTCGGTATTCTGACAGCATATTGGAGGTTGAGTATTTTGTGTTCACTGCAGTTCAAACATTGAGGCATCTTTTTCTGGTACTTATGTTGTGGCAGATGTTTTTGTATCCAAGATACTATGCTATGAATAAGTGAATAATATTTCTTCACATTGCTTGTGGAATGGGAACGTGTTATTCTGAGCTCAAGAATAGTTCTTGTAGGACCCCTGGAACACTGGACTATTTATATGAATGAATGGAATACTGGTTTCCGGGATAGCACCAAGTTTAGCTCTCCTGTATCACTCGTATAGGGTCTGATCATTCCCATGTTGGATGTGATCTGATCCCGTGTTCCACTTCAAAATTCCCCAAAACTTGAAGGAGTGGCATACTTGATCCATAATTAGATGTGATCACCAATTTAATTGACTCCGCTCTTATACTATAATATGAAACTTGACTATATTTGGAATAGCATGCAACATTCATGAATTGCACCAAACAGGAGTGGCATAAGGTTGGTTTTTGAGTTTGGAGAGTGTTAAAAATCATAGTTCTGCTGGTGACGAGTGTCACCAAGTAGAATGCCACCCTGCTGGCTTCCTCCAGTTGTTCAAAAACTATGACGATGAACAGGCAAGATGGATGACATGTGTGGCAGGTTGATTTGCTGTGTAATTCACAAGATTAGAACCTTTGACTCATTGCGCACTGATGTCTGAACACCCTGCAAGCCTATAACAGGGTGTATTTGGCTGTATTCAAATGGGAATATAGAAGAGCAAACTCTAGTCCCATGCGACTGAGCTCCCTACTCATTCATCTATCATCATCATCATCATCATCATCATCAGAGCCTTATCCCAATTAATTGGGGTCGGCTACATGAATCCTGTTCCGCCAAAGATTTCTATCAAGTGCAATATTCATATTTAAACTCAAGGAACTAATGTCCTTCCTAATAACATCGCACCATCTTATTTTAGGCCTTCCTCGAGCTCTTTTACTAGCATCCACTAAGATTTGGTCACATCTTTTAACCGGCGCTGAGTTAGGGCGACGAAACACATGTCCAAACCACCTGAGTCTATTTTCTCTCATTTTACTATCAATTGGATCTATCCCTAAGTCCTTACGGATGCGCTCATTCCTAATCTTATCTTTCTTAGTCTTGCCACACACATGGATGGCAGTTTCGGCCGAAACCGATACGTTTCGGCCGAAACGTATCGGTTTCGGCCATAACCGATCCGAAACACACATTAAACACTGTAGCAATCCGAAACTAAAGGGGGGTATCGGTTTCGGGCGAAACCGATACGAGTTTCGTCCGAAACTAGTGATTTTATGGCAAGTGTTGGCCCCCGAAACCCCATAACCCACAGGTTTCGGCCGAAACCTTCCCCCCCTGGTGTCTGCGTCGCGGGTGGTGTCTGCTGCTGCCGCTGCCGCTGCTGCTGTGCCTGCCGCTGCTGTGCGCCTGTGCTGTGCTGCAGGCTGCAGCTGCTGCTGGCGGCCTGCTGCTGCGGCTGCTGCTCCTGCTGGCTGCTGCGGCTGCTCCTGCTGTGCTGCTCCTGCTGGCTGCTGCGGCTGCTCCTGCTGTGCTGCTCCTGCTGGCTGCTGCGGCTGCTCCTGCCGGCAGCTGTCCGACCAAGGGTGAAAGGCCGTCCGACAGGGAGAGGCCGAGAGGGACTGAGGTCTGAGGGAGCCTTCTTGCGCCGCACACCGAGGCCAACACAACTTCAACTTCAAGGGTTTGATTATTTTGTTTGAGGTTAATTTCATTGGGTTTTGTTTGATTATTTTGTTGTGTTCTTTTGGTTGGGTTAAAAATTTGGGGTAAGCAAGTCTTGCTTATTAAGTTTATTCCAAGGGTGATTAAGGGCTTAAGGGTTATTTGCTAATTAAACCCTAATCAGATTTTAAAAATTGGGGCTTTTGTCTAAATTGGTTTGCTTAGGCTCAATTGAAGTTAAATTAAGGTTCATTGAGGATTTTGGGGTTGGATCATGCGGGTAATTAGTTTTTCCCAAGGGTGATTAAGAGTTAATTGCTAATTAAGCCCTAATTAGGTCATAGAAATTGGGACTTTTGTCTAATTCGAGTTTTTTAGCCACAATTGAAGGTTAATTAAGCTTCATTGATGAATGTGGGGTGGGATCATGCTGGGATTGTATTTTTATGAAGGGTAATTAGGGCTTAATTAGTAATTAAGACTTAATTAGTTCATAAAAATTGGGCCTTTTGTCTAATTCGAGTTTCTTAGTCACAATTGAAGGTTAATTAAGCTTCATTGATGAATGTGGGGTGGGATCATGCTGGGATTGTATTTTTATGAAGGGTAATTAGGGCTTAATTAGTAATTAAGACTTAATTAGTTCATAAAAATTGGGCCTTTTGTCTAATTCGAGTTTCTTAGCCACAATTGAACGTTAATTAAGTTTCATTGATGAATGTGGGGTAGGATCATACTGGGATTATATTTTTATGAAGGGTGATCAAGGGTTATTTGGTAATTAAGCCCTAATTCATTCATAAATTTGGGTCTTTTGTTTTGTACTTACAATTGTTTGTCTTTGACTGTGTAACTTCTTAATGCAGCATCATGCCTAGACGTCAGCAAACACATGAGCAGCAAGGGCAGGAGGATCCGGGGTGGGCCCACATGTCCTTAGTTGATGCTAAGAGAAGGAAGGTTAAATGTAATTACTGTCGTAAGGAGATGTATGGCGGAATTACCAGAGGCAAGCAACATTTGGCAGGGGTACGAGGAGAGGTGAGACAATGCGACCACTGTCCACGAGAGGTGTGAGAGGAGATGCGCCAGTGCCTTGTGGGGAAAAAGGAGAGGGTGCAACAAAGGGCTGAGGATGAGGAGGAAATTGCTGAGGAGATTTCTGGTAGAAGGGTTAGGAGGGATGATGATGAGGAAGGCACTGAAGATTCTGATCCGGAACTGACTGAAGTAAGGGAGCGTGAAGAAGCCGCTCGAAGGAAAGGAAAGGCACCCATGGGTTCAGGAGGGACCTACTCCAGTACAGCTGCACGACGTCCTGATGTTGCTGCCCCGCCTCCGCAGGCGCAGAGAGCAGGCCCCATGGACAGTTATCTCCACAGAAGGCCCCAGGCTACACAACCTAAGATCAAAAGTGCATTAAGAGGGGTCAAAAAATCTGCAGAAGTTGCAGGGCATGCATTTAAAAGCATCTGTAAATGGTTTTTTCATGCAGGTGTCCCTGCACATGCTGCTGAAAGTGAATATTTTCAACCTATGTTGGATGCCATAGCAGATGCTGGCCCTGGGTTGAAGGCGCCGTCACGTCAGGACATATAGGGCGTGGCCTTGAGGCAGAGGTTGAGGAGCTCCATCAGTGGGTTGAAAGCTTCAAGCATATATGGATGGAGAGAGGATGCACTATTATGTGTGATGGTTGGACTGGTACCACGAAAAAGTCCATGATTAACTTTTTGGTGTATTGCATCGAAGGTACAGTATTTGTAAAATCTGTAGATGCATCAAATTTTGAAAAAAATGCCAATTATTTGTTTCATTTGATGGACAACATGGTAGACGAAATTGGTGAAGAAAATGTTGTACAAGTTGTGACTGATAATGAAGCCAGTTATAAGGCTGCAGGGAGGAAATTGATGCATAAGCGCAGGCATTTATATTGGCTCCCATGCGCAGCACATTGTCTTGATCTCATACTTGAAGACATAGGGAAGGACAAACATGTGAAGAAGACGGTTGAAAGGGGACAAAAGATTACCCAGTATATTTATGGCCATCCTAGGATATTGAACATGTTCAGGGAGCATGCAAGTGGGGGGCGAGATATTATACGTGCAGGGCCAACCAGATTTGCTTCAAATTTTATTTCTTTGGAGTCTCTGCATAGGTATACTGTTGAACTCAATTATTACTTCTTTATCCTTATAGTTATGATCTGTATTTGATTCAAATTTTATTTCTTTGCACAGGTATAAGAATGAGTTGAAAGCTTTCATGTACCATAATACCCTGCGGGAATACATCGACAAGGGCAATGTTGATGCTCAGATGGATTATTTGGATGTCTGTCGAATCGTGGACGACAACAAATTCTGGGGCAGAGTAACACGATACATGAAAGTAGTCACCCCCCTCGTGAAGGTCCTAAGATTGGTGGATGGCGATGACAAGAATGATATGGGATATCTTTATGAGGCCATGGACCGTGCGAAATTGGAGTTGCAGGAGTCCCTTCCCAAAGAACATGCAAAGTGGTGGAAGATTATTGACCATAGATGGGACACCACATTACACCACGACTTGCATGCAGCTGGTGAGTGATTATTTGTATTCATATATTATTGACCATACATTAACTATATACAAATGCAGGTTATTTTCTGAACCCTCGATTAATGTACAATGCCAATGCACATGTTGATGCCGAGGTGCTTCAAGGCACTTTAAGAGTCATTGGTCGTTTATCGAGGACACAAGATAAGAGGCTTCAGGCGGAAGTAGAGGTTGGCCTGTTTGATTTCATGAATAAGAGGTATAGGATTTACTTACGTAGTAATGCTAATATATTATGTAATTTTTGTAGATGACCTCCTATAGAATGAAAAGTGGGACGTATTCTGACTCCCAATTGCAATACGCAGTGGGAAGAGTGAGCCCAGGTATACTTCATCTTTGTGCTTTCTTTGCAATTACATCTTCCTTAATTAATTTTTATTTACATCTTATATTTATTTGTTTATGGTTGGTTGGTGTAACAGCTGACTGGTGGATCATGGTGAACAATAGACAATCGGGCAGTTCTGCATTGGCTTTCATTGCAATCAGGGTGTTGAGTCAAACCACATCAGCAAGTCAATGTGAAAGGAATTGGAGCACGTTCAGCCTTGTACACTCAAAGGTTCGCAATCGGCTAAAGGCTGATCGGTTAGAGAAATTAGTGTACTGCCACTACAATATGAGGTTGAGAATAAAGAATATGAGGTTGAGACAACAGCTGCGAGACAAACGCGTCGCCGAGGATGCCGCCGCAGAGATTGATGTGGATGCCTTATTTGATGATGATAATCCCTTGCAGTCTTGGGTGGAGACACGAGAGCAGGTTGATGAGCCCGTTTTTGATGTTGATGATAGAAGATGGGCAGAGGGCATACTTGATGAAGATGAGGCAAGAGATCCCGAATTAAGAAGCAAATCAAAGAGGGCCAGAGATACTCATGCGCACCAGTCTAGGGTGGTTGATGACACTGAGGAGCAGTTCGAGTTTGAGCCAGCTAGACACTCAGATACAGATAGCAGGCCAGTCACTCCTAGAATGTCCTCCTTAAGAAGAAGTACATCAGTGCATGGGCAAACTGAGAGGGCAAATGCTGCTGCTCGAGAGGACCCGGCAATTGAGGAGTTGAAGCAGATTTATGTGAGGCACACGCCAAGGGGAAAAGGACTCGTGTCAACGTTGATTGAAAAAAGCACTCCAAAAGAGAAAAAAGCATCCTCAAAGGTTAAAAGGCGACTGGTTTCTTATGATTCTGATGATGATGATGATGATGATCATCCCGGAGGTGCTGCAGGGGGTACTAGTGCTGCAGGTGGTACTAGTGGTACAGGTGGTGCAGCTGCTGCAAGTGGTACTACTGGATATAGTCAAGGTCAGCACGGATATGGTTCACCAGGTTACGAAGGTGGCCAACATGAAGCAGCTATTTATGGAGCCCAGAATTATGAACCATCATTTCAGTTCCATCCATATTCGACCAGTGACTCTTCTCTTCCTCAAGATTCCTATGTTGATACTGGATTCGAATCAAGCCAACCAAACACTCCAAGAGGGATCCAAAGAGGGATGCAGGACTTGGCTACCTCATTGTTTGGTTATAGTGAATATAGACCATACATGCAACCTGGTTATGGGTATCGACATCAAGGGCCAGACGATGAGGGAGAAGGTTCTTCTAGTAAATATTATCCATATTAGGTAAGAATCAATGAATTTTTGTAACATTTATTTTGTCCAAATTGGTTTATTGTACTGCTTCTATTAATGTACAATGGAATATGACTTACACGTTCAATGTTTGAAGTTGAATTTTTGTAGTTGTCTACTTCAAGGTTATTGCACTAACTTATACAATGAAATGCATGTGTAATGATTTTTATGATTTTTTGTGATTTTAAGTGGTTATTTATATTTTTTATGATTTTTTTCAGATTTTTTAGAATTAATTTTAATTTTTTAACCTGTTATATGGGTTTCGGCCAGTTTCGGCCGAAACCGAGTCGACTCGGTTTCGGACCCGGGCGAAACCGAGACCGAAACCGAGTTTGCCATCCTTGGCCACACATCCATCTCAACATTCTCATCTCTGCTACACACATTTTGTGGATGTGTTCCTTTCGTACTGCCCAATACCCGGTACCATATAACAAAGTAGGTCTCACAGCCGTTCTATAAAACCTCCCTTTGAGTTTCACAGGCATACGACGATCACAAAGGACACCTGATGCACTTCTCCATCTTAACCAGCCTGCCTTAATCCTATGTGTAACGTCATCATAAATCTCCCCATTCTCTTGTATGATAGACCCTAAGTATCGAAAGCTACTACTCTTCGGAATGTTATGTCTATCAATTAGAACCATGTCTTCCTGAACCACTCTCCCATTACTAAAATTACAGTGCATAAACTCTGACTTACTCCTACTAATTTTAAAACCTTTAGACTCCAAGGCAAGTCTCCAACGCTCTAACTAGCATTTAGAGCATCAATACTCTCATCAATTAAAATAATATCGTCTGCAAATAGCATATACCAAGGGATATCCTCATGTAATTGTTTAGTTACTTCATCCATAACTAAGGCAAAGAGATACGGACTTAGTGCAGAACCTTGATGCAAACCTATAGAAATCGAAAATTCACCAGTCTCCCCAGCAATAGTTTGAACACTAGTAATAGCACCGCCGTACATATCCTTAATCAAATCAACATATCATTGAGAGATTCCTTTCTTTCTTAATGTCCACCAAATCAATTCTCTCGGTACTCGATCGTACGCCTTCTCTAAATCGAGAAAAGATTTGTATAAATTATATACAAATCTTTTCTCATCTCTCTATACTTCTCCATTAGCTGCCGTAGTAAGAAAATAGCTTCTGTAGTAGAACTATTTGGCATAAAACCAAACTGATTTTCCGATACAGTAGTCATACAACGGAGGCGTTTTTCAATTTCTCTTTCCCAAAGTTTCATAGTATGACTCATAAGCTTAATTCCACGATAATTTACAACCTTGAATATCTCCTTTGTTTTTATAGAAAGGAACTACAACACTTTTTCTCCAAACTTCTGGCATTCTCCGTTCCTTTAAAATTTTATTAAAAAATTTAGTTAGCCACTGAATACTAATATCTCCTAGGCCTTTCCATACTTCAATAGGTAAGCCATCTAGTCCTAAGACCTTGCCCACTTTCATTTTCCTTAAAGCATCCTCCACTTCTGACATCTTAATACGCCTGAAATATTGATATTTATCAAATATTGTGGACTCTTGGGTACCTTCTAAAGATAAATCCTTGACGGAATCTCTATTAAGTAACTTCTGAAAATAGCTATGCCACCTCCCTTTAATCTCAAGATCCTTAGTTAAAACCCTTTGATCTTCACCTTTAATGCATCGAACATGATCTAAATCTCTAGTTTTCCTTTCTCTTAATTTAGCAAGTTTAAATATGTCCTTTTCACCCTCTCGGGTTCCTAATTTATTATATAAATCTTCAAATGCCTTTGATTTAGCTTCGCTAACTATTTTCTAAACTCTCTTTTTAGCGATTTTATAGGCTTCTAGGGTTTGAGCATTTTTGTTAGTTTGTCAAACTTTAAAGCATTCCTTTTTTACTCTAATGGTATTTTAGATTTCCTCACTCCACCACCAAGTCTCTTTTTCTAAATTCTTTTTACCTTTAGATTCACCTAAGAGTTTTTGCAACCCTCGTTATACAATTTGTAACATTATTCCACATTACATTAGTTTCTTGTTCTAAATTCCAAATATTTTCCTTGAATAGATGATTTTTAAAAGTTTTTAAACTTTTACCTTTTAAATTCCACCATTTAATCTTGGAATAATGATTTATAATGATCTTTCTTTTGAATTTAGGGATAGTGACATCCATTACTAACAACCTATGTTGAGGGGCTAGACTCTCACCAGGAATAACTTTACAATCTTTGCATAAAACTCTATCGACCTTCCTAATGAGAAAATAGTCAATTTGACTTATATGTGTTCCACTCTTGTATGTTATTAAGTGTTCGTCCCGCTTCTTAAAGAAGGTATTAATAATTGCTAGATCATAGGCCATAGCAAAATCAAGAATAGTGTTACCCATATCATTTCTATTGCCAAAACCAAGCCCTCCATGAATCCTCTCATAGTCTCTATGATCTATACCCACATGACCATTAAGATCCCCTCCAATAAAGATTCTCTCTACACTAGGGATATTTTGGATCAAACTATCAATAGCCTCCCAAAATTACTTTTTAATACTCTCTTCTAATCCTACTTGAGGTGCATATGCACTAATTATATTCAAAATATCCTCACCTAAGATAAGTTTAATTACCATTAGTCTATCCCCCAATCTATTTACTTCCACAACTCTGTCTTTTAACTTTTTATCTATTATTATAGCAACACCATTTCTAGAGTTATTATTACCCGTATACCAAATTTTATATCCATCAATGTCTTTAGCTTTATGTCCTTTCCACCTAGTTTCTTGTAGGCAAGCTATGTTAACCCTCCTGTCTTTCATTAACTTAACTAATTCTAAACCCTTACCCGTTAAAGTTCCTATATTCCAAGTAGCTAGACGGATCCTATGTTTTTAGACTTGCTTCTTTACCCGTGTGCGTCCAACCCCACACGAGAACCCTTGCCTATTTGACACCGCAATCGGGCGCCATTGCGGCGCGTCGCTTACGGGGAACGCCCTAGCTAGCCCTTGCTCACTTGTCATTCCATCCGGGTTCCGATGTAACGCGTCGCTTATGGGGAACGCCCTAGCTAGCCCTTGCTCACTTATCATTCCATCCGGGTTTCGATGTAACGCGTTGCTTACGGGGAACGCCCTAGCATTAGCACAAAATGTATTTGAATCAGAATTTTTGTTGGAGATGTGACAAAATTTTACTGCTGGCTGTCGACCTAACGTAAACCCTCCTCTTTTCTCATCCGGACTTGGGACCGGCCATGGCAGCTACTCATTCATCTATGTGTAACAAAATTTGTAGGATCCCCAACCCCAAGTGAATGCACATTTAGCCCACCAAGGATGAGGGACTATAATTGTAGAGTCAAAATGGATTATTTGAAGCTATTGAAGCTCAGGTTTGCACATGATTGCTTTGAAGGACAAGCATGAGATGATGGTTCTGTAGATGATAGCATGTCTGCTGAGATATGTCTTCACTATTCATCGTGACTTGTTGGATTGTAGTCTATTGTAACATTGATAAATATAGCACAATCATTGAGGGCCTTAATGTGATTGTGAATTACAAAAAGATCCCTCGTCTTTGTGATCAATTTGTAGTTACAGCAAATATCAATTGACAATATGGTTTCAGCGTGTTGTATTGCCAGATTTGATTATTGGGATTTTTACCACTATACCCCTATAGAAGTCCATATTTGCATATGTTCTCCTACTTTTTGCATATTCTCACATATATCCTTGATGTATCTCGTATTGTTGTGGTTATACCTCTGGTGTTTCAAACTGTCAACACGAGACAAATATTTTGAAGAATGTCACAGAAACTATTTGGACATATGAAATACCAAAAATGCCCTTGTATTCGAGAGAGAGAGAGAGAGAGAGAGGGAGACCCCCGACAGCGCTGGGCAGTCCCCCTCCTCTCACCTCCTCATTCTCTCTCTCTTTGCTCCGTTCTTCCGCGATGCCCGTAGGCCTGCACTCCCCCACCCCTCTCGACATCTAGGACCCTTGCCTCACGGAGCTCAACAGGGAGTCCCTATACTCTCCTCGGCCCCTTCCCTCCCCTTACACCTCTGTCGACACACCCTGCCCCTCTACTGGCACCCGCCCTCTATTGGGACCCCGCATCCATCTCTCTCTCACGAAACCCACCCTCTCGGGCCCCCGACCCCCGTCCCTCCCCTCACTTCTCTGCCAACACCCCCCCGCCCCTTCGCCGACACCTCTCTCTCTCTCTCAAACACACCCCCTCCCCCTCCCCCCTAACCCACCTCCCTCCTCTTACACCTCTGCTGGCACACCCCCACCCCTCTGTCAGGACACCCCTCTGTTGGGAACCTCCTCTATTACGACTCCCTCATCCATCTCTCTCTCTCTCTCTCTCTCTCTCTCTTACCAAATTGTCCCTAACCCCCTCCCTCCAGTACCTCGTTGGCCCGTTCTCCATCGGTCCTGTTGAGATGTGACTCATATTTTTCAAAGTGGTGAATATTCAATGACTGGAGCAGTTTAGGGGACTTAGACGATGGATCGTCTAAGTTCAAGATAGACGAAGCTCAAGTTAGAAGAAGCACAAGTCGTTTAGACGAAGTATCGTCTAAGTCGAACAAAACGACAAAAGCAATGAAGGACTTAGACGATAGCGTCGTCTAAGTCGTAGATCCGGATAAAGAAGATTGAGGATCAGGTGGAGCCTAGGCAAAAAGTGGACGATACGTTCTAGGCAATACTTGTGGCATTTTGTATGGTCAGGAGTGTGGAAAAAGGTGCCTTTATTGTTTTAACCAATTGTTGGATAGGGCCAATAATTGGGGGAGTATTCTCTTCTATTGATTAGAGAATATTGGTCGGGTAGTGCCCAGAGTTCCTATATATAATATGTATTGGGAACAAGGAAAATCTAACCTGGTAACCTAAAAAGGCGAGTTTCAGATTCAAGTCGCTGCTGTTGTATCTCTATTCTTAGTGTTAGTGCAGAGAAGGAAGCTGAGCAAGGTTCCGTGGATGTAGGGAGGCAATCTGGCTAACCGAACCACGTAAATTTCCCTATGTTCTCTCTCTCTCTCTCTCTATCTTTCATCTTCTCTTTCTTTCTCTTTTCTTTTGTGCATCTTTGTTTTTGTATTTGTGATACACCGTCATCGTTTTCTAACTTGGGTGAGGACAGTGAGGTTTCTGCTGCGAGGTGTGCTCAACAGATTGGTATCAAAGAGTCATGTTTTGCACGGATCTACAATGCAGACAAAGATGAGTGGATTGATGAAGGTTGAGTTCGACAAGTTCGATGGTAAATGTAATTTCAATCTATGGCAAATGAGAGTGAAGGATTCACTGGTTCAACAGAGAGTCAGTAGGGCATTGACAAGAGAGAAGCATGCAAAAATGGATTAGGAGGATTGGGAAGAACTGGAGTAGATGATTTTTAGTACAATCTGAATGTGTCTTGCAGACTCGGTCCTGTATGATGTGATGACAAAGAAGACAACGAAGGGATTATAGAAAAAGTTGGAGACGTATGTGGATAAGAGCATTACCAAGAAGTTATTCATGAAGGAGGAGTTGTACAGTTTTCGGATGGTCGAAAGGGGAAATCTGATTTAGCACATCAACAAGTTTAATTAGATCATCAGTGATCTGTCACAACTAATAGATCAGGAATCCTTGCAGTCCCATGCAGAGGTATATTTTAAGCAGTTATTTTCTTCTGAGAATCATCTAATAGATCCCTCCATGCTTGACTGTATCCCTCAGGTTGTTACAGAGGTCCAGAATTCAGTCCTTTGTGCCTTACCTGATGCCTCAGAGGTCCACAAAGCTGCTTGGTCTCTTAAGGGCTCTAGTTCTCCTGGTCCGGATGATTTTTCTGGGGAATTTTTTACATCAATCTGGGATATTGTTGGACAGGATGTTATCGAAGCAGTGTGGGCTTTCTTTAAAGGATTTCCTCTTCCTAGAGGTATTTCCTCCTCTCTCATAACTTTAATCCCCAAGGTGCAAGAACCTAAGTCTTTTAATGACTTTAGGCCCATAAGTTTGTGTAATTTCTCATATAAAATCATCACTCGGATTATATCTGAAAGGTTGGCCCTGCTTTTGCCTAGTGTAATCTCCATGGAGCAAGGGGCTTTTGTGAAAGGGCGTTTCATCCTGGATAATGTTGCCCTTGCCCGACAGTTAATGATGGACCTCAATAGGAAGGTGAGAGGCCATAATGTAATCTTTAAATTAGATATGGCTAAAGCCTATGATAGGATGGAGTGGGATTTCATTTTAGCTGTCATGAGGAAATTTGGTTTTAGCACTAGGTTTACTTCCTATATTGGTATGCTTCTCTACAATAGCTGGTTTTTGGTTAACTTCAATTGTGTGGCTACTGGTTTTTTCAAGTCTAGCAGAGGCATCAGGCAAGGGGACCCTTTAGCTCCTTTTCTGTTCATTATTGCATCAGAAGTCCTTAGTAGAGGCCTCACTGCTTCATTTCAATCAGGAAGTTTAAAAGGTTACAAAGGGCCTAGGCAATCTATGCAGGTTTCACATTTACTATATGCTGATGACACCCTGGTTTTCTTGAATACTAGCAGACACAATATAGAAGCTTTCCAACACTTATTAGTAGCTATGAGCAATGTTTAGGGCAGAAAGTTAATGCAACCAAGAGTTGCTTTATCCTTTCAACTAAAGTCCCTCTTTCTCTTAGACAGTCCATCCGCACCCTCACTGGCTACAAATATCAGACTGCAGGCCTTAGCTATCTTGGAATCCCTGTCAAGAAGGGCAGATATCTTTGTTCTGACTTCAGTTTCTTAATTGAAAGGATTCAAATCAAATTGGAAGGTTGGCAGTCCAAGCTTTTGTCTCCAGCTGGCAGAGCAGTCCTTATTGATTCAGTTTTACACAGCATACCAATTTATCTTGCTTCAGCATGTTTTATCTCGAAGAAGGTATTAAAATTCATTGAAAGCCAATGTGCAAACTTCTTTTGGCATGGTGACAAAGGCACCAACCGTCGACACTGGGTAGCTTGGTCAGTTATCCAGAAGCCCCGTTTAGAGGGAGGATTGGGTATAAGGGACCTGCAATGGGTTCAGAACTCCCTGACTGTTAAAATTTTGTGGAACATTCTTCATGGGACATCTCTCTGGTCCCTGTATGCCCGGCGCCGCTTCATCAAATACCATTTTGCTAACTGCATCAAGCCCTTTCCTGTTGGAATGCCTTTGGCAGTCTTCAGGCAGGCAAGAGAGATTTTAATTTCCAACAGCATGTGGTTTATTAAGAGAGGGGCGGATACTGATTTTCTTAGGGACAATTGGACTGGGAATGGTCCAATTGTCAATATGGCTCAGGCCAGTGGAAGCAATGGGGATGTTGGTCCTCCCTTGGCCTCGGTCAGAGAAGTATTCCAGGATCCACAGCATGAGGCTAGGGGCTTTCTCAGCAATAATTTTCATTTCCCTGATATTCAATTTACCAGTGAAGCTGATATTTGTGTATGGACAGGTACTCTAAAAGGCAAGTTCTCAGTTAAGTCAGTGTGCAATTTGATTCGGACCAAAGGCTTGCGGAGGCCAGCTTGGGCTAAGTTGTGGCATTCTGTCATTGCTCCGAGGGTTGCTATGTTTGCTTGGAAGCTTTTTCACCGAACTGTGCCTGTTGACGGTAGGATAGTCGACTGTGGTATCCCATTGGTCTCCAGGTGCAATTGCTGTTCTTCTCCTTGTCAAGAAGACCTCAACCATGTTTTTATCTCTGGTGAGTTGGCTGTAGAGCTGTGAGGTTGGCTGAATCCTCTGATTAGCAACATGGTTAGGTTAAGTGAGCAGATTACTACTCGGTTATGGAATTTGTTATCAACTTCTAATTTGCATTCAGCATTTGATTTCATTGGGATGTATGCGGTTGTACTGATGCTGTGGGAAGTCAGAAGCTCAGGTGTGCTACTAGATTTGAAGGTGTGATCCTGAGAAGTGCTCTTATTAAGAGGAGAATTCTCTCTTCCATTTCAGTGGTTCTGGACAGGCTCAACTTTCAAAAGCAAATATCCCATGCTCAGTCCAGATGTCTTGCTTCCTTCCAATTGTTTCCTCAGGTCACAATTAAACTGCCCCTCATGGTTTCTTGCAGATTGGCTCCGCAGGAGCATACTTTGCATGTGGACGGGGCTTCGAAGGGTAACCCAGGAAGGAGCGGAGGTGGTGGTTGTATAAGGGATGCTGCTGGAAGATTGATTATAGGCTTTGCATTTTATTATGGATATGGCAATAGCTTGCTGGCTGAGACAAGGGCCTTGCACGATGGTTTAGCAATTGCACAGCGGTGTGGGTTAAGTTTGGCTGCTGCTTTCTCAGACTGTGCTCTCCTAGTTGAGGCTGCTGGGAAGGGTGAGTCTCCCAGCTGGATGGCTCTCCCGTGGTGGAAGAAGACTTTGGTTCTACTTCAAGACAGTGGCTGTCTGCTTCAGCATATCTTTAGGGAGGGGAATCAAGTAGCCGACTTTTTAGCATCATATGCTTGCAATGCCTCTGGAAATACTATTTTCGTCCATGAAAGGGATCTACCAAGGCTGGCCAGGGGGGCCCTCAGGATGGATAAGGTTGGTTTGCCAGCCATCCGATCCTTTTAGTATCTTTTGTTTGTTTGTTTCTAGTCTTCTTTAGCTTGTTGTTTCTTAAGGGCCTTTTTTTAGTTTGGCCTTCTGCTTCCTCAGGGGTGCACCCCTTTGTCCCTGTAATCCTCTCATCCAAAAGTAATAAAATCTAGGGCCACGGGTACATCCTGGGGGAGTGAGAACATTCTCCCTCTATGAGGGAGGGTGCACTCGACCAGTATCTGTTCGGATTGGTCGGTCTTTGGTTAAAAAAAAAACATTGATCTGTCACAACTCGAGGTCAGGTTTGATGATGAAGATAAAGCCATCATGATGTTATACTTATTACACGTTTCATTTGATAATTTGATCAAGGAGACTTTGTCATTTGAGGAGGTTACTATAGTCGTCAGGTCAAATGAGACAAGGAGGAGATGTAACATGAATGATTCTTTTTTTGAAGGTCTGATGGCCAGGGACAGAAGTCGTGAAAGATCTAAGGATAAAAATCGAGTAAAGAGCATAGGAATGTCTAAATCTAATGCTACGAAGGCAGTGTTATAGATGTCATCAGAAGGGACACTACAAAAGAGATTGTCCTTTGTTGAAGTAGAAAGTAGAGGGGAAGAGAGTTGTTCAGGCTGATTCAGCAAGTGTAGCAGTAGACAGATTTGGTGGCGCGGAAGTGCCAGTAGATGACGCAGAATTGCTTGTAGCATCACTAGGTAATGATCATTTTCTTACATCTTGGACCATGGATTCTGGATGTTCATTCTATTATTGTTCACACAGGGAATTGTTTGATACTGCATGAGCTATGAGGGTTGAGCAACTGTGCTCGGTGATGATCACCCTTGTAAGGTAGTTGATATTGGGAACATCAGAATCCGGATGCATGATGGTGTCATCAAGATATTAGGAGATGCCAGACATGTTCCAGAACTGAAAAAGAATTTGATTTCTCTAGGTTTTTTAGAGAAGTGTGGATTTGGTTTGTCAGCAGCTCTTGGCAGTGGTTTGTTCAAATCAGTAAAGGTGCTCTGGCTGTTATGAAGGGGAAGCAGACTGAGAACAAACTGTACAAACTGTGTGGGAGTACAGTTGTAGGCAATGCTACTGTATCATCTTCAGTAGAGAGTAGTATTGAGGACATGATTCTGGCATATGCGGCTGAGGCATATGAGTGAGAGAGGTATGATGGAACTCCATAAGAGGAAGTTGTTGTTAGAAGTAAAATCTTGCAAAGTAGATTTTTGCAATTTTGTGTACTGAGAGAGCAGTGCGGAGTCCAATTCAAGATTTCTACACAGAAGTAAAGAGGTTATGGAATTAGTACACTCAGATGTTGGTGACTGGTGTCAACCCCATCATTGGGAGGTGCAGTATACTTTGTGAGTTTCATATATGATTACTCCCGAAAAGTAGGGGTGCCAATGGGTCGGACCTTTGCTGATCCAAATCTAGATCCGAAAAGACAAGATCTGAATCCGAACATTAATAACAATTCGGATCCGGATCTAAATCTGAAATTTAATTTCGGATTCGGGTCAGATATGAAACTAGACTTCTGTAGTTTTCACCCCACTAGTGGGCCAAAAAAGGCTATTTTGGATCCGAATTAGATCTGAAATTAGACATGGTAACTTTATCTCTATAGTGAGCTAAAAACGATCCAAATCTTTAACTTTAATTTCGGATCTGGATCAGATCTGAAATTGGATCTTGTGATTCTTAACTCACTAAGGGGTCAAAAGAGTTATTTTGGATCCGAATCAGGCCCGAAACCGCACCTTCTAGTTTTACCTCTAGTGGCCGAAAGAGACCCAAATCTTCACCTTAATTTCGGATCTGAAATTGAACTTTGTGATATTTTTTACCTCACTAGTGGGCCAAAAGAGACCAGGCCTTCAACTTTATCCAACTTGTTAACTAAACAAGGTTACTTTACACAATTATGCTGAATTGTTTATTTTTTTCTTGCTATTGTTAGGTACTCATGACGACAACCTAGCATCGCATCTAGATGCAAACAAAATCAAGTTGATGTAAACAAATACATATATTTTATATGGACCACAACATTATATAATTAGAGAGTATAAAAAGCTAGCTAAATAGTGAAATCTTTGCAATCTGTCCACTCATGTCCATTTACACTTGGATAGTTCAGATATGTTTTCAGATCCACATCGTAAATACTAACATTACACTTCTTATTTGAAAATTTTAAATAAAAAATAATCACTCCGGTGTCTGACTATCAGAGCAAGACCCATACGCCTATGCTTGTTCAACCGTGCTCAAAGCCATTGCATAGCATATAAAATTGTCTTTTAGAGATGATAAAGAGTCATTGAAACACTAGTAAAGTAAATCTCATCCGCACATGCATAATTGTCAAGGCGACCCAAGGCGTTCACGGGGTCCCTAAGCGTTTAGGCGACAAGACGTTCGCTTAGGCGTCGCCTAGGCGACACTTCGGCCACTAATTAAAAAATCAAAAATACATATCCTCCAATATATAAATCAAGAATAAAAATGTGAAAAATATAAAAAAATAAATTACATGAACAAACTATTGTAATTAAATTATGTGACAATTATAGAAAACTAAGTTGTATCAAACAATTACAAAAAAATTAGAAGTAAATGCAAAAGATTCAAAAGTAAATGTAAAAAGTTCAGAAAAATTACAAAAGAATATAATAACATCAAGAAAATTATAAAAAAGAATGAGTTAAATGTACATAACAAGGTCGGATCCGGTTCGGACAGGTCAAGGTTGGCCCCGTCTTGGCGCCTAGGCGCCCCCGCCTTGGCGCCTAGCCCGCCTAGGCGACCGTCTAGGTCGCCTTTTCCAGTGTCAATAAGGCGCTACAGCGCCTTGCCCTTTCAAGAGCGCCTAGGCATCGCCTAGGCGCCCGCCTTGACAACTATGCGCACATGTAATCATCCCTCCACCCAAAGAAAAAGATAACTAGTCATAAGTATGCAAAGGAAAGTAACAAGCAGCATGACACATAGGAATTTCAAATTCTGCACACTATATAAGAGTAGTAATAAATAATCCTGTTGCGGGAGGAAATCTCAGGTGTGAAGAATCCTATGGTATTTACGTGAATCAACTTCCAACAAGTTGTATCATCTTGTTTGCCATTCATTTTGAAATCTTAACATGATAAACAAAACTGATATGTCAGACTATGTTAATCTCATGCATTAAAAAAGACATCAACCTGCATCAGAGTCTTATAATCATCCTACAACACTAACTTGTAACCAGTGCCATAGGATGTAATTTGGTGTATCCTTGGACACCTTTACTTGCAACAGGTGCCATTAACTGCAAGTAAGAATCAAGAATGGCAAAAAAATTGAAATCTATTCACCGAAGGGATGGTGGTAAAAGTAGTTAATAGTCAACATATTTGTTAGCACATTTACTAGTTACCAAATAAGAATGACATAAAAAAATATCTACTCAATGATGATTTATGCTTCTCAGGATCTTGTGAGGCAAATCTAAAGAAATGACGACCTAGAATCAGCTCCAGAACATCACCATTAACTACAGAGGTCTTGCTTCCAGAATAAAGCATTCGTCTTGGACTTCCTGATCCAAGAGCAACAGGATTTGTCCCCTCCTGCAAGTTCATTAGAATGTGAGACCTTATCTAGTTAAAAAAGTATAAAATAAAATAACAACTTAAGGGACATTCAAACTTATAATTTTGGATTTGGATCTGATATGGATGTCCCAATTCAAGCAAAATAAAGTAATGTGAAGTACATTCATTAAATCATCACAGACTATCCTGTTAGTTTAATCACCAATATTCATTAATCATCAAAGCGTCAACACTTACGACATCATAATTGTGTAGAAAATTGATATGAGATATGTTACGCTGAGATCATCAATCAGTGCACAATCTGGGGAAAAAAGGTAAAATATCCTTGATCTTTAGAAGCCCATCAATTTTCTTGAGAAATGCTTTTGCCTTTCTTATATTTTCCCTTTTGACACTGTTTAACTCAAAATTTAAAAGGGAAAATTTGGTTAGGGGTGGTGAATAAGGAAACGAAATAAATAAAAAAAACGTTATTCATCATGAAAACATTTCTCTATTGATCATGTGTGTAGAAGCCAATCATGGCATATAAGTTATTTATTTCGTGGATTGAGTTTATCAGACGATTAGGGTTTGGGTATTAGACAATTCCTCACCGACCGTAGTCGGTGTTTATTTACATCGGCACGAGCCCAACTACTCTTGATTAACTGTCAAAGAAAATCCTCGGTTTACACGAAGTTAGTTGTGATGCTAAAGGCATTGCCTTAGGCGCTAGGTCATACGAGGCGATGCCAAGTATCAGGAGCATTTCAGGAAGGACTACGGACTTAACTGACGTAGTTACGGGGACTGAGATATCTCCCTGGATTCATAACCTCAAGGTTCAAGGCTACTATGTGTTGGCCATTTGACCTCCACGCGGCTAATTGAGTCTCGAACCTCCATAATTATCTTTGCATGATATGAGGTATGGTGTCTCATGACTCGAGCATTCACAGGATTTTATAAACTCATGCTCACGTGGCCATAAGTATATTTCATAAAGTGTTGTAAAGTCTACAAGACATTGTGAGAACATTTCATGAGTACAGACTTGTCGATAAGTTTTTTTACTGGAAAAATTTCCATCGAGTAGGATCTTGTACTTGCGGGATCTTTTGCTTCGTGCACATTTCTTGTATGTGCTCTGGTATGTCATCCAACCCTTGATTCGCAGCCGAAAGTGTGACATTGTCAGCCGAAAGTCTGACATCCAACCCTTGCACATATCTTTCTCTGAAAATGTGACATTGGCTGCGAATGCCTCGTAGGCTTGGCTTTGCAGCTCAGCTACATGGGCTTCATAAGCCTCTGGTTCCTGGAGAATTCTCACAAGGGCCTCCCTCAATTCTTTGCTCCAAGAGATAGCCTCCCATATAGTAATGTTGGTAGGGAACCACTTCATTTGCTCAATAATCTTGCGGTCTACCCTGGCACGAGCCCTTTCAAGAGAAGGGAATATCTTGTCCAAGTTGGGCAGCAAGAAGGGTTCTCTTGCTTGGGGGGTTGGTTTACCCCTTCCGGCTCTTTTGCCTCTCCTTGGAATAGTAGAGCCGGGGTCGCTCTTCTTCCGGGGGCGATGGTGCATCTTGTTGATCCTTTCCAGAAGAGCTGGCCTCCTCGACCGACTCATTTGGCATTTCGGGTTTTGCCTTTGGTGGCATATCTGGATCTGTGGACTCTTCTGTCGGCTCTTGAGGACTGAATTTGAAATTGCGTCCCCTTATCTCTACCTCTGGAATTGGGCTGGATTTTTCTCCCCGGAATATTATCACTTTATCGGGGCTAGAGACATTAGCCCTTTCTCCGGCGAATGGCCTTGGCCCCCTGTCACGGTCGTCGCCTCGTCCTCGACCTCGGCCCTGGCTTCTCTCTCCTATTGGGCGCCGTTGGTATGTGACCATGGCTCCTTTGCGTTTAGAATGGCCAGATGAGGGGCCATCCTCCTCGGGGACTGAATTGATGTTATCGGGAGGAGGGATTGCAACCATGTTACATGAGAAACTCTGGAACATCTCTTCTAGCTTCTCGACAGTGATTTCTTCATCTTTATAAAAGAAAGAAAGCTCTTCTGGGATCAGGAGTTTCTCTCCCTCTTTCACCCGTCTGTACATCTGACGGAGCTAGTTCCTCAAGCGGGTTTTGCACTCCATTTCCTCCCATAGGATGTATTTGTCCAACGAGATTACCTGAGTAGGACAAGAGGGAGTATACTCCTCCAACTCATCAATGAGCTTCTACAACCTTTGCAAAGGGGTTAACTCCCTCGGGACCTCCACGACAGCAACTTGTACCGCTGGCTTCTTTAGCCTTCTTTTAAGATTATTCTTTTTGTTCCTTTGTTGCTTCTTGGCCCGCGCCATCTCTTGGGCAGAGGGCTGGATAGGCTTTGAAGCCGTGGCAGATGTACTCCCGGGGCTATGTCTTACACCAGGCGCCGAAACCTTCAAAGTTCTTGGCCTGGAGGGCTTTCTTGATGTGACTTTAACCCATGCCCCTTCTTCTTGTTGCTTTTGGAATGTAGCCTGGATGACCTGTTGGATAACCTCTGGTGGCAAGGCTTGGTATTCGTTTATGCCACTCTGAGGAACGTCAGGTCTGTGGGCCATTACAGTTCCTTCGGCAACCTTTCGCTTACTTGCCCCAGCTTTCGCCTTAGGATTGGCCTTACGACGCTCTTTTTTGGCGCCACCTTGTTGAATTTGTCTTGCAGCATGCCCAAAACTTGTTTCACCAGTCTACCCTTCACGGCTCTATTGGAGGACTCTTGAAGTGGCTTCCCTGAGGCGTTGCCGTGCCACGGAATTGCCTTGCGTATCGATTTCCCCTCTTCGAATGAGGATCTCGATGTAATCTTGAACCTCCCGGCATTTTTGGGTGAGATACGATACCCTTGCATGGAATTTGCAGTAAAAAGGGTGTATCTCAACCACTTCATTATAATAGGCCGGCGGTTCATGCGCTATTATCTGTCCATCCCTTAGGAGTACATCAAATATCTTCTCGGTGTCCTCCTTTCGGAAAGAACATTGGTGTGAAGGCCGTCAGTCTCGGTAACATTGGTGAGAAGACTCTTCTAGATTGGTGTTTCCCCCTTCTGCCTTGGGCTCCGGAAAGGTGAAAGAAGCTGACGTATGTATCACATTTGCGGAGAAATTTAATCTTCTCCGCATGCGAGGTTGTGGCGGGGCAACCCGATGATTGCCCATATCGAGTTTTCCTCGATTAATCAGGTCTTCTACGGCATCCTTAAAGGCCCGACAATCATAAATGACGTGCCCCGTTGCCCGATGATATAGGCAATAGCCATGTTGGAGCATTATGCTGGTCCTTTTATTATCTTCCACCGTGGGCAAATTCAGTAACTCCTCATGTTGGCATAAATGGAAAAGCTCCAAGACTTTGTCACGAGGAAAGGAATACAACTTTTCAGGTTCTTCACCCTTGGATGAGTCTGAGGACTCTTCGGAGAGCCATCCTCGTGACCTTGGTAGCGCCTGAGCAGCTGAAGGCCCTTCTCTCCTTATTGCAGGTGTCGGAGCAAGCCTCTCTGCAAATGGCCCATAGGGAAATGTGGCCAACTATTCGTCAACATGCCGCAAAAATTGCAGGAGCTCCCGCTGCTCTCGCCGTAGGCATCTAATTTCCCTTTTTATCTTCCGAATGGTTCTTCGGATCACCCGACATTTAGGGATTTGCACGGGCATATGGCTCAGCAAGACCCGATGTCGCCAGTTGGAAGGACGGACCACTGACTCATTAGTATCATCATGTGCGGCTGGTTAGATTCGCTGGCCATAAATACTTCTTCACTCGCCTCGGGCCATAAATACTTCTTCACTCGCCTCGGAGGGATGTTGAGGAGCATTTGCTGTGAATTTCCGAACAGTCTTCGGATGGGGTTGAGGTGGGTCCACCTGATGACCTTGCATGTCAATGGTGCCGTCCCGAATGAAAATTTCAACTTAGATCTTTGAAGACATAATAGTCCTCAATAACATGTCCCGCCATTCTGTGATATACACAATAGGTAGATTTGTCTACCTTATCAGGGTCTCGACTTTCGCGGGTTCGACAAGCTTATGAGCTTTTGTTCGAGATAGAGATCAAAAAGCTCCTTAGTATGTTCCTTTTTGAAAGAATATGGAGCCTTCTTGCGTTCTGACAATGGAATATTATTTTCGGACTTCTTGTCCGACTTGCCGACATTTCCTCCATTGCCCCCGTTAGGTGGAGTGAACTCCACCGCATTGACTCTTTGCCAATGGTGGCTCGGTCTTTGGATGCCTTGCCCTTAGCATGGATGTAACCGGGGTTAACAACAAAGAACATTTCAATCTCTACTACGATTGAATTCAACTGATCAAACCCCTTAACATTGTTGTCGAGGAGTTTTTCATTAATTTCCGCCACCAAGCCTCTTCGGCATATTGTGATGACATCTTCTTGCGTTGGAGGGTTATCACACCTCATACTGAAGTCCCTCCACCGTTGGATGAAGTCCAAAGTCGTCTCCCCTTTGCCTTTGCCGCAGGGAACACAACTCTGCGAGAGAAACTTTTCGCTCGGCCGTCTGAAAACGGTCGAGGAACTTTTTTTGCATGTTTGCCCAATCCGCCACCGAATTGGGCCTTAATCGAGAGTACCATTGGAAGGTAGCTCCCGTGAGCGAGGTGGCGAAATAACGGAGGAGATATGACTCCTCTAACGCCAAGTTGCCCATTGCTGTCATGTAATATGCTAAGTGCTCCAAGGGAGAGCCCTGCCCATTGAACTTCTGCAGCTTCGGGGCTTTCTGACAATCTGGGGGCAATCTCTTGAATTGATGATGGAGAGGGTATAGCACACTATATAAGTCGATAGCTGTGATACCCTCGCCATGTTGAGCAAACTTGGCTTCCACAATCTTTTCAATCATTTGCCTTTGAGTTGTTAGGCTCTCGGGCATTGGTGTATTTGAAGACCGCACATTGACATCCTCCTGTGGGGCCTCAACTTCCACCACTGTTGGAATCTTCACAGCGGTGGATGGAGCGTTGACGACTGCTGATCTACTCGGAGGAGCTCTCTCGGTTGCTTGCAATGTCACGGGAGTTTGGAGTGGCCCCTCTCGTTCCCGTAATATCCCTTGTAGGAGGGTCTTCAGTTCTCGATTCTCACGCCGTAGCTCCTCCAGCGTGATATCTTGAATGTTTTCTCCCAGCTCATCTTCTGGTGCTGGGTTTTGCCTTCCTTGAGCACTATGGATCTCTTCCGGTGCTCCTTCAACATGTACCTGCCCCTGTTGTAATGATGAGGCGGCAGTAGTTCGGTTAAATTGTGCAACTGCTTGGGCAACCGAGCGGGATTTCTTCAAGAGCACCAAGGGCTCATTGAGCTCCTCGCAGGCCTCCTCCGACTGATTGCCGGTTGTGTAACAGGCGAACACTTTGACAGTGTCCTTAGTTTTATGCACCACCTTTTTTTTCGGGGCGGTTGAGCCGCTGAGTGAGCTGGTGCCCCTAGTCTGTCAAAGACGGAAACTCGAGGCATCGTAGTCTCTCCTCAATATATGTTCTTGTTTTGGGTTGACCCCAAAGTTTGTGAACATTGGGGCTTGTCATGAACCCCTCTGTGTTTTTGCCCCCACGGACGGGAGGCTGGCAGCTTCGTGGGTGCAGGCATCCCTGCCTGGTCAAGGTCAGACATCTGGATGGGCCTGCCCGCCCTAATCCTTTTTGAGAGCGCGAGCCCTCTCTTTAGTGACCCACACTTGTTTTAAATGGAGTTGTCGCTCCTTTATTGAGTTGCCTCCAGATCTAGGCTTGGGGGTGCTTGGTTTAAATCGGCGTGTTTGCTCCCGACCTGATTCTGGGGCACCTGATTTTTTCAGGATCGCCTTATCTTCCCGAACTTGTCGAAGAAGACTGAAGCAGTTGGATGTGCTAATGGCCGGCACATGCCAGACTTGAGGTGTTATTGGCTCTCCTCCATTGAGTCGGACTCTGAGATTCCCGACAAGAATGGTCTTTCCAGAGTTGGATGTGGCCGCCACAGGCTTCCTGCCTCTACGGCTGCGGCACTGCTTCTTTTGACTCGAAACAGCAACAAAAAAATGTGATTGACTGAGAGAGCTCGGTCTGCAGCAACAGTCTGGGCGGGGGCGGGTTCCTCAGCCGCTGGCACCACGCCCAGAAAGTATGGTGAGCCCACCACGGTGGGGAAGTCCCCAAACACCAATGGGGTGGCTAGGTATCCAAACCTGGCATGACCAGCGATGACCAGCGGGTCGTAAGTAACAGCTGCCATTGCAGACGAAGTCGGTTGTTGTGGTCGTTGAGTGTGTCTGCGTGACCTTCCCTTCCTCTTCCCTCCTGAAACAGAGAAAAAAAGGGCATCACAGCCTTAGTAAAGGTGTGGATAATCTTTGGCAGAAAGAAGAAGGGCGGGAATGGTCCCACCGGACGTGTCCGTCTGTTTAACTCACAAAATTTAAAAAGGAAAATTTAGTTAGGGGTGGTGAATAAGGAAAAGAAATAAATTAAAAAAAAACGTTATTCATCATGAAAACGTTTATCAATTGATCATATGTGTAGAAGCCAATTATTGCATATAAGTTATTTATTCCGTGGATTGAGTTTATCAGACGATTAGGGTTCGAGTATTGGACAATTCTCCATCGACCGCAGTCGATGTTTATTTACATCGGCACGAGTCCGAATACCCTTGATTAACTGCCAAAGAAAATCCTCGGTTTACACGAAGTTAGTTGTGATGCTAAAGGCATTGCCCTGAGCGTCAGGTCGTGCGAGGCGATGCCAAGTATCGGGAGCGTTTCAGGAAGGACTACGGACTCAACCGATGTAGTTACGGGGATTGAGGTAGATCCCCGGATTCATAACCTCAAGGTTCAGGTCTACTATGTGTTGGCCATTTGACCTCCACACGGCTAACTGAGTCTCGAACCTCCATAATTATCTTTGCATGATGTGAGGTATGATGTCTCATGACTCGAGTATTCACAGGATTTTATAAACTCATGCTCACGTGGCCATAAGTATATTTCATAAAGTGTTGTAAAGTCTACAGGACATTGTGAGAACATTTCTTGAGTACAGACTTGTCCATAAGTTTTTTTTTTGGATTGCACATTACCCTTTGCTCGTAGGCGATTAGGGCATATACAAGTGTCTTGGCCACACCTAGGGTGTTTACATAATCACAAGATTTGAAAGACTTCTCTATGGAGAGAGATATTCTCATTTACCCATATGGGTTACATAGTTCACAACAGGGTTGTGATGCACATAAGTTAAGTGAGGAATTTATGTCATACCCTCACAACACAAACATAACACAAACCCGATGATCAAACCCGAAAGATGGGCCTTCAAGCCAAAGCACAAACACCAAACACAAGCTTTGCTCCTCCTGCTGCGCTGTGTGTTCTCCTCTTTTTGTCTCTGTGTGTAAATGAGGGCCCCACTGGGGTATTTATAGAGCCCCGAGGGAGTCTCGGCAGTTACACCCTCCATCTGGGGCAAAATGGGGGATTTATGGCTTGATCCGGACTAAACCCCAAGGTTGAGGAGTTGTTCTCGGGCCAAAACCCTATGTGGGGAGGGTGGAACCAGACCAAAACCCCATATGGGGGGGGGGGTGGACCCAGTCCAAACCCCCCATATGGGGGTGGACCCAGGCTGCCACTACCATTTTTTTGTTGATTTTGCTGATGCTCAGAGTGCAGACTGCATCACTTGGAGCTGGGTTTGCCAAAGACTTGGCTTGAACTTGTAGACTAGGAAACATTTACTGCTGTGAGAAGTCTTTTTTATTGCTGCCGCTGTTGTTGTTGTGTTGCTTCTGCTGCGATTGTGTTACTTCTACTGCTATTGTGTTGTTGCTGCTGTTGTCCACTTGTTTTAGCTGCTGGTGTTGCTTCTGTGGGCTGCTCCAGTGCTGCTTCTGTGAGCTACTACCACTGCTGTTCGCTTGTTTTAGCTGCTGCTGTTGCTTCTGTGAGCTGCTCCAGTGCTGCTACACTTGTTGCTGCTGTTAGCTGCTGCTGCGGCCCCCATTGGCTGCTGCTGCTGCTGCTAACCTTGTTGTTGCTACTGTTAGCTGCTGCCCCTGCCCCTGCCCCTATTGGCTGCTGCTGCTGCTCAAATTTGTTAGTTGCTGCTAACTTGGTTGTTGCTGCTGTTGCAGCTTCTTTGTGTTGCCATTGCAACCGACTTGGTGTTGCTGTTGCAGCTTGTTTTGGTTAATTGGGGTAGAACACCCATTTGAGGCTTAATCAACCAAAAAAAAACCTTTTAATCCCGTGTATAGGGTGGACCCAGGCCAGAAACAATTCCCTAGGGGGTTGGACCTGGGGCAAACCCCCCAAAGGAGGGGTGGACCCGGGGCAAACCCCCCTTTTGGGGGTGGACCTGGGGCAAACCCCCCAAAAGGGGTGGATCCGGTCCTAAAACCTCTTTAAGGGATGGAAAAAATGCTGGGTGCCCCTATAAATAGCTCCTCCACTGTTCATTTTTTTACGTGGAAGAAAGAAAACGTCTCCCTTGTGTCTTGTGCGTTTGGTGCTTCTGTTTGGCTTGTGGCCCCCCTCATTAATTATTGGGTGGAAGTGCTTCAGTTTCTCAGGTCTGCGCCCTCCCCTCGTCAGTCTCACTCGCCATGTGAGTTATGAAATATTAATTTCCTAGGGAGAAATAATAAATTGATTCAACAGACACCTTTTTCTTGCTCAATGACATGCTTTGCATCCATAAGCCACAGCTTCTTCCTTAGGTCTTCATCATCTTCAACTTTGTCAGCTTCTGCCATGGCGAGCTGTGGGTCTACCTTGTTCAACTTCAAGAACGTATCTTAGGAAGTAGATTAACATGAATCTTTCAAGTGATACATTCTTCTAAAATCACATTAATAAAAAAATCAGAACCTTGCATTCATTCTCAAAAAACAACTATTTACTAAGAACACTTATTAGAAACAAACTGTTTTTATAACCAAGTGTAACTATTTTTCCTCACCCATATGACACCTCCCCATCATAAAATTGTAAGAGAGCATCACTCTATTTTGAGACAAACTAGATGGAAGCGTTTGTGATGACTGATCCCTGCTTGGTTCAGGAAAGGCATCTTCTTTGGATAAGAAATCATCTAGAAGATAAGAAGATGGAAGATAAAATCACACCATCTTTGTGTCGACATTAGCTTTAAGTAAATTTACCTTGGTTAGTATTGAGGTGTGCTGACAACTGCTAGATCTCTTTCTCAAACAAATCCTGATGATGAATGCAAAACGCCAACCAACCAAGTTATATTTCGTGAATAACTTTCCTTAGCAAGCAGGGGAAGGGTATAGAAGATGGAGGAGGGCAGGATAAAGCCGAGGACAGTAGATTAAAAATAAGAAGAGTTGAGAGTCAGATCAAGCTGAGTTAGGATTAAAAATCCCTTAACATGAGTTAAAATAAAGGTTGATCTTCTGTCATTTTCCATTTCATATACAGAATCTGTCTTCTAAATAAGTTGCAATCTGTCTTGTTATTCTCATATAAAGGTCAACATCCATCTCTCAGAAGATGAAATCCACAGACCTGAGGTAAGAAGTAGAAAGCAGCATGGCAAAGCACACAAGCAGATCCTTCATGTTCTCCTGTTCAATCATGATGGTTGCCCTCTTTGCCTAATCAGAGAGAGGGGGAGGGAGATCTTCCGTTCAGTCTCTTTTTTGTCGGATCTGAAGCAAAACCCAGTTTGCAAAATCCTTCATTCTGATTGCCCCATCTCTTGTTCTCTCAGATTGGTACCTCTAGTTACCTTGTACGCCGTTTCTTCCGCCATCAATCTCCTCCACATCAGGCTCGCCTCTAAACACATGGAGACGGCTGCGAAGTTGGTTCTTCTACTAGAGACAGTTCTCTTCCTGAAAGTTGTTGTGGACCACACCCACGAGGTAGCCGGGTTCTGGTCTATGGACATGTGGCAGCGAACGAGAGAGGGAGACAGGAAAAGAGAGAGGGTGATGCGGGACGGGACGCGAACCTGGGACTCTAGCTCGCGGACGTCCCTAAGCGAGGGAAACGCGTGGATCTGCGCGGTTGAGAAACCGGCAATAAGTCTCGGGTATCGGCTTTTCCGCGTGCTCGGATCGAGTCACGGGACAGGTCACGCTCACTCTCTCGCAGCGGTGATTGAAATAATATAACGAGCTAATTAACCTATCACTCATGCAGCGGCATATGAAAATATATACGATTAAAGCAAATGTCAAGTGGGGAGCGGACACGATACCTCCACGCTCTGGGCGTGGGGAAGACGACCCCGGCCGAACTTCGTACTCCCGGTACAGTAAATAATTAAATTACAACAATGAATATTACTGCTCACTCCACGCAGGGAGGTAAAGGGCTACACGTGGGACCCGAGAGTAGCGGGTTTGGGTTGACGGGCAACGTTTTGGGCAGCTCCGATGGTAGCGTGTGCCAACAAGCGTGGGGTCCACGTCCTGGTCGGCGGGCCGTTCGGGCTGAGAGTGGTACCGCTGCGGTGTGGACTCCTGGAGGGACGATCCCTAGGGAGGGGACGAGCTGGTTCGCCTCATGGAAGGCGAGGCGGACCGACGGGGACATTGTTGCTTGCTGTCCACGGATCTGTTCAGCAGTTTCAGGGTTGTGCGACCCGGCGAAAACAACTGCTACGATCAGCACGGACGTCGGATCGACGCTAAACTGGCGCCGCTGTGAAGCCCTTTCAGAGATCTACGACCATAGGCTGTTACAGGAATTTTGCTGTGGCGGGGTTTTCCATGGGGGAATTTTAAACAGGAAAGTTTCCTGTCTCAGATCTGGCCGGGCAGACTGAGATTTGCTTGAAGACGTGAGTTGACCGAGGTTGAAACTTTGGATCTGGGAGTTGGGATTTTTATGGAAGCTAGAGGAAGACGTAAGGAACACGGGGATATTTTTTTTGTATTTTTTTGAAGTGGTTAGAGAGGGGAAATGGATTTTATAATAGGGGGTGGTCGGGTCTGGACTGCAGGGGACAGAGTTGAGTCCGGATTTTGCAGTGATTTTTTGGATGGGAAAGAAAATTTATAAAATCACAAAAAAATTTATGGAAGAAGGCTTTGGTGGACAGAAATCTTAGTCCAACTTTCAGCTCGATCTGAAATTGGAAAGGGGTTCGAATGGGTGAAGAGCTGGGCTGCTGGAACACAAGTCTGCACAGGGGCAGATTGTGTAGGCTGTGGGACTTTAAATGAAAAGGGGGGAAAACGAAGTTGGAAAAACCTGAATTTTTTTGTGGGACGTGGGATCAACAAGGGGAACTCACCCTGAAAACTTCAGCCTGGTCAGATCTACGTGTTGAGATCTAAAATTCGGCCTTTGGCTTGCTGGATGGTGGAAAACAGAATTCCGGCGATGGCGGCGGTGCGATGGCGGCACGAACAGAGGCGGCGGTGGAGCTTCACACCTAGAGATGAGATACCACTTGGAATCCACCAAGTTTTCTAGGGAATCCACTCTAAGAATATAGCAATCCAGCTGCAAGGGGAGAGTAGAGAGGAGGGGTGCCCTTGGGCTTGCTTTTGCGCAAATGAAAATTTCTTTCATTAATTCCCACAAAATGGAAAATACAAGGGTTATATAGAAATGTATAAAAGACATAAACTATCCCTAGATCTAGGGTTTGGGAGGGGCAAATGGGGGATAAGACATTAATCTTCCATGTGGTCAAATGACCATTAATAAAAAAAAAATACAATATGAATTAAGTAATATATAAGGGGGGGCGCCCCTTTGAAAAAGGGATACCAAATTTTGAATTTTCTTCTATTTGTCCCCCCTTGGTCCAAGTCCAATCTTGGACTTTGAACCAACCCCACATGGACCTTAGAAGCCAAGTGGCCCAATGAGAGAGAGGGTGGGGGCCCTTGCTGGGCCTACGTGGCCCTTTTACACATAAACCCAAATAAAATCCAAAACAAACACACATTACACACCAAGTACAATATTACAAAAAATACATTCCAAACATTTAATGGAATAGTCCCGATGTCCCATCAATTCTCCCCAGGTGGGAAGAACTCGACTCCGTCGAGTAAGGGGTGCGGCTGCTCGCTCCTGCGGATCTCGTTCCATCCTCCGTAGCTTCACCCAGGTGATCAGATGTGGGTCGTGCTCTCCACCGTATCGGGTAGCGTGGGTATGCTCCACTCCGAGTAATAGTCACCTGTTCATCCCGTATATGTTCTATATGCACACGCTGCCAGGAATGAGGCTGGTGGTGGACACTCCAAGGTGGGGTCGCTCACAAGGGGTGGAGGCGGCTCAAGACTCACTGGGAATCACCGCTGAGCCCCTGTATGTGACTGGATCCGAGACAGAAAGGTAGAGCTGATCCCCTAGTCGTTAGGCAAGTCCACAACGTACGCATGAGATCCGACTTGCCTCACACTCGAAAGGGACTGACATCGCGAGCTGACATTAGACTGACTCGACTCGACGTATGTAGACTCACTAAGCACTCGACAAATGTACGTGTAGACTCCTGACAAACTGAACAAACAACGAAACACAGACTTACACACGACCCTAGACTCATACATAATGCAGTGGTGGTCCAGGCCATCCACAAGTGTAACTAGGACACTGGCTATTGGGCATCTTGGAGGTCCGGAGGATCCCCCTGGACATCGCCCTCCTCACGAAAGAACTCATCAGCCAAATCCTGCTCGGCCTCATAGCTGACAGATACAAGCCCGGCGTTTGAGGCTTCTCCGACTCTCGGGTCCCCAATGACTAGTGATGTACGGGTGGGACATTGACTGGCAATGTGGCCAAATCCATGGCAGCGATAACACTGCTGTCGTGACCCACTAGTCTCCTCAATAAGTGGTCTCTTACCCTTATCCTCCCGATGGACTGGGGGTGTAGGCAACATTGGGGAAGGTGTGGATGCCAGAGGACGGGCAATGGGTGCCGGGGGGCGGGCAATGGATGCCGGTGGTTGGGGTTGAGGGGGAACGTCCCTCGGTGGGAGAGGACGAGGTCTTGGAGCGGGTGGCTCCTGACGGGCGGGCTCCGGGGGTCGAGCCAGGGGAGCCCTCAGATAGGGGCCCGAAGAACTACGAGGCTCAACCCCACGATGAGGAAAGGGTCCCAATCGTTGGGTAGGCTCGAACTCTGACTCGAATTGCTCCAACTGCAGAGCAATTTGATATGCCTCTTCCAAAGTCTTGGTATTGCGGCGAAAAAGCTCATATTGATAGTGCGGCTGCAAACCACGTCGGAAGGGGGAAATAGGCATGGAGCTCTCCTCCGTGACGTCACATCGCAAAAAACACTCATCAAATTCAGCGATGTACTTGGAGACGGGCCGATCTCCCTGACTGAGACTCTACCACCTATCGATGAGTCGCTGACGGTATGTGGCAGGAAGGTACTTTTGTCGAAGCTTGACCTTCATCTCTCCCCATGTCTCAACCTGGGGCTCCTGCCGATGAAATAACATGCTCTCTACGTTCTTCCAATAAGTCTGAGCCTGTCCCATCAGCTTCATGGTAGCGAATCGGATTCTTCGACGGTCCGTCATATCGAACCAATCAAAGTACCGATCCATCTCGGACTCCTAATCTAAATAGACCTTCGGGTCCAAGGACCCGTCAAAAGTGGGAGGGTCTGCACGAACGGTCCTGAGGGTCCGCTCGTCCTCCTCGGAATCACGGTTTCGCCGTTGAACTTGACGGTCACGACCATAGCCCCTATTCTCATTATCGGACTCGTAGTCATCCACCTCGGCGACTCGACACCTCCTATCATTTACCCCTTGAGCCCTAGGAGCAGCAGGTGGCTGAACCGGCTCCTGTTGATCATTTGTCGGCGCGGGGTGTGCCTCAACTGGGGGTCTCTCTTAGACGGCTACTCTCCCTACCAGACCATGAAAAGACTAGTCCGACTCTACGGCCCTATCCTCTAAGGCCTTCATCCTCTCTTCAAACGTGTGCCTAGACCATCCACCTGCGTACTCAACCCTTCCATTTTATCCACTCGTGTAGTCAACTCATCCATTTTTCCCATAAGAGCTCGAAACATGTCGCCCACCGAAGGCTCATCGGGACTAGGGACTCGGGGATTTGCCATAGGTGGTAGTGGTGGTGAGTATTGGGTACCTCTACGAGTGGGCATGCAAATGACACGGGGTTGGAATGCACCGACCAAGGCGAAGTGATGATTCTAGACTTAACCAATGTCTGGTACGTGGCAGAGGGGTGATCCGAAGACCGAACTCACGTAAGTGTGCAACCTTCCCAATAGGCGTAACCTATCGTTCCGGGAACACCTTTTGATATACCGGGTATCGGAATGCAATGCGACATCTTGGACCGACTACCCTTGGACTCGACTTGCTCTGATACCAATTTGATGCGGGACGGGACGCGAACCTGGGACTCTAGCTCGCGGACGTCTCTAAGCGAGGGAAATGCGTGGATCTGCGCGGTTGAGAAATCGGCAATGAGTCTCGGGTATTGACTTTTCCGCGTGCTCAGATCGAGTCACGGGACGGGTCACGCTCACTCTCTCGCAGCGGTGATTGAAATAATATAACGAGGTAATTAACCTATCACTCATGCAGCGGCATATGAAAATATATACGAGTAAAGCAAATGTCAAGTGGGGAGCGGACACGATACCTCCACGCTCCAGGCGTGGGGAAGACGACCCCGGCCGAACTTCGTACTCCCGGTACAATAAATAATTAAATTATAGTAATGAATATTACTGTCTATTCCACGTAGGGAGGTAAAGGGCTACACGTGGGACCCGGGAGTAGCGGGCTCGGGTTGACGGGCAGCGTTTTGGGCAGCTTCGATGGTAGCGTGTGCCAACAAGCGTGGGGTCCACGTCCTGGTCGGCGGGCCGATCGGGCTGGGAGTGGTACCGCTGCGGTGTGGACTCCTGGAGGGACGATCCCTAGGAAGGGGACGCGCTGGTTCGCCTCATGGAAGGCGAGGCGGCCCGACGGGGGACATTGTTGCTTGCTGTCCACGGATCTGTTCAGCAGTTTCAGGGTTGTGCGACCCGGCGAAAACAACTGCTGCGATCAGCACGGACGTCGGATTGACGCGAAACTGGCGCCGCTGCGAAGCCCTTTCAGAGATCTACGACCATAGACTGTTACAGGAATTTTGCTGTGGCGGGGTTTTCCATGGGGGAATTTCAAACAGGAAAGTTTTCTGTTTCAGATCTGGCCGGGCAGACTGAGATTTGCTTGAAGACGTGAGTTGATCGAGGTTGAAACTTTGGATCTGGGAGTTGGGTTTTTTACGGAAGCTAGAGGAAGAAGTAAGGAACACGAGGATATTTTTTTTGTAATTTTCTGAAGTGGTTAGAGAGGGGAACTGGATTTTATAATAGGGGGTGGTCGGGTCTGGACTACAGGGGACATAGCTGAGTTTGGATTTTGCTGTGATTTTTTGGATGGGAAAGAAAATTCATAAAATCACAAAAAAATTTATGGAAGAAGGCTTTGGTGGACAGAAATCGCAGTTCAAATTTCAGCTCGATCTGAAATTGGAAAGTTGGGCTGCTGGAACACAAGTCTGCACAGGGGCAGATTGTGTAGGCTATGGGATTTTAAATGAAAAGGGCGGAAAACGAAATTGGAAAAATCTGAATTTTTTTGTGGGACGTGGGATCAACAAGGGGAAGTCACCATGAAAATTTCAGCCTGGTCAGATCTACCTTTTGAGAGCTAAAATTCGGCCTTTGGCTTGCTGGATGGTGGAAAATAGAATTCCGGCGATTGCGGCACGAACGGAGGCGGCGTCGGAGCTTCACACCCAGAGATGAGATACCACTTGGAATCCACCAAGTTTTCTAGGGAATCCACCCTAAGAATACAACAATCTAGCTGCAAGGGGAGAGGAGAGAGGAGGGGCGCCCTTGGGCTTGCTCTTGAGCAAATGCAATTTTCTTTCATTAATTCCCACAAAATGAAAAATACAAGGGTTATATAGAAATGTATAAAAGACATAAACTATTCCTAGATCTAGGGTTTGGGAGGGACAAATGGGGGATAAGACATTAATCTCCCATGTGGTCAAATGACCATTAATAAAAAAAATACAACATGAATTAAGTAATATATAAAGGGGGCGCCCCTTTGAAAAAGAGGTACCAAATTTTGAATTTTCTTCTATTTGTCCCCCCTTGGTCCAAGTCCAATCTTGGAATTTGAATCAGCCCCACATGGACCCTAGAAGTCAAGTGGCCCAATGAGAGAGAGGGTGGGGGCCCTTGCTGGGCCTATGTGGCCCTTTTACATATAAACCCAAATAAAATCCAAAACAAACACACATTACACACCAAGTACAATATTACAAAAATACATTCTAAACATTTAATGGAATAGCCCTGATGCCCCATCAGAGGGCATACCGAGATGGATGGGAGAAACCCTAGCACCGGTAGGGTTCACCCCGAAATCTATGAGAAGAGAAGGGGATCGGGGGGTGGGGGGTGGAACGGGGGAACAAGGTCACCCCAAAATTGCCCCAAACGGGGCCTTCATATGGCGCCCTGAGATCCGATCCGAAATGGGGGATTTTGGATTCGAACTGTCGCCCCGAATCCGAAAAATATATGTATGTCGAATTAAAAATCTGATCCGAATCTGAAATTTTTTTGGATTTGGATTGGGTTTTCGGTTCCCGCAGATCCGTTGACACCCCTACCAGAGAAAGTATGGGTTTTACTTCATGAAGCAAAAGTTCTAAGTGTTTACCAAGTTAAAGTAGTGGAAGTTCAGCCTTGAGAAGCAGACTAGTAGACAAGTGAAATATTTAAAGTCTGACAATGGTGCATAATACACAACAAATGAGTTATGGAATTTTGCAGGAATGAGGGGATTGTAAGGTTGTTTACAACTCCCGGTACCCCATAGCAAAATGGGGTGGCAGAAAGGATGAACCGGAGATTGCTTGAAAGAGCTAGATGTCTGAGACTACATGTTGGCTTGCCCAAGTCCTTCTGGGATGAAGTTGTAAACACAACATGTTATCTGGTTAACAGGTCACCTTTGGCAAAGTTGGATGGGAAAGTTTTTGAGGAAGTCTGGAGAGGAGAGGAGATATTTTACTCAGACCTAAAAATTGTTATATGTCCAACATATGTACACATCTAGAGTGAGCGGCGATCCAAACTGGACCCAAAATTCAGGAAATGTATCTTCATTAGATACAAAAAGAGAGTAAAGGGGTTCAAGTTCTGGGGTCCAGAAGATAAGAAGGTGAGGGTTAGTGCAGATGTGTTTGATGAGGCATCAATGGTAAAAGAGAATGTAGAACACACTGATAGGAAAAATGGCACTAAGGTAGTTGCACAGGCAGATGTAGAGGGGTCCATGGTGCATGTGGAGTTTGGTCATAACATATGAACAAAAGGCACAACACAAGGGGAAACATCATAAAATCCTCAGCAATAGCAACCACAGGAGTAGTTACAGAGTTCTTCAGGACGACTTAAGAGAGCTATCAGATCGCCAATGAGGTATGGTTTTGAGGATATGATTTCTTTTGCTTTGATTAGTAGTTGTGGAGAGTCCGAAAAAAGAAAAATGGACTGATGTTATAATGGAAGAGATGGAAGAGCTCCTTAAAGGAAAGAAAGTCATTGGATGCAAGTGGGTCTATGGGAAGAATGAGGCAACATCAGATAAAGAAGGAGAAAGGTACAAGGCAAGATTAGTGGCCAAAGGATACTCACAGGAGGAAGGGATAGACTACAATGGAATATTCTCACCAGTCGTGAGGCATACGTCTTATCAGAATTCTATTGGCCATGGTGTCCCAACTAAATCTAGAGGTGGAACAACTGGATGTCAAGACTGCTTTTCTGCATGGAGAGTTTGAGGAACAAGTTTTCATGGAGCAACCAGAAGGATTTAAGGTGGATGGAAAAGAAAATCTGGTATGCAGGTTGACAAAATCACTGTATGGGCTGAAATAGTCACCGAGGCAGTGGTACAAGCGTTTTGAAACATTTATGTTAATGATTGGTTATACCCGCCGTGAGTATGATTGTTATGTTTATTTCAGAAACTTGTAAATGGTACATGCATTTTCTTGATGTTGTATGTGGATGATATGCCGATTGCTGTTAAAAGCATGGATGATGTTAATCATGTGGAATCCTTGTTGAGCAAGGAGTTTGAAATGAAGGATCTTGGTGCTGCTAAAAGGATCATTGGGATGGAAATCACTGGAGACAAGAAAGTAAGGAAACTCTGGGTCTTACAGAAGGGATACATCCCAAAAAGGTGTTGGAGAGATTTGGCATGAGCAATGTCAAACCAGTAGGTACACATTTGGCCTCACTTCAGGCTATCTGTTGTATAGTCTCCATAGACAGAAGCTAAAGTGAAGGAGATGCTAAAAGTTCCTTATGCAAATGCAGTTGGATGCCTAATATATGTCATGGCATGTACTAGACCTGATCTTGCTCATGCGGTGAGTGTGATTAGCAAGTTCATGGCTAGTCAAGGTAAAGAGCATTGGCAGGCTGTGAAATGGGTGTTCAAGTACCTGAAGGAAACACCGGATCATGAGATTCAGTTCAGTACAGGAAATGATTATGCTGGGGATCTGGATGATAAGAGGTCTACAACAGAGTATTTGTTTACTTTGGGAGGAGGATCTATTTGATGGAGATCCATGTTACAAACAATGACAACACAATCTATGACTGAGGCAGAATATATGGCAGTGCCAGAGATAGCCAATGAAGCTTTGTGATTGAAAGGGCTGTTAGCAAACTTGGTGTGGGTAGGCAGTCCAGTTGCAGTGACAACCAATGTGCAATATATTTGACATACCAGATCGAAGTATATAATTGTTAGATTTCATAAGATAAGGGAATTGCTAAGTGCCGAAGAAATTGATCTTGTGAATGTAGGGACCAAGGAGAATGCAATTGACATGTTGACAAAGTCAGTCACAGTAGAGAAATTTAAGCACTGTTTCGATTTGTTCCACATCATCAGGTGCTAGTTGGTGGAGATAAAAGTATGAATATTCGTCAAGGTGGAGATTTGTTGAGATGTGACTAATATTCTTCAAAGTCGTGAATATTCAATGACTGGAGTAGTTTAGGGGACTTGGACGATGGATCGTCTAAGTTCAGGATATTCGAAGCTAGATGAAGTACAAGTTGCTTAGATGAAGTATCGTCTAATTTGAAGCATCATCCAAGTCGGAAGTTGAAGGTGGCTTAGACGGAACACCATATAAGTGAAAAAACTTAGATGATACATCGTCTAAGTTGGAAGCTGAAGGTGGCTCACACGGAACACCGTTTAAGTTGAAGAATTTAGACGATACATCGTCTAATTTCATAAAACGACAAAAGCAATGAAGGACTTGGACGATAGTATCGTCTAAGTCGTAAATCTGGACAAACAAGATTGAGAATCAGGTGGGGCCGAATTAAAAAGTGGACGATACGTCCTAGGCAATGCGTGTGACATTTTTGTATGGTCCGGAGTTTGGAAAAGGGTGCCTTTATCGTTGTAACCAATTATTGGATATGGCTAATAATTGGGGGAATATTCTTTTTTACTGATTAGGAAATATTTGTCGAGTAGTATCTAGAGGTCCTATATATATGGTGTATTGGGAACAGGGAAAACCTAACTTGATAACCTAAAAAGGTGAGTCTCAGAGTCGTGCCACCGTCGTCGCCGCTGTATCTCTGTTCTTGGTGTTAGTGCAAAGAAGGAAGTTGAGTAAGATTCTGTGGACGTAGGGAGGTAATCTGGCCAACCGAACCACGTAAATATCTGCGTGTTCTCTCTCTCTCCCTCTCATCTTTTCTTTCCTTCTCTCTTCTTCTGTGCATCTTTGTTTATATATTTGTGATCCGTCGTCGTCATCTTCTAACGCGAGTAAGGACGGTGAGGTTTCCACTGCGAGGTGTGCTCAACAGATCCCCACGTCTTCAGGGAGAGAGGAAGAGCAAGGAGGTGGGCATGGCGGCGACTCTCTGCTGTCACCGACGGAGAGAGAGAGAGAGAGAGAGATGCTAACATGAGCGTAGGTTAGTAATTGTCTCTCAACTCATGCATCTCGAGTTAAAGAAACGATGATTACATCGAGGGTATAACCGCAACGATATGGGGTATGTCAAGGATATGCGTGGTAATACGATAAAAGTAGTGGACCGACTTTTATAGGAGTATAGTTGTAAAAATCCCTTGATTATTTTACAACATGATTCAGAACATAAGCATCAGACATCTAAGCTATGAAAATGTCCTTGGTGTCAAGTAGTCGTTCATCATTTGTGTCGTCAATTAAGTTTACGTGATGCCAAGGATCTAAACTGATTGTGCACAATATGGCCAAAATATTATCTGAGAAGCATCAAATGCTGAGATGTTAAAACAATCATTTATTGTCCATGCAATTTGGGAACATGCGCTAGCTGTCTTCAACTTTTATAATAAAATAATATCCTGTTATTTTATTTTGATTTCTTTGAAGAGTTCATGTGCACAAAGCTTGAAATATATGGTCAGCATGTGGGCTGATCTCTTAGTAATTTGTTGGGAACTGTGGGCGTTCTTCTGCATCCAAGATCATGTACCATGTCATCGTGCAAGATGTACCTGAAACTCAGAAGATATTTAATTATTTCCTCACTTTCATCTTGTTATGTTCTTTTAGCTTTTTGACATGATCTGGTTATGTTTTGTTTTGCTTAGTATTCCTAATCTTGTAAAAGATTTGGCCATCTGGAAAGTTGTATATTCAATCCTCAATGTGTCATGCACATCTTTAATGAGAACTGATCTCTTGGTGCAGGTGAAATCCGCATACTTTGGAAACCCTGAGTTACCCTCTGGTGCTTATCAGTTTAGGACTCCTGACCCGTCCATGTCATATCAAAATCCTTCTGGGAGCTACTCCAGCTATGGATCACCTACTGTCCCTGATTCCTATAGGAGATTTGGGGCTGTTGATCCCTATGGTAGACCAAGTATCAGGAGCCCGATTCCCGCCAACTCTGATCCATACATGAGATACACGGCAAATGATAACTATGGTAGACCTGATGTGCCAAGTTCTGTTGACCGGCCTATTTATGGAGACCGGACACCTATTGGCCTTAGTACATACACTGGTGAAACTAGAACCCATGCTGATCATCCAGTTCCAAGTGAAGCTTCCTTTGGGCGTCAGAGTTACTTTGCTGGAAGATCAGTGGGAGAACACCTTGGTGATATTAGATCACCTCAATTTTCAAGAGGTCCTCTGCTTGAGCGGCAAGATCAGTTGCCAGCAACATATGGTATTCTCTCTCAAATGCATCTCTTTTTTGTTGGTCTTAATCCTGTTTAATAGTTCTTTCGTTGTTGGCTTATAAATATTGGTTTTATTGCTGATTAATAATTTAATTCACTTATTATCAGTTTGTCTATTGAAACTACAAAATATTTTTATGTGATTGAAGCGGCATGGATTAATGACTGTGTCCTAGTAAAAGCCTCCTGAACATATTAATTAGTATGTACAGTTTTCCTTTTTGATTTCCTCTTCAAGTCATTGCTTCCACATTAACTGGGAGGTGGGTTACTAGGCAAGTTTCATGTCAATCATGGTCTTGTGTAACAAACAAGGCTTTTCTTTTGTGTGCATATACGCAGGTCTTTCGGGGTGAGTTTAGAAGACTGGCATTGCATTATGTAGGAATATAATGCTTCCGCAAAAACAGAGTTATATTTTGCGGTTGACTGACGTAAGGGAGTAGAAGGAATGATAAGAGCTTACATCTTTCAAGAAGTCAAAGATCAATCATCTGACCTACTGAGCAATGACGCCCTTCACTTTGGTTTCGATGTCCATACGTTCTTAACCTACATCTTGGGATTTCTGAAAAGATTGTCATGTTTCCCACCAAGAGATACAACACAGAAAATATAGCTGTTTCATGTTTATTGAGCTCCTGTCATTTGCTATGAACCATACGTGCGCATCAAATTCTCAGCAACCGGGCACTAAAAAAAGTTCTTGTTTTTCATGCAGGTTCTTCCCGTGCAGGCCCCCACCGTAACATTCCATATGGGAGCTCGATGCCACAGGAACAAAGGCATCTTGAAGGCTATCCTCCGCCAGGATCCTGGCACCACTGACTTTCTTGTGCTTGGAACACCGTAAATTTGCACCAACATATGTGAAGCTGCGTCTTTTGGGGGGGGAGCTCTTTTCAACACAGCAATCAGTTCCAATTCATATTTTGACGCTCTCTTCGGATTTTTTGTTGCCCCTTACCCTGTCTGATTAGTGGGCTGTTTTCCCCTTATTCTAAGTCTGTTTGAGCACAGAAGTCGCGTTGTATTTGAGTGATAATAAATAACCCTAGTTAAGTTTTCGGACAAATAACAGATGAAAGCATGGTTCAAAATAAGTTTAAAAAATTGTCGTGATGGATGGATGCTACTCCCCCCCCCCTTTTTGTTTTGGAATCTGCCCATTAAAATGAGTTAATGTAGTTAACATCGTCAGCTCATTCGAATGACAGGCCAGCTCATTTAAATGGGCTGCTGTGAACGTGGAGGAGAAAAATCTGATGCCAAACTTTAATCTGTACCCAACATCAGCTAGATAGCTTGCATGCAGCAAATAATGACAACCTGTATGCACATGGTCTCAGGACAAATGCAACAAGTCACCGAAGGAAAATTACTTTGCCGACCAGCACTCCACATCTTCACGTATGTATGCATATATAAACAGCATACATATGTCCTCTTCCTGTCGAGCAAGAAAAGGCGGGGGTGGGGGGCTCTTTCCTATCTTTCCAAGTACTGCTGTCAGAAACATCATGCGAGTTGGGACTCCCATCAGCCCCATAAAGATGTGGGCCGACAGGTGGTGGAGTGTAATCTGTTACGTCAGCGTGTCGACTCCTCACAAAGGGAGCCCACACTGCGCCCATAGTATACCTCAATCTTTTTAAGGCCTTCATGCATTTAAATGTTGAATCGAGTCAAATGATATTCTTCGAACGCAAAGAGACTAGCTTTGACGAGCTATGAAGAATATATCGATCAGACAAAGCACGCGCAATGCGTCGGGCCGTCATGGGACTACGTTGTCGGAGGGGCTACGTACAACTGGAACACGATACAACCTTTGTTGAGAAGATTATGAGGGAGACAAGTGACGAGGGTTAATTAGTTGTGAGTCGGTGAACGGTGGGAGTGGGCAAAGGTTTCCTTTTACCCAAAAATCTGCCATTAATTCTCCTCCAAGAGCAACCCATCCTCTTATTAAGAATTTGGTAGATGGAAACACACATCTTCAGTGCTCATGTGTCAAGGTACGTACACATGCAATTTCCGGGCAGAGGGGTTCCAAAGCATGCATGGTGACAAGAATCCTGTTGAAGTCTCACCGGCACGAAGTAATGCCCGATCGATGGTGACTGTGCAAGAAGTTGGTACGTCTTAATTCTCCAATTTCCTTATCCACCAATACTAGCTGCATTCAAATCAAACTATAATGACAACACACAGATAGATTTGCTGATATATATATATATATACCGTTCTGAAGGATTGGATATGCAGATCTTCCATAATTATATATGGTAAGAGCCAAAGAAAGCAAATTAGGCGCATGCCCACCGCAGGGGGCCTATTTAATTAGTCATCCAAAAGTATGATACATCACTGACTAACAAAGTTGTCGAGCTCAAACGACTGCGAGAATTTTCTCCTCCCCAGTCCCCACTGTGTTGGTGAGTTTTTGTGTTGTGGCCCAGGGTGTGGGGCTGTGGACCTGTGGGTTTCAGTGTATGATTAAGGATGGTGATCTCCTTGTAGTTTCACTTAACCCACTGGAGGCACTGACAGTGTAATCCAGCTAATTAATGAACCGTACTTTCAGGGTGAAAACCTTTTTCCTGACCTGGTGTCTCTCTCTTCTCATCTTTAATTTACTGTTGAAAGGTGTACTCAGTAGTTGATGTTCAGTCGAAGTGACTTGTCCAATCAACATTGATAAGATTCATGCAGCCGCAGCCATCTACACTTCGCAGGCCATGAAATGTCCCATCAGTTGCGGAGGCAGGAATGGAACTGTGTCAAATTTCGATTCTCAAGTTGCCCCTTGAATAGAATAATCATCAACCAAAATCCCTTGCAAATTTAAGATAGCTTGTTGTGTCACCTTGTATTCAGGGTATCCACGCTGCAAGTCTGCAACAACACCAACCCAGGCCATTTCAGCAACACATGCACTACTAAACTTGTGCCCTCCTCCGTCAGTAATCTCTCTCTCTCAATCAGAAGCATTTCCCTCCCAGCTCCCACACTGTCGCTGTCCATCCCTCCATCCATCCACCTCCGTCCTCCCTCCCACATACCGAATCCCTAACTCCACTTCCGTTGCCCCCAATGGAAACAAGAACAGCACCGAACACTGCCACTGTGTCGCAAGAGAAGACTATCCCTCACCTGGTTGCAGAGGCCTCCACACATACACCGGTCCCCTCCCTTTCCAGTACCCACCCCCTCCTCTCCATCGTCGCCACCTCCTACGTCCTCGGTCTCCTCTACCTTCCTCGCTACCTGCTCTCCCTTCTCCTCTCCCCCGTCGCCGTCTCCACCCTCCTCCTCCTCCTCGCCGCTCTCCTCCACTTCGGCTCCTCCGCCGCCCGGCTCGACGACCCACAAACTCGGCCTTCCGAGTCGCAACACCAGCTGGTCCACTCAGAAAAGGAGCAGCAGCAGCCCCTTTGGCCCTCCCCACCATGTGCCTCCGTTCCAAGCTTTCCGCATAACCCCGTGTCCTGGCCCGACAACCACCACTTCTCCGAGTTGACCCGCCGCGCACCCTTGGAGGTCATCTACGAGGAGTACGAGGGAGAGGAGGAAGACGGCCTGGATTCCCCGCCGGGCTTTTGCCGGTCACCGGGCCGCGGCCGGCGTCAGGCCTTGGAGGGATTGGAGCTTCTGGGTCTGCACTTTTGCACCGACGACGACGACGACGACTCGCTGAGCGAGTGCAACGGGGTGCCGCCGTCGTCCCCGGGGTGGGACTCGCCGGAGAACCTGTGCTTCCGGTGGGAGGTGGAGGAGGACGGGATGATCGAAATCTCGCTGGAGGGGGACAACCTCATCGAGATCGACCTGTTGGCGTGCCGGTGACCTTGGAGCTGGTGGGGGGAGGCCTGTAAGTGGAGAAGGAAGAGCAGAAGATATAGGGAGCTTGTTGTTGGGCTTCACCACCTTTGTGTTTTCGCATGGTTTGTAGGGAGGGGTGACCAATGCTCACGCATCTCCGTATCTCTACTCGGCCAACTCACGTCGTCTCTAATTAAATAACGAATGTGTCATCTATCAAGGTCTTGATTTTCAGAAGATTCTAACCTCCAATGATGAACAAAAGAGTACTCTTGTGGCCAGTGATAAAAGAGTTCATATATATATATATATATATTCTATCTTCAGGGTGTGGTGTACGGATACAACCTAACCCAACAAGCGTATCTCTTCTAATTTTGTAATAAAAGTCGATGCTGTCCACTTTTCATGGGAAATATTCCAGCAGTAGCCTTCACGCATAGTTTGTAATTTTATTTTTACTAGTTTACATATGAGACGTCCTCACGTCCGTACGGCATGAGAAGAAAAAAAGGCTGTCAAATAAGTTTTGACGCCTAGTTTTTTTTTATAGTTACCTATTCTGCCGATATATTCGGATATTAAACTTCCACAAAAGGCAATAATATCTTTACTCGTCTTCTCTACATTATAACTCTTCTTTTCTTCCCGATCATGCCCTTCTAGATTAATTAGATTCTCATAAAAAATTTATAGCATCTTCTCATGCATGTGCTCATATGTAGTATGTTGCAAAGTTGTGCCAATGAACAGCTGCCCCGGTGGAAACAATTGTGGTCGAAAACTGTTGTTAGTGCGTGATATATCTTGTTGAACAGGCTTTATATATACTTAGAAACAGTGCCACCACCAGCTAGTTAATCCAAGATAAGAGGGTCATGTAAAGGTGTGAAGTTGTAAACCATTCCGTCGGTGCACGGTTTCTCTCCCATTCCCTGTATCATCATCATTTGGGTGTCATGAGGTCGGATTATGGGACACCGATCGATCATTACATAAGCTTAATTGGTTTTAATTAGATGCAGCCCAGGCCGGTAAGCTAGCTCACTTCGATCAATAACATCGGTAGCACATTTTTCTCTAAGTAGAATTAATAAAAAAATTTAATGATTAAGGTAACGACTCATCTAGATCCATTAATCCAATCACATCGATCAATAAATCCAAAAAAAATTATTTTCAAAAAAACACAATATTTAGGGATGGATTAAAAGAAAATTATTTTAAAAATAAAAAACTCAATATTTAGATACGGATTTTAAAATCCATCCCTAAATCTATCTCTAAAATTAGAGACGGAATAAGAAATTCATCTCTAAAAAATATTTTTATATAAAAATAAAAAACCCCAATATTTAGGGATGGGTTTTGAAATATGTCCCCAAAATTAGGGACAGAATCACGAATCCGTCCCTAAATTTGTCCTTAAAATTAGGGACAAAATATTAAATCCGTCCCTAAATATTTAATATTTTTTAAAATAAATTTAAAAATTAAAAATATCTATTCAATTATAAACTAATATAAATAAATAAAAAATAATACACAACATACACACGTGACAATAACAAATAAAATAACATTCACGTTCCACTAAAAATTATTTAAATATATTATTTTAAATTATCAATTTATTATAATATGATTAAAAATTAAGAAATATTCTCAATGTCCTCATCCTCCTTATCTTGCTCCTCTCCTCTGTCGCCGCTCGTTGGAAAATCCTATCTTAGAAAAAAATAATATTAAACATGTATGAATAAAAATTATTTAAATATTAAATCAAATAAATTATTTAATTTTATAAATTTAAAATAAGTTGATATATATGTTAATTTTTTAATTAAGCCGATTAGACCGATGTTTCAGATTTTGGACCTTCAACTCGAGTTCTTTGATTTAAGTTACAAGGGAGAATGTTATTTTGAGTTTTGAGTCTAAATCGGATTTTTGATTTGGATTCCGTCAGCTCTTCTAATTCACTCTCACCACCCAGATCGTGCTGGAACAACCGAAACGTCGATCAGGCCGATATTTCTCATTTTGGATCCCCCAACCCGAGTTATTTAATTTTAAACTAAGTTAGTTTGGAAAAGGATAATTTGAGCGTTGAGCCTAAACTGGATATTCGATTTGGATTCTGTTAGCTCTCCCAAATCACTATCACCACCCAGATCGTGTTGGAACAATCGACACGTCGATCATGCCAGTATTTCAGATTTTGGATCCCCAACTTGAGCTCTTTGATTTGTTTTAAACTAAGTTAAAAAAGATAATGCTATTTTGAGTGCTGAGCCCAAACCAGATACTTGATTTGTATTTCGTCAGCTTTCACAGATCACTCTCACCACCTAGATCATGTTGGAACAATTGGCACGCCGATCATGCTGATATTTCAAAATTTGGACTACCAACTTGAGTTCTTTGGTTTGTTTTAAACTAAGCTATAAGGGAGAATGTTATTTTGAGCGTCAAGCCCAAATCGGATATCCGATTTAGATTCCGTCAGCTCTCCTAAGTCACTTTCACCACCCAGGTCGTGTTAGAATAATTAACGTGTCGATCAAACTGATATTTCAGATGTTGGATCCTCAACTTGAGCTCTTTGATTTGTCTTAAGTTAAGTTATAAGGGAACACTATTTTGAGCGCCAAGCCCAAACCAGATATCTGATTTGAATTCCGTTAGCTCTCTTAAGTTACTCTCACCGCCCAGATCATGTTGAAATAATTGACATGCCGATCAAGCTAGTATTTCAGATTTTGGACCCCCCAATTGAGTTCTTTGATTTTAAACTAAGTTAGCTCGGAAAATGATAATTTGAGCGCCAAGCGCAAATCAAATATCAAATTTGAATTCCGTCAACTCTCCCAAGTCACTTTCACCATTAGTGTTGGAACAATCTGCACGTCAATCAGGTCGATATTGCAGATTTTGGACTCTCAATTTGAGCTCTTTGGTTTATTTTAAACTAAGTTAAATGGTAGAATGTTAACACCACACAGATCGTGTTGGAACAATCCGCAGATCGATCAGGGTGATATTTTAGATTTTGGACTCTCCAACCTGAGTTCTTTGATTTTAAACTAAGTTAGTTCAGAAAAAAGTAATTTGAGCATCGAGCTCAAACTGGGTATCCGATTTGGATTCCGTATACTCTCACAGGTCACTCTCACCACCTAGATCGTGTTAGAACAATCGACACATCGATCATATTGGTATTTCAAATTTTGGACCCCTAACTTGAGCTCTTTGGTTTGTTTTAAACTAAATTATAAGGGAGAATACTATTTTGAGCGTCGAGTACAAATTGAATATCTGATTTAGATTTCGTCAGCTCTCCTAAGTCACTCTCTCACCACCCAGATCGTGTTGGAACAATCGACATGTCGATTAGGCTGGTATTTCAGATTTTACACCCCAACTTGAGCTCTTTGGTTTGTATTAAACTAAGTTATAAGGGAATACTATTTTGAGCTCCGAGCCCAAATCGAGTATCTGATTTAGATTTCGGCAGCTCTCCCAGGTCACTCTCATTGCCTAGATCATGTTAAAACAATTGACATGTCAATTAGGCCTATATTTTAAATTTTGGACCTCCTAACTTGAGTTCTTTGATTTAAATTTAAGTTAGTTCAGAAAAAAATAATTTGAACATCGAGCCCAAACCGGGTAGCCAATTTAGATTTTGTCAGCTCTCCTAAGTCACTCTCACCACCTAGGTCGTGTTGAAATAATCGACATGCCGATCAGGCCAGTATTTTAGATTTTGGACCCCCCAACTCGAGTTCAATCTCAATATAATCTTAGTAATAAATAGCAGTATTATAACTCTAAATAGCAGTATTATAACTCTAAATTCTGCGATGTTAAAAATTAGAAGAAACACTCACATGAGGGGGTTGTTCTGCAGTCAAGAGTGCTCCATGAGGGAAAATCCCCACTGGGAGAGGAGGGCGTCGACGGCCTACGCAAAGCGTGTCTCGACGCTTGACATCTCTGCCTCTAAGCTTGATGTAATCTCCGCCCAGACGCTTGACTGGACACTCGACATAATCCATTCCTCCAAATGTGATATCTCCTCTCAGACGACGTCTCTGATGTCGCTCGAAGCATTGAGGCCAGTGGGGGACATAGTGAAGGCACTGGTACTGGTCTGGACATAGCTTGAACTCACACAAGATGATATCACCGTGTTGGTGTCTAAGCTCTGCCCAAAACCGTACAACCGGCCTTTCTTTGGTGCACCAACTGTTGCCATCCATGCCTCAAGATTTAACTCCAGCTACTGTATGCCCTCCTCCCCGTACTTTTTCGTCATATGACTCCTACAAATTAAATGAAAATGATTGTAAATTTCATATTAATCATTCATAATTAAAATGAAATAAAAGAACTTGTATATGTATGTAAACTTACCACTACTGAGGGAGATCTCTCGTTGACAAACTCATCCGTCCCCTTCTTCTTGTGGGTTTTCGCGAATAGCTCCTGGAACGATGGAGGACGTCCGAGCTCTTCAGTTTGTTTTACAAATCATATTTGAAATGAGGTTCATATCATAAAAAAGGGTTCATATCATAATAAACTATAATAAAATCAGAAATATTAGTTATCATTTTACGTTTGTGAGTCGCGAAAGAGACAGATCCACTCGTATGCACGTTAGTCTCTGACTGTGCGACCCATTTTGCTACCACTTTCTGGGACTTTTTAATCCACTTCTCCTTAGCCCATTTGTCGCACAACCCCTCCCAATGCTCCCTTCTCATCCAAAGAGGGCAATGCTCCTTCTAGCGGTATCTGTCTTTGCTCTCAAAACCCTTCTTCGCCTTTTTGCGGGCCTGGCTCATTATCCTTCTAAATTTTATTTTTGCTGTAAAGTCTACCCTCGTGTCTCGTCCTTACGTCTCGTGAACCAAAATCTCCGCCGTAAAGAAATTAAATTATATAAGTTAGTATACTGAATGAAAGAGTTGGGAAGACGTGATTTCAAAGATTAAATTATATACCATGAACATACCCAATAATAAATCTTTCACGTTGATCGGAAATTACATGAAGGATAACACCGGCCTGGGAATGTGTGGCTGACAGGTCTATGTCACAAAATGGGAAGCCTTGGCGGTCTCTAATTTATCCCTAGAATTACAAATGTTAAAATGGTTGGCATTACATTGTTGATGGATAGATAATGAACATAATTCATGAATTAATATACTTACTCGGTGATCCAGCACAGCTAATGTGTGTCATCGACCCCCACAGGATCGCCCCCTTGACGACTGTCGCCATCATCTGGCCTACGTGGCTATTACAAGTAAAACAGAAATAGTTGATCAGAATTACCATAATTAATAAACCATTTAATCAACAGCTAGATATACAAATTGAGATTGAATAAAAAAGTGCCTGTATGAATCGGCAGTGGCAATTGCAGTGGTGGCGGTGGCGGTGTGCTCTGCCTTGTAAAAATTAAATGTCATAAGCAAAACATATATTCAATAAATAATTATTTAAAAATTTAAATAGACATACTTGTACGCAGAGGTGATGGCGGTGTGCTTTGTCCAGCTGGTACATGTGCACTCAGACTTGGAAGAATTGAATGTAATAAGCAAAGTAAATAATCAATAAATATTTAGCTAAAAATTTAAATAGATATACCTATACCCGGAAGTGGTGACAGTGTGCCCTGTCTAACTAGTATAGGTGCACGCGGGCCTTGAAGAATTGAATGTAATGAGCAAAGTAAATAATCAATAAACATCTAGTTAGAAATTTAAATAGACATACTTGTAACATGAAGTGGTAGAGGTGTCCTTGTCTAGCTAGTATAGGGGCACTCGGGCCTATAAGAATTGAATGTAATAAGTAAAGCATATAATCAATGAATATTTAGCTAGAAATTTAAATAGACATACCTACATCTAGAGATGGTAGCGGTCTCCTTGGAGTAGACGCAAAAGAGGAGAGACTAGAGCCCCTCCCACTTGTAGACACGCCGTTTCTGACGTTACGATGAGTAAATCCCATATTGTACCGTAATGCCCTGAAGTGGCTTACATGTTATTTTATTTGAGTGATTTCCGTAATTGTGGTTAAATCGCATTATTTTGTGAAAGGGAGAAAATTAAAATATGTGTACATATAAAATAAATAAAAAAGAGAAAAATAAAATTCCAAAAAAATGTGGGTAATTGTGTTTACGTAAAAATAATACAATTGATTTTCTTTAATAAATTTATTTTCATAAAATATAAATATATATATAAGTGATTCGTATATACATAATATATTTATTAAAAAGCAAAAAATATAATAACCATAAATAATATATATATATATATATATATAAAGCAAAAACAAAAAAAGAAACAAAACAAATAAAAACAAACAAAACAAACAAAATATAAAAAAATATAATTAATAATAAAAATCATATTCCCTACACCATCTTATTCTCTCCCCATCCCTTTCTTTATTTCTATTCCCTTCCCTCTCTTTCACGTAACCCCCTCCTCCCTGCTCATTTCCCTCCCATCTCACTGCGCACACATTCTCCCTCACCCCCGTCTCTTTCTTTCCCTCTCACCCCACTGCACATGCCCTCCAACCCACGACACTCTCTCTCTCACTTCTCCTCCACACACGCATGAGACACGGCCCCCCCTTTCTAACCTCTCTTTTCTCCCATGGCAGCCAGCGGTCTCCACCCCACTCCCTTCACGGCTACACTCTCCAGCCGAAGCCTCACCTTGCTCCCCCCTCTCTCCCCAAACCACACCACTGCCGTTCATCTTCCTCTCCCACCTCGGCAAGCCCCTCTTCCTGCGACATCACCGCACCAGCTCCACCTTCCATCTTCCTCCTCTGCCGAACGCGCACAGCTACTCCCCACGGCCACCTCGTTTCGACTGTTAACTCTTCTGCTACCCACACCATCCAGCTCTCCTTCTCATGCATGTAACCCCAACCACGTTAAAGTCTCCACTCCCTTCCTCTCATATCACCCCTCTGCAACCCACTGCAACAACACACCCTGCTAACCGCACCGCGTCGCACCCATCTCTTCAATTCTCGCAGCCCGGCTCCCTTTCCTCTCCCCCTCTCCCTCCGTTAACTGCCCACGACGACCCCCACTAACTCCACTGTGCGAACCACCCTCCGCAAGACCCCTCCCCCTCCACGTCGTCCATCTACCGTCGCCGTGTCCCCGCCAGCCGCAAGCCGCCGTGACCACCGCCGCGATCACCGTCCGCCGGTGCACTCCCCGCCATCGCCAACTCCTGCACCGGACGCCCCCCCCCCTCTCCGCGTTGTCTAGCCGTAAAGCTCCCCCCTGCCACGAGCCCTCCGCCGTCGAAGCCGCCGCAGACGTCCTCCGCCAACCGACGCCACCGTCCCCACTGCCGCGCCCAGACCGTGGCCACCCCGCCTGCACCGCCCTCCGGCCCCTGCACATGCACACCGCCACCCTGCCGCACCGTCCGCAGCACGCCCTGGCACCCGCTGCCGCCGCCCCCCTTGCCACCGTCGACCGCCGGCGCCGTTGCCGCCGGCCGGCCGTTTCTGAAGTCCGCTCTGAAGTCCTTCGGTCATGCTGTGCTCGTGATATTGAAGCCCTTCTCAAAGCTCATCGCTGGTCTTCCCCGATAAGCTTTTCTCCCCCTTATTTTTATTCAGTCAGTCAATTATATCATATGCATCATCTTAGCACATGTGCCATGCCTTTCTCTCCGAGAGGGCCTCATTTGTGGGTATTTTTTGTGTGTTCGTGCATTTCATCATGTCATTCTCTCACCCTTTTAGTTCTAAAGGGGTTTTAAAAACACCAACCAGGTACGTGTTCGTTTATGTTATTTACAGTTTCATTACCTAAGGATTGGTACTACACCATCGTCGTTCTTACCAACCAATTTTCCTCTGTTTGTTCTTTGTGTAAGGGTAACCAGTTAAAGGCCCTCTTCTTCGGCCTGTCGAAAGAAGAGGAAGAAGGAACCCACGCAATTCCTGCGTCAAAGGCAAAAGCGATCAATCCACTCGGGACCCTCGGTCCCTAGCGATCACAACACTCTTAACGCGCGCTTCATTTTGATCATCTTTGTTTTTAATAACACCCGCGGAGAGTCACTTCCCGCAGTGGTCATCTTCTTCTGTCTCTGACCTCACCCGCGCGGAGGATTATTCCCCGCGACGGTTTCTGTGATTTACTTTCTGTATGTTTAACTCCTAATTGGTGCGGTGGGTCACCTCCCGCGACCGTTTCCATTTCAGCATTTTATTTTCTGCATTTTACTTTCTAACTCCTAACTATTTAATTTCAGCATTCCCCTATCATCGCTTTAAAATCCCGTGGATATCAACATCTCGCGGCGGTTTATTTGATCCATTTTCCTTTCCTATCACATATACTTATATTATAGTAAAGACCCCTCAGAGGCCAAAGCCTCGTGGTGGTTTCTATATATACATATATATATATATATATATATATATATATATATATATATATATATATATATATTATATATATATATATTATTTATGTCGTATTAAAAACCCCGCAGAGGCCACAGTCTCGTGGTGGTTTATATATTTATATACTTATATTTATTATCTATGTTATAGTAAAAAACCCGCAGAGGCCAATGTCTCGTGGTGGTGTGTATATATATTTATATTTATTATTTATAATGCATTAAAACCCCGCAGAGGCCAATGTCTCGTGGTGGTATATATATATACTTTTATTCATTATTTATATTGCTTTAAAAAATCCCGTAAGGCCAATGTCTCGCGGTGGTTTCTATATATACATATATTACTTACTGCTCATATTGTAATATTGTTGTTAAAATCCCGCAAAGACTAATGTCCTGCGGTGGTGTGTTTTTATTCATATTATTCTTGTAACTGTTCGGGGAGTGATATATCGTTACAATTTCTGAGTCTACGTGTCTTCCCGTCTGTCAAATTCTATTACGTAGAGTCCCAGGACTCGAATTCGATATCTGAAAATGTAATATCCCGGACCTTTCGGATCCTTCTTCGTGGGTCCCGGATCTAGTTTTCGGAGCGTCCGGCTCCGTTGTGTCCGAAATTTCGTTTCGGACATCTTTCGTGTTCGGATCGGCGCGATCCGGAGTCGTTTCGGAGGCCCGGAGGCGTTCCGTGGCTTTTTCCGCGTGTGTTTTCCGATTTCCGGTGTGTGTTTCGGCTTTTTCTTCGGACGCTCGCTGCGGGCGAACCGGGCAGTTCCCCGAGGCACGAGTAGTACCGTTGCGATCGGTGCGTTCCGAGGATTCCGGAAATGTATTTTTCTAATTTTCGGTATTTTTCCAAAAAATCGGATTTTCTATATATTCCCATTTTCTTTTCTTTTCTTTTTCTTCTTTTCTCTTTTCTTCTTCTTCCTTCCTCTCTCTCCCTCACGCGACCGTGGCCGGCTCTCTCCCTCCTTCTCTCCCGTTCGACCGTGCCGACCCCCGTTCCGGCTGCAGACGGCGGCGGTGCGACGGCGCGAGGACGTGGGTGACGTGGTGGCGATCGTGCGGGCATACGGCGAGCGTGGGAGGCGTGGAGAGGCGAGATTCTAGCGGCGTTCTTCGCGACTTCGAGCTCGGATCGGAGCGTTTCGTCGCGGACCGGAGGTAGGGTGACGTTTGTAGACACGCCATTCTTGACGTCTCTTGAGAAAGTCTCATATTACTATACAACGCCCCGCAACGGCTTACGCATTTTGAATCACTCGAGTGCTTCCTTTTCTTGGATCTTCTTCTGCCTTTTTCGGCAACCGGAATCGTTTCGTCACGGCATTCGGACGGCATCAACACCCGTCGGACGCATCAGAAGGTTCCGGAACCCAGAAGGTTCTGCCAGGCGGCCGCCGTTTGAGGACCCGGGTCGATTTTAATGGGGGCGTCTAGGCCCCTGGACGCCCCCATATTTTTTTTTTTTCATTATTTATTTATTTTCTCAGGGCCCTAAACAAAATAAAAAATATATATATTTATGGAGGCGTCCAGGTTCCTGGACGCCTTCAAAAAAATAATAATAATAAAAATCTTTTTGGCATATAAAACACAAAAATAAATAAAATAAAAAATACATATTAATGGAGGCGTCCAGACCCCTGGACGCCTCCATAAAAAACAAATATAAAAATTCAAAATGCCAGCCCTGTCGTAAAAGACAAAAAAATAATAAAAATATATATATTTTGGAGGCGTCCAGGCCCCTGGACGCCTCCATAAACTCCCTCACGGGCGCCGCCCACCGAACGATGGTTTGTCGTGTGTGAAAAAAGCCAAATTTAGAGACGTCCAGATGACTGGACGCGCCCATTTCTGAATCACGAGGCGCCGCTCACAAAACCACGCGTTGTGCCAAACCGCGTGCGGCAGTCGTCGGTTTTCGGTGGACCTGTTAGAGGCGTCCGGGACCCTGGACGCCCCCATAAAAGTATTCTAAAAAAATCAATAAAAATAGAATAAAATATTATTTCGGCCCTGATGGAGGTGTCCAGGGTCCTGGACGCCTCCACCTTCCGGAGCTCTATAAATAGAGGCCCACCCCCTCAGTTCTAGGAGAGCTAAGCAGTGATCCGATAGGCTGCCGCAGCCCAGAGGCTACGGAGTCATTTTTCTAACCCGTGGGTTCTTTTGTAGGTGGAGGTTCTGCCGGCTTCTCGGGTGCTCACGCTCGCGAGAGGAAGGTCGTCTTCATCCACCGCGCTTCCACGTCGTCCCCACGCTGCCGGAGCTCCGCCGGATTTCACCCTCGGCTCATCCAATAAGCCTGTTCTTCCCCTTTTTCTCCATAGTCCTTTACATTCATCATATTGCATCATCTATCCCCCTTCACAAGGGGGCCTCTTCTCTTATACTTCTTACATCCATCATCTCATTTTCCTCCTACTCGAGTCCGAGAGGGGTTTAAAAGATAACACCAACCAGGTGTGTGTCTTGCCATCATTTCGTTATTTTTATCGCAAGGATTCGAATACTACACCTCCGTCTTTCTAATCCACTTGTCATTTATTTGTCGTTGTCTTGCAAGGGTACCCGAGGAAAGCCCTCTCCGTCGGCCGGCCGGAAGGAGAGGAAGAAGCAACACGCCATCTCCCGCTTTTGAGGTAGGCGCGATCACCTTCTTATTTTGGGGTCTTTTGGCCCCTGGCGATCACATCTTATCATCGAGGCCGCGGCGAGTCACTTCCCCAATGGCCGTTTAAATTTCTGTTTCCTATATTCTCTTTATATTTTGTTATATATTCTGCTTATATCATCGAGGCCGCGGCGAGTCACTTCCCCAATGGCCGTTTAATTTTCTATTCCTACGATCTCTTTATGCTTTGTTATATTCTGCTTATATCATCGAGGCCGCGGCGAGTCACATCCCCAATGGCCGTTTAAATTTCCGCTCTTATATTTTCTTTATATTCTGTTATATTCTGCTCATATCATCGAGGCCGCGGCGAGTCACTTCCCCAATGGCCGTTTAAATTTCTGTTCTCATATTTTCTCTATATTCTGTTATATTCTGTTCATATTCTCGAGGCCGCGGCGAGTAACTTCCCCAATGGCCGTTTCAATTCTTGTTATTTAATTTTTGCATCATTCCCGTCCCCCCGAGGTCGCGGCGAGTCACTTCCCGCTATGGCCGTTTAATCCCCATATTTTGCTATATCATACTTGTCCCGCTCGCCCCGCCGGAGCAATCTCCCGTGGTGGCCCCTTCTCTCTTTCCTCTCATTTCTGTGTTGCAGCAAACAAAACAAACAAAAAGAAGGAGCCCGCGCGCTCTCCGCCTCTTCCTCTTCCCCGCATCCAGCTCTTCTCCGAACCGCGTGACGTCGCTCACAACGTTCCTTAGCCTCATGTCTTCCTTCCCCGTGAGTTTCAGCTCGAGACGAGGTCGAGAGGGGTTTATTTTGAGCCGGGAAGGGTCGATCATGCCGCGGGGTGAGTTCGTCCGATCCATCGTTTTGAGCCCCGATTTCACGGTTTAAGGGCGTAGGAGCATGCTAGGGGGCTTGGGGGTTCTTCTCTCGCCATTTCCCCCTCCGTGGGGTTTGTTTTGAGGCCGTTTGGGCGATTCCGGTGAGGTTCGCCATTTTCTCGCCGGTGAGCGATGTGCGGTCGAACCAGTGGCCGCACAACCCCTATGCGGTTCCGTTCGGACCGTTCATCGGCTCGGCGCGCTTTGGGTGAGGCTTGGCGCGCAGTGGGCTTGAGCGGTCTATCGTGGGACCGCATATCCTAATGTGCGGCCCCACAGCTACCGCCCAACCCCAAGGGTTTTGACCGTTGGTTGTGACCGTTGTGCAGTGCTCTGGGATGTGCGGCCAGGAGCTGACCGCATAACCCCTTGCACGGCCAGGTGCTGGCCGTACATCCCCTAGCGCTATGGTTGGATGTGCGGTCTGGCCCTGACCGCACAACACCTGAACGGCTAAGCCGTAGCCGCCCTTCCCCAAGTGCGGCTAAGGACTAACCGTCCAGGATTTTTACCGTTGGGAGATGAGCGGCCAGTAGGTGACCGTTCCTCACCCGCGTGCGGTCAAGAGTTGGCCGCACATCTGTTTGAACGGTCCTGTGTTGGCCGTTTATCCGTCGTTTGGACCCTGGGTGAAACGGTCCTGATATGACCGTTCTAATCCTTGTGCGGTCCCTGTGTGACCGCACATCCCTGAGCGGCCCAGTGTGGACCGTTCAAGGGTACGGGTTGCGTCGGTGTGTCTCACGTCGTACAGAGTGTACCGGGAGATGTTGTTGGCAGCTGGTCACCGTGCGTCGGTGTTGGTACAAGGAGCGTTCCTCGTACCTGCAGTTGCACCGTTGTTTTCCGAGACTTGAGAGTCTACTCCTTCTGTGACCCTCCACTAGTCGTAGCCTACTAGTACGCGTGTGCTAGTCGCACCAGGGAGTGGTGTACGGGCTGACCTTTAGAGACGGTTTGTGGACCGGTTACCGTTGGGCCCCACGTCTTGCAGCCAGAGTCCGGCTGAGGGGAAAACCGGTCAGAGGGCCAGACCAGGGACGCGCGGTCTGTGTGTGCACACGTGGTTGGGGGCGGTTGGACCCACGTCGACGGGCGTGACCCCAGCTAGTCACTTGTTGTAGTTACTTGTACGGTGTTTGCGCCTCGGGTAGGACCTACCATGTCAGGCGGTTCACCTGCGGTGCGGTGTAAGACGTCAGGGGACGCTACCGGCTGTGCTTCTAGTGGGTGGTACTCCTGTTGAGTACGGAGTGTCAGACTGTCAGTCGTGTGTTTCCGACCTTCGGGTTTTGACGGTTCGACCGTTGAGTTTCGGTCTTCTCGTACCGTGGCACGTGTGTCGGTTTGCGTGCCGTTAGGGTCTAGTTCTGTAGAGTACAGGGCTTTCCTTTCCGAGGTACCTTTCTACCGCTAGAGTAGTGGTTTCTCGTTTTTCGAGGTAGGGTTCGAGTGATCCCTACTGAGTCTTGTTCCGAGACTCATTCCCTGCGTGTTTTCACCGTGTTTCAGGTGAGGCGCCACCTTCGGGGAGCGTGTCTGGAGCGCAGCGGAAGCGTGGTGCGGGTGCCCAGAGGTAGTGCCAGAGGTCAGAGCCGGGGGATGCCCCGTGTAGCTGTACTTTTCTTTCTTGTCACTGTACTAGTCGTGGACTACTGTTGCTGTTGTTGTTATTTTAGTGTGGACCATGTAAAATGTTAATTCATTTCCTGCTTAATATCATAACTGTTTAATTTCTGCAATTATTTGTGATGCTTGTGTAGTTTCCACACCATCCTTTTAACCCTTCCGAGTCTTCGGGCTCGTGGGTGGCGGTGCGAGTCTCGGGTTATCGGGCCTTCCCGGTAATCGGATTCTCGGGTCGTTACAGCTGGTATCAGAGCGCGGTTGTGGAATTACATGAGAATCATAGGTAATTGTAGTGGTCCACTAGTCCACAACGATGATGTACATGTGACGCTGGCATTGGGCACCGCGTGTTTTATTCTGACCTTCCGTTTCTGAGTTTTCTGTCTTGTGCTTAAGGAGCGAGGATGGCGCCGAGGAGGAGTTCTCGCTCTCAGCAGGGGCAGTCGGCTGGAGGCCAGGAGATCCAGCAGGGGGTCCAGAGGGACCAGGAGGAGCATAGCAGAGTTCCGGGAGCTACCGAGGCCGCGGATGCTGCGAGGGCTCCGGGGGCCGAGGGTTTTCTCCGTGGCATGTACCATCTCATGGCTCAGCAGTTCGGCGGAGAGGCCGGTGAGGGCTCGTCAGTCAGGGGTGGGCCAGGCCGAGCAGTGAGGGATTTCATGCAGTTTCATCCGCCTTACTTTAGCGGCCAGGCAGACCCTGATGCGGCTCGTGATTGGCTTGATGAGATGGAGCGGGTGTTCAGTTCTGCGAAGAGTGCTGTCGAGGACAGAGTAGTGTTGGCCTACAACCAGTTGCAGGGTACGGCTCGGAGGTGGTGGTCTTCCGAGTGGAAGACGTCCTTTCAGCTTCGTCCGCTTGAGCAGATCGAGTGGGATGACTTTGTCAGTGCTTTCGAGCGTACGTACTGTCCAGATATTGTTGCTACGCAGCGGATGCGGGAGTTTCTGGAGCTGGTGCAGGGTGACATGTCCGTGTTGCAGTACAGGGCCCGATTTGTCGAGCTGGGTCGGTACGCACCTCATATCATGGAGCATGAGAGGGTGAGGACGACGCAGTTTGTGCAGGGCTTGAGGCTGGAGCTGAGGCACCATCTGATCGCGAATGGGGCCACTGATCTCGAGACGGCGTCTCGTGTTGCGATTTCCTTGGAGATGGATATGCAGAGGACTCGAGGACCGATCAGCCAGGGGCAGTCTGTGTCAGGTCGCAGCCAGCAGTCGGCTACTCAGCAGCAGGGTTTCTTTCAGTCTGCGTCGGGTGGTTCAGGAGTACCGGCATCGGCAGCTTCGGTGACAGGATCTGCGTCCTTTGGCACGAAGGTCAAAAAGTTCTTCAAGAAGGGGTTCGGCAAGAAGAAGTCCAGAGATCAGGGGCAGGCTTCATCGGGCAGTGTGCAGCAGCCGTTTCCTTTGCAGCGACAGGGATCGGTGGGTGGATCGCGAGGACCTTGTCCACGGTGTAGTGGGACCCACCCAGGCAGGCAGTGCACGGCGCCGATTATCTGTTTTCGGTGTGACCAGCCAGGGCACATGGCGCGTGACTGTCCTCAGAGGCCGCCGCAGCAGCAGGTTTCCCAGCAGCAGCAGCAGCAGGGACAGTATCCGCCGCTACCCAGGTCAGCTAGTGTGGGAGGCAGGCAGAGAGCTCGTGGCCAGATCACGCACTTGACCAGGGCAGAGGCAATGGCGTCGCAGCTCGTGGAAGGTACCGTTCAGATTTTGGGTTGTGCGGCTCGGGTTTTATTTGATTCTGGCGCGTCTCATTCGTTCATTTCGGAGGATTTCGCGTCGAGCGTCGAGGAGCCGGTGACCCAGTTGTCCTGTGATTTGGCTGTGGAGTTGCCTTCGGGTGACTTTATGGTCACTCCGTATTGCTTCGACCAGGTTCCGGTGTGGATCGATGGGCGGAGTATGCCAGGCAGGTTGTATGCGTTGCAGCTTCGGGATTACGACGTGATTCTAGGCATGGATTGGCTCGAGACTCATGGAGCGGTGGTGGATTGTGGGATGAAGAGGGTCTACTTCCAACATCCGAGCAAGAGGACCTTCTATTTCCAAGGTATCCGTTCCGCCTCTTCTCGATTTATTATCTCTGCTATTCGAGCCCGTCGATTGCTTGATTCAGGTTGCCAGGGTTTTCTCGCGTCAGTGGTTGTGTCTGACCGGATGGAGCCGAATGTCGAGGACATTGCGGTGGTGTGCGAGTTTCCCGATGTTTTTCCTGAGGAGTTGCCTGGATTACCTCCCCAGCGGGAGATCGATTTCGTGATCGAGGTTGTACCTGGTACGGGACCTTTGGCGAAGGCTCCCTACCGTATGGCCCCCGCTGAGTTGAGGGAGTTGAGGGCGCAGTTGCAGGAGCTGTTGGCCAAGGGGTACATTCGTCCGAGCTTTTCCCCTTGGGGTGCGCCCGTGTTGTTCGTGAAGAAGAAGGACGGTAGTCTGCGGCTATGCATTGACTATCGGCAGCTGAATGAAGTGACCATTAAGAACAAGTATCCGTTGCCGCGGATTGATGATTTGTTCGACCAGCTTCAGTCTGCGCGAGTGTTCTCGCGGATTGATTTGCGGTCCGGTTACTATCAGCTGAGAATTCGCGAGTCCGATGTGGAGAAGACTGCGTTCAGTACGAGGTACGGGCATTATGAGTTTCTGGTGATGCCGTTTGGGCTCACCAATGCCCCAGCAGCCTTCATGGACTTGATGCAGAGGGTGTTCCACCCGTATTTGGACCAGTTCGTGGTCATTTTCGTGGATGACATCCTTGTTTATTCGCGGTCTGCTGAGGAGCATGCGTACCATTTGGGTGTGGTGCTGCAGACGTTGCGAGATCACCAGTTGTTCGCGAAGCTCAGCAAGTGCGAGTTTTGGCTCAGCGAGGTGCACTTTCTGGGGCACGTGATTTCTGGTGATGGTATTTCCGTGGATCCCGCCAAGGTCGAGGCTGTGATGCAATGGCCGAGGCCGAGGTCGGTGACGGAGATCCGGAGTTTCTTGGGGCTTGCGGGTTATTATCGCCGGTTTATCCAGGATTTTTCCCGCATTGCGACCCCGATGACGAGGCTCACGCGGAAGGATGTGCCTTTCGTCTGGTCCGAGGAGTGTGAGCAGAGCTTTAGGGAACTGAAGAGATTGCTCACCTCGGCTCCGGTGTTGGTTTTGCCTTCTGGATCGGGAGGTTTTGTGGTGTGTACAGATGCTTCCGGCGTCGGATTGGGTGCTGTTCTGATGCAGCATGGTAGAGTGGTGGCTTATGCATCTCGGCAGCTAAAGCCCCATGAGGAGAACTACCCTACCCATGACCTTGAGTTGGCGGCAGTGATCTTCGCGCTGAAGATCTGGAGGCATTATCTGTACGGTGAGAAGTTCGAGGTGTTCACTGACCATCAGAGTTTGAGGTATGTGTTCTCGCAGAGAGATCTGAACCTCAGACAAAGGCGTTGGATGGAGTTCATGAAGGACTATGACTTCACCCTGTCTTATCAGCCGGGCAGGATGAATGTCGTCGCCGATGCCTTGAGTAGGAAGGTCGTGATCAGTACCTTGATGCTGAGGAAGTGGAGGCTCTGGGAACAGGTGCCCGAGGTGTCCTTCAGGCTCAAGATTCCCCAGGAGCCAGGGTTGGCAGTGCTTGCGAGTCTGACTGTCACTCCTGCTATCCGTCGTCAGGTGACAGAGGCTCAGCATGCGGACCCTGAGTTGCCCCGGATTCTTGCGATGGCTGATGTGGAGCTCGGTGAGGACGGTGCTGCGAGGTTTCGTGGCAGGCTGTACGTCCCAGCGGAGGAGCAGGTTCGTCGTGCGGTGTTACGTGAGGCTCATGGGAGCAGGTACACTGTGCACCCGGGTGCGACGAAGATGTATCGGAACTTGCGGAGGCAGTTCTGGTGGCCTGGCATGAAGAGAGTTGTTGCCGAATTTGTGGCCAGGTGCCTGATCTGTCAGCAGGTGAAGGCGAGCATCAGCGACCAGGCGGTACTCTCCAGCCCTTGGATGTTCCTGCTTGGAAGTGGGACCATGTGACCACGGATTTTGTGGTGGGGTTGCCCAGAACCCCGACTGGGCAGGACAGTATTTGGTTGCTGGTGGATCGGCTGACGAAGGTGACGCGGTTGCTACCGGTCAAAGTCAGCTGGAGCGTGTCCAGGTTGGCTCGTCTTTATGTGGAGCGGATCGTGCCGTTGCATGGGGTTCCCATTTCGATCGTGTCGGATCGGGATCCGCGCTTCACTTCTGGATTCTGGAGGAGTTTCCAGCGAGCTCTTGGCACGGAGTTGGCATTTAGCTCGGCGTATCATCCACAGTCAGATGGTCAGTCTGAGAGGACCATTCAGACTTTGGAGGACATGCTGAGATCCTGCTGCCTGGAGTGGCAGGGGAGTTGGATTCATCACCTACCGTTAGTGGAGTTTGCCTATAACAACAGCTTTCATTCGAGCATCGGCATGGCTCCTTATGAGGCATTGTATGGGCGTCCTTGTCGGACTCCACTTGATTGGTTTGAGGTGGGTGAGCGTGTTTTGACGGGACCGGAATTGGTGCAGCAATGTGTGGATGTTGTGCACCTGGTTCGTCAGAACATGTTGGCGGCCCAGAGTCGGCAGAAGAGCTATGCTGACCGTAGGCGGCAGCCCCTCGAGTTCGCCGTGGGCGATCATGTGTTCTTGAGAGTTTCTCCGATGAAGGGGGTGATGCGTTTTGGACGGCGTGGGAAGCTGAGTCCCCGCTATATTGGTCCTTTCGCGATTGTGGAGCGCATCGGTGAGGTTGCTTACCGGTTGCAGTTACCCTCTGAGTTGGCGTCGGTGCATGACGTGTTCCACGTCTCTATGTTGCGGAAGTATATGCCCGATGACTCTCATGTGCTCGAGTTTTCCGTTTGGCCTGAGGTGACTCCAGATCTTTCTCTCCCAGAGTTTCCGATCCGCGTGGAGGATAGGCGAGAGCAGCGCCTGCGGAACAAGGTTATTCCCTTGGTGAAAGGTCGTGTGGCAACGACACTCTGGTGGTGAGGCTTCGTGGGAACGTGAGGACGAGATGCGTCAGCAGTTCCCGTATCTGTTTGAGTGAGTCTTCCTCTTCTTTCCCCTTGGGTTGTTCTCAATTTCGAGGACGAAATTCCTTAAGGGGGGAGGGCTGTAATATCCCGGACCTTTCGGATCCTTCTTCGTGGGTCCCGGATCTAGTTTTCGGAGCGTCCGGCTCCGTTGTGTCCGAAATTTCGTTTCGGACATCTTTCGTGTTCGGATCGGCGCGATCCGGAGTCGTTTCGGAGGCCCGGAGGCGTTCCGTGGCTTTTTCCGCGTGTGTTTTCCGATTTCCGGTGTGTGTTTCGGCTTTTTCTTCGGACGCTCGCTGCGGGCGAACCGGGCAGTTCCCCGAGGCACGAGTGGTACCGTTGCGATCGGTGCGTTCCGAGGATTCCGGAAATGTATTTTTCTAATTTTCGGTATTTTTCCGAAAAATCGGATTTTCTATATATTCCCATTTTCTTTTCTTTTCTTTTTCTTCTTTTCTCTTTTCTTCTTCTTCCTTCCTCTCTCTCCCTCACGCGACCGTGGCCGGCTCTCTCCCTCCTTCTCTCCCGTTCGACCGTGCCGACCCCCGTTCCGGCTGCAGACGGCGGCGGTGCGACGGCGCGAGGACGTGGGTGACGTGGTGGCGATCGTGCGGGCATACGGCGAGCGTGGGAGGCGTGGAGAGGCGAGATTCTAGCGGCGTTCTTCGCGACTTCGAGCTCGGATCGGAGCGTTTCGTCGCGGACCGGAGGTAGGGTGACGTTCCTTAGCCTCATGTCTTCCTTCCCCGTGAGTTTCAGCTCGAGACGAGGTCGAGAGGGGTTTATTTTGAGCCGGGAAGGGTCGATCATGCCGCGGGGTGAGTTCGTCCGATCCATCGTTTTGAGCCCCGATTTCACGGTTTAAGGGCGTAGGAGCATGCTAGGGGGCTTGGGGGTTCTTCTCTCGCCATTTCCCCCTCCGTGGGGTTTGTTTTGAGGCCGATTGGGCGATTCCGGTGAGGTTCGCCATTTTCTCGCCGGTGAGCGATGTGCGGTCGAACCAGTGGCCGCACAACCCCTATGCGGTTCCGTTCGGACCGTTCATCGGCTCGGCGCGCTTTGGGTGAGGCTTGGCGCGCAGTGGGCTTGAGCGGTCTATCGTGGGACCGCATATCCTAATGTGCGGCCCCACAGCTACCGCCCAACCCCAAGGGTTTTGACCGTTGGTTGTGACCGTTGTGCAGTGCTCTGGGATGTGCGGCCAGGAGCTGACCGCATAACCCCTTGCACGGCCAGGTGCTGGCCGTACATCCCCTAGCGCTATGGTTGGATGTGCGGTCTGGCCCTGACCGCACAACACCTGAACGGCTAAGCCGTAGCCGCCCTTCCCCAAGTGCGGCTAAGGACTAACCGTCCAGGCTTTTTACCGTTGGGAGACGAGCGGCCAGTAGGTGACCGTTCCTCACCCACGTGCGGTCAAGAGTTGGCCGCACATCTGTTTGAACGGTCCTGTGTTGGCCGTTTATCCGTCGTTTGGACCCTGGGTGGAACGGTCCTGATATGACCGTTCTAATCCTTGTGCGGTCCCTGTGTGACCGCACATCCCTGAGCGGCCCAGTGTGGACCGTTCAAGGGTACGGGTTGCGTCGGTGTGTCTCTCGTCGTACAGAGTGTACCGGGAGATGTTGTTGGCAGCTGGTCACCGTGCGTCGGTGTTGGTACAAGGAGCGTTCCTCGTACCTGCAGTTGCACCGTTGTTTTCCGAGACTTGAGAGTCTACTCCTTCTGTGACCCTCCACTAGTCGTAGCCTACTAGTACGCGTGTGCTAGTCGCACCAGGGAGTGGTGTACGGGCTGACCTTTAGAGACGGTTTGTGGACCGGTTACCGTTGGGCCCCACGTCTTGCAGCCAGAGTCCGGCTGAGGGGAAAACCGGTCAGAGGGCCAGACCAGGGACGCGCGGTCTGTGTGTGCACACGTGGTTGGGGGCGGTTGGACCCACGTCGACGGGCGTGACCCCAGCTAGTCACTTGTTGTAGTTACTTGTACGGTGTTTGCGCCTCGGGTAGGACCTACCATGTCAGGCGGTTCACCTGCGGTGCGGTGTAAGACGTCAGGGGACGCTACCGGCTGTGCTTCTAGTGGGTGGTACTCCTGTTGAGTACGGAGTGTCAGACTGTCAGTCGTGTGTTTCCGACCTTCGGGTTTTGACGGTTCGACCGTTGAGTTTCGGTCTTCTCGTACCGTGGCACGTGTGTCGGTTTGCGTGCCGTTAGGGTCTAGTTCTGTAGAGTACAGGGCTTTCCTTTCCGAGGTACCTTTCTACCGCTAGAGTAGTGGTTTCTCGTTTTTCGAGGTAGGGTTCGAGTGATCCCTACTGAGTCTTGTTCCGAGACTCATTCCCTGCGTGTTTTCACCGTGTTTCAGGTGAGGCGCCACCTTCGGGGAGCGTGTCTGGAGCGCAGCGGAAGCGTGGTGCGGGTGCCCAGAGGTAGTGCCAGAGGTCAGAGCCGGGGGATGCCCCGTGTAGCTGTACTTTTCTTTCTTGTCACTGTACTAGTCGTGGACTACTGTTGCTGTTGTTGTTATTTTAGTGTGGACCATGTAAAATGTTAATTCATTTCCTGCTTAATATCATAACTGTTTAATTTCTGCAATTATTTGTGATGCTTGTGTAGTTTCCACACCATCCTTTTAACCCTTCCGAGTCTTCGGGCTCGTGGGTGGCGGTGCGAGTCTCGGGTTATCGGGCCTTCCCGGTAATCGGATTCTCGGGTCGTTACAGAAAAGCTGCTCTCGGAACGGTGGGTTACGCCTATCGGGAAGGGGTTCAGTTTACGCGAGAGGGTCTTCGGACCCCTATCTCCGCCATTACCAGAGTTCGGCCAGTCTAAGTTCTCTCTGTCTCAACTAGAGTGTCATCTGTAGGTCGTACTTGTCCACCGTTCTTTCATATCCCCTATAGCGCGCGTTTCATTATTTTGTCCTCATTTCTTTCACCCTTTATTACTCAGAGAGGGAGAAACCCCATCTCTCTCTCTCAGTCCACCACGTGACACGTTCACATCTCTGGCGATCACGGTGGGACCTGCTTTTTGCTTTTCTGGTTACCCACAAGTTTTCGACACCCATGTGTGTCCCTCCTTTTGGCACCCACGTGTGCCCCTCCTTTTGATACCCACGTGTGTCCCTCCTTTCGGCACCCACGTGTGCCCTTCCCTACTGCGCCCAAGGGCGCTCACTCCCCTCGTGCACCTCGTGCACTCCCCCGGTCCTTTGTGGTTACTTGAGAGGTTAACGTTGTCTCGTGCACCACGTGCATTTCCCCTCCGCTATTCGGCACCCACGTGTGCCCTCCCTCCATTCGGCACCCACGTGTGCCCCTACCATTCGGCACCCACGTGTGCCTCTCCATTTAGCACCCACGTGTGCTTTCCTCTATTTGGCACCCACGTGTGCCCTTCCATCTAGCACCCACGTGTGCCTCCTCTACTCGGCACCAACGCGTGCCCCTCCTTGTTGCACCCACGTGCGCTACGTCATTCCCCTCGTGCACTACGTGCACCCTTAGAGCCCCTTTCTCTTTTTTTCAAGTGATCTACGTGTCTCGGAAAGAGGAACGGTTGTATCCTACTCCATCTGTTTATTACTTTTATATCTCTATTATATCATTGTGATTATCTCTGTTCTATTTGTGTGTTTATCTCTGGTATTTGTGTGTTATACATCTTTTATTCAGCACTGCACTTCATGTATTTACCCCTTTTCTTTTCTTTCTTTTACTTATTTAAGGATTAACCCCTCTCGGTGAAGGAAGGACTCTCCGTCGGGAATTCCTCTCGACGGACTAGGATCTCCTCCATTGAGACCTCCGTAAGTCCCCGACAGCGAAGGATTCCCTCTTCGTTCACTGGGCTGGTTGTACCACTGAAGTACCCCGGAGTTAGTTACCTATTCGTGGTGAGACGAGTGCCCCTAGCTGACACGACGGTAAAACAAAGTGCAATTAGGGTCCCTCCTATTAGGTGTGAATTTTATATTTGTTAAAATCAAAAAAAAAGAAAAATCAAAAAAATTAAGTAAATCAAAACACAAAAAAAGGTTAAAACAAAAACAAAAAAAATGGCGTAAGATCATCCACTTGTCTGTTAATCTCTGATACTTGTTTGGTAGTGTATGCATTTACGCTCTGGTAAAATTACAGGAATGTCTCACGACTCATCCGAAGAGAATCAATCAGGTCGTGGTCAGTAAGTTGACCCATGCGTCCATGCAATGGACTCAGGCCCTTCCCGTGAGACCTCACAGGAGGTCCCCACTGTTCCACGGGAAATTTCTCCACCCCAGGACATCTTCCCCCTATTGGGTGTCCTCGCCAGTACACAGCTCAGCCCTGAGCAAATTCTGGTCTTTCAGGCTATTTTAAAGGGGAAATCTGTTTCTCTCCCTTCTCAGGAGTCGACTCCGGCTCCTACATCCTACCAACAGCCGCTCCAGGCTACTGCATCCCCATCACATGTATATGTCACTCCCTCTTCTTCGCTTCAAGGGCAGGCGAGTAAACAGTCCGTCTCTTACCAATTTCCCCCTCCACAATCTCAAGCCCCTGTCATCCTTCATACGGTACCCCAAACGGGTCTGTCCACTGGTGGGCCGTCATACCCCTCTAGTTCAGGGTTCCTTTCTCAAGCCTCAACGAGGCCTCTTTCGCCTCAGTGGCAGGCCCAACCTTCACCTTTTTTTCCTCACCCCTCATGGCCCCAAAATTTGGCTGCCCCTCCTACTCTGGCTCAATCGAGTCACTCTACGGGAGAGCCTTACTCCACTTCTTTTTCAAGCCTTCCATGTCAAGCTGCCCCTCCAATGCCTCAAGGCCAACTCTCTACTTCACAAGTCACACCTCTCCAACAAGCTCTCATTGACAAAATGGATCAAATGAAGGAAGAGTTAAAGGAGCTCACAATTTAGCTATCGCCCCCTCCTCCTCAAGTCAACCCCCTTCACGTTAAAATCGCTGAAATAGATAAGGAGTGGAAGAAGGGAAGAGATGAGTATGAGTAAGAGCTTCTTTCAAGTCGTTACGATCAAATGGATGCCGTCTATCCATCACCCATTCACCACACTAATTCATATGGCCCTCCACCTTCACATCCACATCCATATACGCAAAATCTTCCTCCCCTCATTAATATGTATTCCTCACGGCATCCATTTGAACTTGATGACTATGGAGAAGTGGAAATGGCACATGATGAGATTTGTCAAAACTTTGAAGATTCACCCACTCCGAGGTTTCATCGTTCCTTCCCTCTTCCACCACCACTAGAAGACTCATATGCTCAGGACGAAGTCACTAATCCTACCCCTGTCTATGAGACATCATGGTATTATGACGATGGGTCAATGCACCAGCAACCCGCGTCAATGTACCATGAGTCTCCCATTGTTCCTACCCCTACCTATGAGACGTCATGGTATTACGATGATGGGTCCATTCACCAGCAACCCGCGTCAATGTACCATGAGTTTCCCACTATCCCTACCCCTACTTATGAGACATCGTGGTGTTACGATGACGGGTCCGTATCCCAACAACCCGCATCAATACACCATGAATCGCCCCCCACTTTGAACCCCTCACGTACCACCAAAACCCGACGCTTCCTACGCACCAAGTCTCCTACTGTTACCCCTTTAACTACACAAGTAACCCCCATACTATCAGCCTCCATTGAGCCTCCAGTTAACCCTTGTCTCCAACCCAGTAACCTTCCACTGCTCTCACCTAAGGCCTCCACCATCCCTATAACCCCTTGTCCCCAACCTATTCATGTCCTTCCACGTGATCCCTTACCTAAATCCGTGATTAACCCTGAGCATGGCCCATCTATTTTTACACCCGAGCCAACCTCATCTGCTTCCGAGCAAGGGGATAAGCTCGTCGTGTTTCAACCTTCACCTACCTTTTCTACAATCCCTTTTATTGAACCCGCTGAGCCCATTGCCTTCATCTCGCCTCCGTCACTTAAGGCTTCCACCATCCCTATAACCCCTTGTCCCCAACCTATTCATGTTCTTCCACGTGATCCCTTACCTAAACCCGTGATTAATCCTGAGCAGGGTTCGTCTGTTTTTGCACCTGAGCCAACCTCCTCTGCTTCCGAGCAGGGAGAAATGCTCACCGTGTTTCAACCTCCACCTACCCTTCCTACAACTCCTTCCATTGAACCTCCATTACTTGCTGAGCCTATTCCCTCCGACTCACCTCCTTCCACCACCTCTCGGAGTGGGTGTCTTTCTACAGACACATGTGCCAAAGATAATGTTCAAGAACCGGACAAGAAGAATTTGGCCATGGCAATGCCATTCAAAATCCAAGATTTCATTTGCCGAATGCCGATTCGGGTTCTTGTGCCGGTCACCTTTGAAAAGGCCGAACCTCTATTTGCACCAATGTTCGTCAAGAATAACTCTCAAGAATTGATGCTGAACAAATCAGAAGACAAGACCATAGTGGTCACATTACTCATGGGCCAACATTCTTTCAAGGCTCTCATTACCCCTTGCTCGGTCATAGTTCAAATGGCCAATCAAAAGAAGGGGTTCTCCTCATGCATAGTAATGACACATTCTACTACTGAGGAGATGATGAACTCTATGCTCAGGGGTAAGTCAGGCCCCTCTTTGTTGGAAGTTTTTGACGTTTTGTCTACTCCCTACCAACTTCCATGCAAGGAGCGAACACCTATGTTACCAAGCATATTCACACACGATATTCCAATGTCCTTGAGCAATGCATCAAATAAGTAGCTCCTCATGCCAAAGGTCAAACTCCCAATGATAGATACCATCCATTTATCAAGGGAGTTATTTCCAAAAGAGTCATTCCATGTTAAGATCCCTACTACACAAGCAGGACTCTCAAACTTTTGCTATGATTATTTGCCAAGAGAGTTACCGTTCATTTTTGAACGTCCAAGGGATCTTGTTACATCAAATAAGAGTTTGTGGGCCCTGACTGCACCAATCGATCCAGTTGGTCAGAGAAGGACCAGGCCGTCTTTTGGGGTGCATAATCGGGAGCGGCTTGCAAGGCCAAGAGGTCAACAAGTTATATTAAAGGTTGAGAGGTCGCCCTGTGAGAGAGTATCCACCAGGAAAAAGGGAGAGCATAAAGTGAAGCTTAAGGGCGAGAAATCCCATGTCGAGGAGCCATTCTGTAGCCCATCTACTTCACATCCCATTCCATCACTGCTTATGCTATTATTCAGCTTCTTTTTATGGGTAATCTATTGGCTAAGGGGACACTTTCTATCATCTAGATCTACGCAATCAAGCACCTCCTCTGTTCTAGGGTCTTTGGACCCTCACATTCAACCTCCTCCGGAGCCTCTGGATCCTTACATTCCACCTCGTCCAGAATCTCCGGATCCCTATATTCATCCCTGTCCGGGACCTCCGGACCCTTCCCTATTTAATTCTATCTTTTTATCCATCCCGCATCATCGTCCCCGTCCGGAACCTCCGGACCCCGCTCTGTTTAGTTCCTTGTCTTTATTCTACCCTCACATTCCACCCCGTCCGGAACCTCTGGACCCCTCCATGTTTAATTTCTTATCTTTATCTGTCTCTCATCTCCCTCCAGATCCTCCGGATTTCTCATATCATTCTCCATCTCTCTCAGGGCATCGCACCCTTCCTTTTTATATCCCTCCGGAACCTCCGGATTTCTCATCTTGTTATCCATCCCTCCTAGGGCATCATGCCCTACCTTTTCATATCCATCCGAAGTTTCCGGACTTTTCCTTCTTCCGATTTATCCTTTTATTTTTCCGTGGCATTATGTCCTTTGTCCTTTTCATCCCTTTAAATTATCTTTTTGCATACCTCTTCCCAGGGTATCGCATCCCTCATTATGTTCCTCCGGAACCTCCGGAACCTCCGGATCCATTCTCCTCTAATTCTCTTCCTTTACATCCGGACCCTCCGGATCCGTCTCTCTCAATTCATCAATTTCTAATTCCTCCCGATCCTGATCCTGAGTCGGCCTCGATTCTTGCCACATCAACTACCTCGGGTATCTCCCTATTCTCACACTGCTTTCGAGGCTTTAGTCCTCACTCTTTTCTTTGATTTCTTCTCACTCTGTAAATTCTTCTAGGCATCTTCCACCTCATTCTGGTTTTGTTATCACTCCTTCAAAATAAACACACTAGTTGGAGGGTTGCTGTACAAAAGAAGTCTCACTGGTGTTCTCCTAAGGTGTCTTGATGATGATGAGTCCTGGAAGTGTGTAGAGGAAGCACACTCAGGCGTGTGCGGTGGCCATGTAAACAGTCAAATACTTGCTAAGAAGATCCTTCGGCAAGGCTTTTACTGGCCCACCATGGAGGAAGACTGTGTTGTCTATGTCCCTAGGTGTGTCAAGTGTCAACTTCACGCCGATAAGATTCATTCCCCATCTTCCTCTCTCCATCCAGTATCCTCCCCATGGACTTTCTCCATGTGGGCATTCGACATCATCGGTCCTCTTGGTGATCCTAACTCCCTTACTAAGCAAAAATCCTTCATCCTCACTGCAACGGAGTATTTCACCAAATGGGCTGAAGCCGAAGTCTATGCAGAAGTCAAGGCATCCACAGTCTGCAAGTTCATCATGAAGAATATCATCGCCAGGTTCGGCATTCCAAGAACTATCATCACCGACAATGGGCCACAATTCATCTCTCAGGATCTTCAGGACCTCTGCCAAAGGTATAAAATTGCATTGCATCATTCGTCACCATATTATCCACAAGGTAATGGCCAAGCGGAGTCCATGAATAAAACACTGATCAAAATCATAAAGAAAACTTGTGAGTCTAGCAGATTCTCGGATTGGCCAGAGAAGCTTATCGAAGCTCTATGGGCCTATCGCACTTCAATCCGAACTCCTACTGGTCAAACTCCGTTCGCCCTCACTTACGGGATGGAGGCGGTAGTTCCGTACGAGATTCTAGTTCCCTCTCTAAGAGTACAATTGGACACGGACCTTCCCCACAACGAACGTCGTGATTCTCTCCTTGCCCAGTTGGAACTCTTAGACGAGAAACGTCTGGCTGCTGTCGAGCATGCTCGTGTATACCAAAATAGACTCGCACGTTTTTATAAAAAGAAGGTTATTGAGAGAAAGTTCAAAGTTGGTGAAATGGTAGTGAAAAGAATTTTTGTAAAACCTGGCGGGCCGCGTTCTAAGCTCCAACCCAATTGGGAGGGACCATACGTGTAACGACCCGAGAATCCGATTACCGGGAAGGCCCGATAACCCGAGACTCGCACCGCCACCCACGAGCCCGAAGACTCGGAAGGGTTAAAAGGATGGTGTGGAGACTACACAAGTATCACAAATAATTGCAGAAATTAAACAGTTATAATATTAAGCTGGAAAAAAATTAACATTCTACATGGTCCACAGGAAAATAACAACAACAGCAACAGTAGTCCACGACTAGTACAGTGACAAGAAAGAAAAGTACAACTACACGGGGCATATCCCGGCTCTGACCTCTGGCACTACCTCTGGGCACCCGTACCACGCTGCAATCCTGACGCGCTCCCCGAAGGTGGCGTCTCACCTGAAACACGGTGAAAACACGCAGGGAATGAGTCTCGGAACAAGACTCAGTAGGGATCACTCGAACCCTACCTCGTAAAACGAGAAACCACTACACTAGCGGTCGGAGAGTACCTCGGAAGGGAAAGCCCTATACTCTACAAGATAAGACCCTACGGCACGTAAACCGACACACGTGCCACGGAGGGAAGACCAAAGCTCAAAGGTCGAACCGACAAAACCCGAAGGTCGGAAACACTCGACTGACAGTCTGTCACTCCGTACTCGACAGGAGTACCACCCACTAGAAGCACAGCCGGTAGCGTCCCATGACCTCTTACACCGCACCGCAGGTGAACCGCCTGACGTGGTAGGTCTTACCCGAGGCGCAGACACCAAACAAGTAACCACATACAAGTAACTAGCTGGGGTCACGCCCGTCGACGTGGGTCCAACCGCCCCCAACCACGTGTGCACACACAGACATTGCGTCACTAGGTCTGGTCCTCTGACCGGTTTTCCCCCGTAGCCGGACTCTGGCTACCGACGAGGGGCCTACGGTAACCGGTCCACAAACCGTCTCAAAAGATGGGTGCCTGTACACCACTCCCAGGTGAGACCAGCACCTCGTACTGGTGGGCTACGACTAGTGGAGGGTCACTGAAGAAGTAGACTCTCAAAACCACGGAAAACAACGTCCGAGTCCGACAACGTGTGGGAATCACCCCACGCACTAGCTCCGTCAAACGGTGGCCACAGTCGGAGTAAAAATGGGGTTGCCACCCTCATGGGGTAACCAGGCATGTGATGGTCCACCCTAGGGCCGTCACAAGCAAGTAACGGTCTAGGCGAGACCGTTACATGCGCCTAACGGTTCAACACAGACCGTCACACGGTCAGAGGGGAAAGGGATGTAACGGCCTGGTCCAGGCACGTTACAAGAGTGTAACGCGCTTGGCCCCATGCGTTACACACCCCCCACGCTCCCAAAACCAAAAAGGGAAGTAACGGCCCAGCCCGGCGCGTCACACGCATGTAACGCGCCTGGCCCAGCGCGTTACATGGCCCTCACACTTGGGGTGAGAACAGGAAGTAACGCGCCTGCCTCAGCACGTCACACGCATGTAACGCGCCTAGCCCGGTGCGTTACATAGCCTGATCCCCAACGGTCACAAACCAACGGTCGAAAGCCCCTGACGGCCCTACCCAAGCGCGTCATAGGCAAATGGCGGTCTATCGTGAGGCCGTTACAGCCCCCGACCCCCAAAAACACTACTCAGGAATGTGACGCACCCCTCTAGGGGCGTCACAAGCATGTGACGGTCACTGGAGTGACCGTTACACACTCCCGAGCACGCTACGGCGGGAAAACCCCAAAAACTTCGACCACACCCCCGTGCCTCCACCGGAGAGGGGGAAATCAAAGGGGAAGGCCCCTAAGGACCCCTAGCATGCTTCTAAGCCACCTAAACATGAAATCATGCATCGAATCCATAGATCGGGCGAGCTCTCCCCAAATCATGGAAAAACCCCCAAAAGCTCAAACACGCCCCTCTCGGCCTCCCCGCGGCCTACAAATCACGGGAATGAACGGCAAGAGGCTAAGGAACGTCACTCTACCTCAATGAAGCGAATGCTCTGCCGGATCACCCACGAATCACGAAGAATGCTTTGGAAAACCCTCGTTCCTCAAGCTTCCCACGAGCACCGCACGTCCCCACGATCGCCTCACCGCCGCCCACGTCGCCGCGCCGTCGCCCCGCCGCTGTCAGCAGCCGGAGAGGAGCTAGCCACGCCCGAACGGGAGGAAGAGAGGGAGAGAGGGAGCTCACGGTTGGGGAAGGAAGGAGGAAGAAGAAGAAGAAAGAGAAAGAGGAAAAGAAAAAGAAAAGAAATAGGAATATATAGAAAATCCGATTTTTCGGAAAAAAATACCAAAAAATAGAAAAATATATTTTCGGAATCCTCGGAGCGCACCGATCGCAACGGTACCACTCGTGCCCAGGTGAACGGCCCCGTTCATCCGCAGCGAGCTTTCGAAGTAAAAGCCGAAACACACACCGGAAATCGGAAAACACACGTGGAAAAGCCGCGGAACGCATCCGGGCCTCCGAAACAACTCCGGATCGTGCCGATCCGAACACGAAAGATGTCCGAAACGAAATTTCGGACACAACGGAGCCGGACGCTCCGAAAACCAGATTCGGGACCCACGAAGAAAGGATCCGAAAGGTCCGGGATATTACAGCCCTCCCCCCTTAATGAATTTCGTCCTCGAAATTGAGAACAACCCAAGGGAAAAGAAGAGGAAGACTCACTCAAACAGATACGGGAACTGCTGACGCATCTCGTCCTCACGTTCCCACGAAGCCTCACCACCAGAGTGTCGTTGCCACACGACCTTTACCAAGGGAATGACCTTGTTCCGCAGGCGCCGCTCTCGCCTATCCTCCACGCGGATCGGAAACTCTGGGAGAGAAAGATCTGGAGTCACCTCAGGCCAAACGGAAAACTCGAGCACATGAGAGTCATCGGGCATGTACTTCCGCAACATCGAGACGTGGAACACGTCATGCACCGACGCCAACTCAGGAGGTAACTGCAACCGGTAAGCAACCTCACCGATGAGCTCCACAATCACGAAAGGACCAATATAGCGGGGACTCAACTTCTCACACCGTCCAAAACGCATCACCCCCTTCATCGGAGAAACTCTCAAGAACACATGATCGCCCACGGCGAACTCGAGAGGCTGCCTCCTACGGTCAGCGTAGCTCTTCTGTCGACTCTGGGCCGCCAACATGTTCTGACGAACCAGGTGCACAACGTCCACACACTGCTGCACCAATTCCAGTCCCGTCAAAACACGCTCTCCCACCTCAAACCAATCGAGCGGAGTCCTACACGGACGCCCGTACAACGCCTCATATGGAGCCATGCCGATGCTCGAATGAAAGCTGTTATTATAGGCAAACTCCACCAACGGTAGGTGATGAATCCAACTCCCATGCCACTCCAGGAAGCATGATCTCAGCATGTCTTCCAAAGTCTGAATGGTCCTCTCAGACTGACTATCTGACTGAGGATGATACGCCAAGCTAAATGCCAACTCCGTGCCAAGAGCTCGCTGGAAACTCCTCCAGAATCCAGAAGTGAAGCGCGGATCCCGATCCGACACGATCGAAATGGGAATCCCATGCAACGGCACGATCCGCTCCACATAAAGATGAGCCAACTTAGACACGCTCCAGCTGACTTTGACCGGTAACAACCGCGTCACCTTCGTCAGCCGATCCACCAGCAACCAAATACTGTCCTGCCCACTCGGGGTCCTCGGCAACCCCACCACAAAATCCGTGGTCACATGGTCCCACTTCCAAGCAGGAACATCCAAGGGTTGGAGAGTACCGCCTGGTCGCTGATGCTCCGCCTTCACCTGCTGACAGGTCAGGCACCTGGCCACAAACTCTGCGACATCTCTCTTCATGCCAGGCCCACAGAACTGCCTCCGTAAGTTCCGCTACATCTTCGTCGCACCCGGGTGTACGGTGTACCTGCTCCCATTAGCCTCGCGCAACACCGCACGACGAATCTGCTCCTCGGCTGGGACGTACAGCCTACCGCGAAACCTCATAGCACCGTCCTCGCCGAGCTCCACATCAGCCATTGCCAGAATCCGGGGCAACTCAGGGTCCGCATGCTGAGCCTCTGTCACCTGACGACGGATAGCAAGAGTGACAGTCAGACTCGCGAGCACTGCCAACCCTGGCTCCTGGGGAATCTTGAGCCTGAAAGACACTTCGGGCACTTGTTCCCAGAGCCTCCACTTCCTCAACATCAAGGCACTGACCGCAACCTTCCGACTCAAGGCATCGGCGACGACATTCATCCTGCCCGGCTGATAAGACAGGGTGAAGTCATAATCCTTCATAAACTCCATCCAACGCCTTTGCCTGAGGTTCAGGTCCTTCTGCGAGAACACGTACCTCAAACTCTGATGGTCAGTGAACACCTCGAACTTCTCACCGTAGAGATAATGCCTCCAGATCTTCAGCGCGAAGATCACCGCCGCCAACTCAAGATCATGGGTAGGGTAGTTCTCCTCGTGGGGCTTTAGCTGTCGAGATGCATAAGCCACCACTCTACCATGCTGCATCAGAACAGCACCCAATCTGACGCCGGAAGCATCTGTACACACCACGAAACCTCCCGATCCAGAAGGCAAAACCAACACCGGAGCCGAGGTGAGCAATCTCTTCAGTTCCCTGAAGCTCTGCTCACACTCCTCGGACCAAACGAAAGACACATCCTTCCGCGTGAGCCTAGTCATCGGGGTCGCAATGCGAGAAAAATCCTGGATAAACCGGCGATAGTAACCCGCAAGCCCCAAGAAACTCCGGATCTCCGTCACCGACCTCGACCTCGGCCACTGCATTACTGCCTCGACCTTGGCAGGGTCCACAGAAATGCCATCACCAGAAATCACGTGCCCCAGAAAGTGCACCTCGCTGAGCCAAAACTCGCACTTGCTGAGTTTCGCATACAACTGGTGACCTCGCAACGTCTGCAGCACCACACCCAAATGGTACGCATGCTCCTCAGCAGATCGCGAATAAACAAGGATGTCGTCCACGAAGATGACCACGAACTTGTCCAAATACGGATGAAACACCCTCTGCATCAAGTCCATGAAGGCTGCTGGGGCATTGGTGAGCCCGAACGGCATCACCAAAAACTCATAATGCCCGTACCTCGTACTGAATGCAGTCTTCTCCACATCGGACTCGCGAATTCTCAGCTGATAGTAACCGGACCGCAAATCAATCCGCGAGAACACCCGCGCAGACTGCAGCTGGTCGAACAAATCATCAATCCGCGGTAACGGATACTTGTTCTTAATGGTCACTTCATTCAGCTGTCGATAGTTAATGCACAGCCGCAGACTACCGTCCTTCTTCTTCACAAACAACACGGGCGCACCCCAAGAGGAAAAGCTAGGATGAACATACCCCTTGGCCAGCAGTTCCTGCAACTGCGCCCTCAACTCCCTCAACTCAGCGGGGGCCATACGGTAGGGAGCCTTCACCAAAGGTCCCGTACCAGGCACAACCTCGATCACGAAATCGATCTCCCGCTGGGGAGGTAATCCAGGCAACTCCTCGGGAAAAACGTCGGGAAACTCGCACACCACCGCAATGTTCTCGACATCCGGCTCCATCCGGTCGGACACAACCACGGACGCGAGAAAACCCTGACAACCTGAATCAAGCAATCGACGGGCTCGAATAGCAGAGATAAGGAATCGAGAAGAGGCGGAACGGATACCTTAGAAATAGAAGGTCCTCTTGCTCGGATGCTGGAAGTAGACCCTCTTCATTCCACAATCCACCACCGCTCCATGGGTCTCGAGCCAATCCATGCCTAGAATCACATCATAATCCCAAAGCTGCAACGCATATAACCTGTCTGGCATACTCCGCCCATCGATCCAAATCGGAACCTGATCGAAGCAATACGGAGTGATCATAAAATCACCCGAAGGCAACTCCACTGCCAAATCACAGGACAACTGGGTCACCGGCTCCTCGACGCTCGACGCGAAATCCTCCGAAACAAACGAATGAGACGCGCCAGAATCAAATAAAACCCGAGCCGCACAACCCAAAATCTGAACGGTACCTTCCACGAGCTGCGACGCCACTGCCTCTGCCCTGGTCATATGCGTGATCTGGCCTCGAGCCCTCTGCCTGCCTCCCACACTGGCTGACCTGGGTAGCGGCGGATACTGTCCTTGCTGCTGCTGCTGCCTCTGCTGTTGGGGAACCTGCTGCTGCGGCGGCCTCTGGGGACAGTCACGCGCCATATGCCCTGGCTGGTCACACCGAAAACAGATGATCAACGCCGTGCACTGCCTGCCTGGGTGGGTCCCACCACACCGTGGACAAGGTCCTCGCGATCCACCCACTGATCCCTGACGCTGCAAAGGAATCGGCTGATGTACACTGCCCGATGAAGCCTGCCCCTGATCCTTGTGCTTCTTACGGAAACTCTTCTTCAAGAACTTCTTGACCTTGGAGCCAAAGGACGCAGATCCTGCTACCGACGCTGCCGATGCCGATACTCCCGAACCACCCGACGCATGCTGAAAGGAACCATGCTGCTGGGTAGCCAACGGCTGGCTGCGACCTGACAAGGACTGCCCCTGACTGATCGGTCCTTGAGTCCTCTGCATATCCATCTCCAAAGAAATCGCAACACGAGACGCTGTCTCTAGATCAGTGGCCCCGTTCGCGATCAAATGGTGCCTCAGCTCCAGCCTCAAACCCTGCACAAACTACGTGGTCCTCACCCTCTCATGCTCCATGATATGAGGTGCGTACCGACCCAGCTCGACAAATCGGGCCCTGTACTGCAACACGGACATGTCGCCCTGCACCAGCTCCAGAAACTCCCGCATCCGCTGCGTGGCAACAATATCTGGACAGTACGTACGCTCGAAAGCACTGACAAAGTCACCCCACTCGATCTGCTCAAGTGGACGAAGCTGAAAAGACATCTTCCACTCGGAAGACCACCACCTCCGAGCCGTACCCTGCAACTGGTTGTAGGCCAACACCACTCTGTCCTCGGCAACACTCTTCGCGAAACTGAACACCCGCTGCATCTCATCAAGCCAATCACGAGCCGCATCAGGGTCTGCCTGGCCGCTAAAGTAAGGCGGATGGAACTGCATGAAGTCCCTCACTGCTCGGCCTGGCCCACCCCTGACAGACGAGCCCTCAGCAGCCTCTCCGCCGAACTGCTGAGACATAAGCTGGTACATGCCACGGAAGAAATCCTCGGCCCCCGGAACCCTCGCAGTAGCCACGGCCTCGGTAGCTCCTGGTGGCACTCTACTATACTCCTCCTGGTCCCCCTGGACCCCCTGCTGGATCTCCTGGCCTCCAGCCGACTGCCCCTGCTGAGAGCGAGAGCTCCTCCTCGGCGCCATGCTCGCTCCTGAAGCAAAAGACAGAGAACACGAAAAACGGCAAGGTCAAAACAAACACGCAGTGCCCAATGCCAGCGCCACATGTACATCATCGATGTGGACTAGTGGACCACTACAATTACCTATGATTCTCATGTAATTCCACAACCGCGCTCTGATACCAGCTGTAACGACCCGAGAATCCGATTACCGGGAAGGCCCGATAACCCGAGACTCGCACCGTCACCCACGAGCCCGAAGACTCGGAAGGGTTAAAAGGATGGTGTGGAGACTACACAAGTATCACAAATAATTGTAGAAATTAAACAGTTATAATATTAAGCTGGAAATAAATTAACATTCTACATGGTCCACAGCAAAATAACCACAACAGCAACAGTAGTCCACGACTAGTACAGTGACAAGAAAGAAAAGTACAGCTACACGGGGCATACCCCGGCTCTGACCTCTGGCACTACCTCTGGGCACCCGCACCACGCTGCACTCCTGACGCGCTCCCCGAAGGTGGCGCCTTGTGGAAGCACTTTTCGGCACTGGTTATTCTCTTTTTGGTTTATTCGGTTTATTGGGTGCGTGGGCGTGCCAGTCACCGAGGTGACAATTTATTCGGGCTCCGAAGAGCCCATGGTGCGCTCGATCTGACTTCGTCAGACGATTGTGTGGTTCGTGAACGGGGACACATAAAAAGAGGAGAAGAGAGAATTTGGCCTCACTTATCGGCCCCTGAGCCGACAGCTTTCAATCATTGGCTCCTATGCCAACAGCTATCCAATTATCGGCCCTTGAGCCGACAGCTTTTCAATCATCGGCCCCTGAGCCGACAGCTTTTCAATCATCGGCCCCTGAGCCGACAGCTTTTTAATCATCGGCCTTCGGGTCGACAGCTTTTCAATCATCGGCCCCTGAGCCGACAGCTTTTCAATCATCGGCCTTCGGGTCGACAGCTTTTCAATTATTGGCTCCCATGCCAACAGCTTTCAATCATCGGCCCCTGAGCCGACAGCTTTTCAATCATCGGCCCTTGAGCCGACAGCTTTTCAATCATCGGCCTTCGGGTCGACAGCTTTTCAATTATTGGCTCCCATGCCAACAGCTTTCAATCATCGGCCCCTGAGCCGACAGCTTTTCAATCATCGGCCCCTGAGCCGACAGCTTTTCAATCATCGGCCTACGGGTCGACAGCTTTTCAATTATTGGCTCCCATGCCAACAGCTTTCGATTATCGGCCCCTGAGCCGACAGCTTTTAATCATCGGCCTTCGGGTCGACAGCTTTTCAGTTATTGGCCCCCATGTCAACAGTTTTCAATTATCGGCCGCTGTGCCGACAACTTTTATATCATTAGCGTCCACGCCAACAGCCACCTGGAGTTCTTCAAAAAAAAAAAGAGAAAAGAGAAAAAAAAGAAGAGAAAGGAAAAGAAGGGAAGAAGGGAAGAAACAAAAAACAACAAGAAAAAGGACAAAAAAAGGAGATGACAAAAAAGGGAGAAGAAGAGAAGAAAAAGAAGAGAAGAAGAGAAAAGAGAGAAGGAAAGAAAGAAAAAGAGACTGAGAGACCAATATGCTGCTTCAGTCCCCGGCACCCCGTCGGCACTGATGAAGAGACCAATATACAAGTTCAGTCCCCGGCACCCCGTCGGCACTGATGAAGAGACCAATATACAGCTTCAGTTCCCGGCATCCCGTCGACGCTGATGAAGAGATAAAGAGGCCAACAAACCAGGTCAGCTCCTGACACCCTGTCGGCACTGACAAAGAGACCAAGAGACCAACATATCAGGCCAGCTCCCGACACTCTGTCGGCGCTGGCGAAGAGACCAAGAGATCAACAGACCAGGCCAGCTCCCGACACCCTGTCGGCACTGGCGAAGAGACCAAGAGAAAAAAAAAAACAAACCAGGCCAGCTCCCGACGCCCTGTCGGCACTGGCGAAGAGACCAAGAGAAAAAGGACAAACCAGGCCAGCTCCCGACACCCTGTCGGCACTGGCGAAGAGACCAAGCGATCAACATATCATGTCAGCTCCCGACACACTGTCGGCACTGACGAAGAGACCAAGGGACAACAAACCATGTCAGCACCCGACGCCCTGTCGGCACTGACGAAGAGACAAAGAGACCAACATACCACTCCAGTTCTCGGCCCCTCGTCGGCACTGATGAAGAGACCAACATACCGCTTCAGTTCCCGACGCCGCGTCGGCACTGATGAAGAGACAAAGAGACCAACATACTGCTTCAGTCCCCGACACCCCGTCGGCACTGATGAAGAGACAAAGAGACCAATATATTGCTTCAGTTCCCGACACCCCGTCGGCACTGATGAAGAGACCAACATACCACTTTAGTTCCCGGCCCCTCGTCGGCACTGATGAAGAGACCAACGTGCTATCCCTGTTGGCACTAACAAAGAGACCAGCAAACGACGTTCGCTCCTTTCGAACGGAGCATGGGCTCCTCCTCCCCTCCCAGGCCTCACTCCTCTCTTCTCTCACTCTTCTTCTTCTCTTCTCTCTTCTCCGGCGACGGTGGACGGGGCAGCAGGGGGAGCCTCTCCCTCTTCTTCTTCCTCTTCTCTTCTTTTCTTCTTCTCTTCTTCTCTTCTCTTCTTCCTCTGCGTGTCCATCTGTGTGGATGTGTGTCTGCCCCCCCCCCCCCCCCCCCCCGCCTCTTCTGTCGAAAACGGGAGTCTTTTATACTCCCCAGCAGCGGGGGCTTTGGCCACGTCCATCGAAGGCGGGAAATGGCTTGTGATGATGGCATTTGACCTTCCCCGTCCTGGGTGTCAGTGGGGTAGCCTACGTGGCCCAACGATCGGCTGACACCTCAGACGACTTCACTGCGCGCCAAGGATGCGTAGGGCATGGGCTTCACGTCGTTTGCCGTTGAAAAAGCCTTCCGCTGTGCCGTTGGCGGGCTGAACAGGCGTGCCGTGGGGGAGCCAAAAGGGCATACCGCTGGGAGCCCAAATGGGCGTACCGCTGGAGCCCTGAATGGGCGTGCCGCTGGAGCCCTGAAGGGCCGCGCCGCTAAACCCCCGTGTTGGGTGTGCCGCTGGAGGGCTTGCTGGGGTGTGCCGCCAAGGGGCCATGGAGCCGTGCCGCTGAACCCCCTGGGGGGTGTACCGCTGAAGACCCCCCCATGGGGGTGTGCCGTTGAAGACCCCCCCCCCCCCCCCATGGGGGTGTACCGCTGAAGACCCCGGCTGGGGGGGTGTGCCGCTGAACCCCATGGGGGGTGTGCCGCGGGGCAGCACAGTGGGTGTGCCGCTGGAGGCCCTGGGCCGTGCCGCTGAGCACCCCAGGGCGTGCCGTTGAAGGTCAAATTGGGCGTGTTTTTGAGCCCGTTCTGAGCCCATTGTGGGCACGAGTCATGGCCCGTTTTGATTCTCTTTGAGGCCCACGGGCTGTGGAGCCCTTTGTGCTTGATTTCTCCGGGGGTTTCTTCACTCGGCGCCGTTGCTGACGCGAGGCCGAGCAGGATATCCAGGTATGCATTTTTTGGTGTCCGCACGCCTCACCTGAAACACGGTGAAAACACGTAGGGAATGAGTCTCGGAACAAGACTCAGTAGGGATCACTCGAACCCTATCTCGTAAAACGAGAAACCACTACACTAGCGGTCGGAGAGTACCTCGGAAGGGAAAGCCCTATACTCTACAAGACAAGACCCTACGGCACGCAAACCGACACACGTGCCACGGAGGGAAGACCAAAGCTCAAAGGTCGAACCGACAAAACCCGAAGGTCGGAAACACTCGACTGACAGTCTGTCACTCCGTACTCGACAGGAGTACCACCCACTAGAAGCACAGCCGGTAGCGTCCCCTGACGTCTTACACCGCACCGCAGGTGAACCGCCTGACGTGGTAGGTCTTACCCGAGGCGCAGACACCAAACAAGTAACCACATACAAGTAATTAGATGGGGTCACGCCCGTCGACGTGGGTCCAACCGCCCCCAACCACGTGTGCACACACAGACCTTGCGTCACTAGGTCTGGTCCTCTGACCGGTTTTCCCCCGTAGCCGGACTCTGGCTACCGGCGAGGGGCCTACGGTAACCGGTCCACAAACCGTCTCAAAAGGTGGGTGCCCGTACACCACTCCCAGGTGAGACCAGCACCTCGTACTGGTGGGCTACGACTAGTGGAGGGTCACTGAAAGAGTAGACTCTCAAAACCACGGAAAATAACGTCCGAGTCCGACAACGTGTGGGAATCACCCCACGCACAAGCTCCATCAAACGGTGGCCACAGTCAGAGTAAAAACGGGGTTGCCACCCTCATGGGGCAACCAGGCATGTGACGGTCCACCCTAGGGCCGTCACAAGCAAGTAACGGTCTAGGCGAGACCGTTACATGCGCCTAACGGTTCAACACAGACTGTCACACGGTCAGAGGGGAAAGGGATGTAACGGCCTGGTCCAGGCGCGTTACAAGAGTGTAACGCGCTTGGCCCCATGCGTTACACACCCCCCACGCTCCCAAAACCAAAAAGGGAAGTAACGGCCCAGCCCGGCGCGTCACACGCATGTAACACGCCTGGCCCAGCGCGTTACATGGCCCTCACACTTGGGGTGAGAACAGGAAGTAACGCGCCTGCCTCAGCACGTCACACGCATGTAACGCGCCTAGCCCGGTGCGTTACATGGCCTGACCCCCAACGGTCACAAACCAACGGTCGAAAGCCCCTGACGGCCCTACCCAAGCGCGTCATAGGCAAATGGCGGTCTATCGTGAGGCCGTTACAGCCCCCGACCCCCAAAAACACTACTCAGGAATGTGACGCACCCCTCTAGGGGCGTCACAAGCATGTGACGGTCACTGGAGTGACCGTTACACACTCCCGAGCACGCTACGGCGGGAAAATCCCAAAAACTTCGACCACGCCCCCGTGCCTCCACCGGAGAGGGGGAAATCAAAGGGGAAGGCCCCTAAGGACCCCTAGCATGCTTCTAAGCCACCAAAACATGAAATCATGCATTGAATCCATAGGTCGGGCGAGCTCTCCCCAAATCATGGAAAAACCCCCAAAAGCTCAAACACGCCCCTCTCGGCCTCCCCGCGGCCTACAAATCACGGGAATGAACGGCAAGAGGCTAAGGAACGTCACCTACCTCAATAGAGCGAATGCTCCGCCGGATCACCCACGAATCACGAAGAACGCTTTGGAAAACCCTCGTTCCTCAAGCTTCCCACGAGCACCGCACGTCCCCACGATCGCCTCACCGCCGCCCACGTCGCCGCGCCGTCGCCCCGCCGCTGTCAGCAGCCGGAGAGGAGCTAGCCGCGCCCGAACGGGAGGAAGAGAGGGAGAGAGGGAGGTCACGGTTGGGGAAGGAAGGAGGAAGAAGAAGAAGAAAGAGAAAGAGGAAAAGAAAAAGAAAAGAAATAGGAATATATAGAAAATCTGATTTTTCAGAAAAAAATACCGAAAAATAAAAAAATACATTTCCGAAATCCTCGGAACGCACCGATCGCAACGGTACCACTCGTGCCCAGGTGAACGGCCCGGTTCACCCGCAGCGAGTTCCGAAGTAAAAGCCGAAACACACACTGGAAATCGGAAAACACACGCGGAAAAGCCGCGGAACGCATCCGGGCCTCCGAAACAACTCCGGATCGCGCCGATCCGAACACGAAAGATGTCCGAAACGAAATTTCAGACACAACGGAGCTGGACGCTCTGAAAACCAGATCTGGGACCCACGAAGAAAGGATCCGAAAGGTCCGGGATATTACAATACGTGGTTCATGTTGTGCATCCTGGCAACGCCTATAGGCTAGTCAATGCTGAGGGAGTTGAGTTATCCCACCCTTGGAATGGGCTTTATCTTAAGAAGTACTACCCTTAGATAGGTGTACATACTGTCAAAAATGAAAAGAAAAAAAAGGGAAAGAAAAACAACAAAAAAATGAAAAAAAAAATGAAAAAAATAAAAATATGTACATAAAACAAAAAAGAAAAGACCAAAAAAAATGGAAAATTCAAAATGCTGATGCTTGGAGATCACCATGTAGTTAAGTCATTGCATTCTGCCTCCATGTTAGGAAAGGGCTCATTAAGACTTGGTAGGTCTCAAGTCTTGGTTTGCCAGAACCGTGGAGACCCCTGTCCGGCTGGTTCGACTTATGCCCCCTTCAAAAGAAGACAACATGTATACACATCTGCATTATAAAAAAATTGATCGGTTATGGTAGGGCATCACTCAAAAGGTCTCCAAGAAAGCTCAAATCTTTATTCTCTTCTTCTCGACCGAATGAGACAGCCGGCGCCCTTAAAACGCTGAGCATGGGAAACACGAACACAACCCCCTAGGGTAAGAGTAGGATCTAATTCCTCGAGCATGGATCAGAGCATGAGAAGAGGGCAGTGTTCCCGTAGGCATCCAAGAGGGATTCCATAATGTCAAAATACTATGTTCCTCGCAAAAATCTGTTAAGAAAAATCAGGAAAGAAGAATAAAATCAAAGTCAAGAGAAAAGTCTGGTCGTAACCGTGCCTGATTCCACTAAATGAAACCCCTTTGACTGAAAGTCAAATTACACAAAAGGGGGTCATGAGATGTAAATGCTCAAGATTTAGTCTGAAATTGTCCGAAAGGGGAAGTTAAGTGTGCGTCTATTGGCTCGCCGGGTTAACGATTTTGCCGGTCCTCTCAGGAGGTTTGCCCCCAATATTCTTCCGTCTTCCCCTAAAGATAAAGGCTCAATAGAGTTCCCGAAGGGTGAAACTCACCAAAGCTTGCAAACATATGGTTGTCCATTTTGAAAGCAGAAGTCATTGTCGTGAAGGAGTCTCCGTGTTTCTGGCTCGTCAAGACCTTTATCTACCACCTTAATGTCTTCTTAGTCTAACCTCGGGCTTAGACCAATGCAAGCGCATCACCTATAGGTGCGACGGCGTCTGATTCCGAGTCAGCGTCGCGCGGTTGGTCATTTGGGTTCCAGGGTGTTCCATTACATACCATCTAGAGTTGTGAGGAAATAGACCCGGGTCGGGCAAATCATTTACCTCGAACACTTTTTGGGTGAATCCCTGTGGTCGGAAGTAACTGGGAGCCTAAGCATGGCATGACGGTATTATCATCAGGATAAGTCTTAGCCGGCGGGATTATCATTCGAGGAGTCTAGAGGCCCAAATCAACCTAGAAGTGCACTTAGGATACCTGGGAGGTTAGCAAGAAACCCTCGTTCTCGTGCAACTTACATGTTATATGGGTTGGTCATCATGCTTTAGTAAAAAACAAAAAAAATAATAAATAAGCCAAAGATAAATAAAAAAAATGACAAAATCAAAAATCCAAAAAAAAGGGGTATAAAAATGTATATGCACAAAAAAAATGGAAATGTAAAAGACCAAAAAAATAAACAAACAACAAAACATAAAAAAATGAATGAAAACTCCAAAACAAAGATCACATCTTTGCATGATCGCATTTGTATGCAGCATTCATTTTAAATTATCGTTTGCATCCGCGTGCTTGTCTGTCGCATTCATCATTATCTTTTATCAGTGCCTTTGTTAATAAAGGCTTGCCCCTTGACTCGTTATCAAGGATAGTTCAAAATCATATTTGCTCATTGAGCAAGGGGCAAGTCAGAGCAGAGATGCTAACTTGTTTGCTTAAGTGTATGCAGGGACTAGAGTGATCATGAAAAGCAGAGAACCAAACACGAACTAATTTATTCCACTCTCAACTAAAAATAAATAGAAGTCTACATCAGGTTTCACCTTCTCTCTCCACATTACTTGTCCCGCCACCCTCCGGGCGAGACACTCTTGAGGGTGCTATCCAATCATGAAATGCGGTCCTTCTACCACTTTGTGGGCCTCTTTCTATCTCTACTCCCCGGCGCCGATCTGCGGGGGCACCAAAGAAGCTGCTGACACGAAAGCTACGCTCTCGTGCTCTTCGGTAGCGTTCCTCACCGTCCTTTAGCCACTGCTCGGCGAGGCCGAGACTGGTCTTCAATTCAAATAATTGGGCCTCCAGGGCCCTCTTCTCCTCTTTCTCGGCCGACCTCTTGGCCTTCTCTCTTTCCTTGGCCTTTTCCCTCTCAGCACGTTCTCTCGCTCTGTCTTCCCTCTCCAGCTGAAGGGTGATCCTCAGCTCTATAGCGTCCCTAGAAAAGTCGTCACCTGGACGACGCTGCAGTTCCTCTTCTAGCTCGGCTATTCTAGCTTCCTTCTGGGCGGCATGCGCCAGTGCCTCCTCCGTTTCTTTCTCCTGTCAGACGTTTCATCTCAGGCTTTTGGTAACGCTTGAACGAGGGATATTAAATGGTGAGGCTCTCGCCTGTACAGAAAGCATCCCTTCTGCTTCCGCAGCCCGCTGGGTGGCATGAGCAAGCTGCTCATGGAGTAGATCTAACTCTGAAATAGGAATCCATAGACTGGAAGAAACGCCGTCTGCCCCCATTGCCGATGAAACTACATCAAGTTGGGCACGCTGCGTACACATACGAGGGGTGACAGTTAAATGGTTAACGCCATGAATTTCAAATCATGCCAGGAGTATGTATATATACACTTACTGATGAACCCAGAGCCGCTCGGGTGTCAGTTAACTCTCGCTCCGTGTCCGCTAAGCGAGCTTGTAAGTTCGTTATTATGGTGTCACGGGCATCCTACAGCCATGGCTCTTGAGTTCACAAATAAAAATCAAAAAAATGGAAATTATAAAAGATAAAAAAATGGTGTTTTACTTTACCTCTATAAGCCCTCCAAGCTGGAGCCTCTCCGCATACATTGCCCTATAGAGCCGTAGGTAATCTTCACTGTCTTGCGCTTGTGATTCCAGGAGCGTGCCACCCCGCTGCCAGTCTTCATACTGTTCGGGGAAGCGCACCCTCCAATCAACGCAGGTTGCCGGCCCACGCGTCTTCTTCCCCACGCTGGGTGAGGAGGTTATATCCACCCATTCCTGGGCAAGCCCGACGGTTCTCATGACTAATCGTAGCCTTAGTGGCTCGATTTCATTCAAGCAATGGAGCCAGAGGTCCCGTCCGAATCGGGCACGGCTTCCAATTACCCATGGCTGGTCGGCATCGACCATGTTCGAGTAAGGCCTCCAGTTCACCTAGGTTGGTTGTACATATCTTCTTAGTTGCTAAAAAAAAATACAAAAAAATGGTAAAAAAATGAACAAAACATATAAAAAAGAGAAAAAAGTATCCTACCATCGCTGCAGGGAACTCTTGCAGCTCCCGTCTCGATACCATCAGCTAGTAGGATAATGGTGCTGTACTCATGATGGGTTGCCACCGCCTAGCCAACGGGATCGTCACTGGCCGACAGTGTCGAGCTCTCCCCATTGGAATATAATAGTAGCTCCACAGCTACACCATCATGTGTCGTTGGCACCAACAAATACAAGAAAAAAGCATAAAACGAAAACCACAAAAAAAATAATTTTTTACCTGGATGAAGGGCGTAAACCTATTTATTGTCACCTCTCGGCCTGTCCTTTGCGACAGACCTGTAAATAGATGTGCCAGCACGGCAGCTCCCCAGGCGTACTGTCCTACTCTCTCCAAATCTACGAGCAGCTCCAGGAAGCGGCAGTGTATGTTGTCTCCCTTGGAGCCCAGTAGCAGCCTACCCAGCAGAAAGAGGAGGAACCTCCTTAGGTCCATGTTGGTCCTTTCCCAGTTGCTGGCATCCGCACAGTATACAGCACGGGCACCTCTTTCTGCCCTTTCCATGAATTCCTCCAGGGACTCGTCATCCCGTGGACGGATGTCAGTAAGCCCTAACACCTCCATGATCGATGTCTTGGCTACTGACCTGTTCTTCCGTCCATCGAGTTCCAGTCCTAACAGTTTCTGGGCACCTTCTCGGTAATCCGCATAAGTGACGCCGGTCACTGCCTCTCCATCCACCTTGAGGCCCGTAATGCGGACCATATCTTCTAAACTGGGTACCATGTGCCCCCAAGGCATCAGGAATGCCCGACTCGCCGGATCCCATCTTTCATATAATGCTTGGATCAGGGCAAGGTCGAGCTTTATCGGCTCGATTCGGAGGAAGGCACCGAACCCCATCACATCTAGCCTGGCCTTTTGGAAGTCCGGGAGACCTCGATATGCTGCCACTACCAGCTCCCACGAGATGTGCGATCGCATCATGCCCTGCACATCCACAAGAAGTGAGAAAGGGGAGCTTTGCTAAGGAAGAAAGGAGAAGAAAGTATGAAGAAGGAACGAAAGGATTCACTTACCAGCTGTGATCGGGTCCTTTCACTCAGTTGTCCTTCGACTTCTGAGAGTCTCTGGAACTACTCCCTGACCGGCTCCTCTTCGAGGAGCGGGAAGACTCACCTTCTGCTCTGAAGTTAGATTCACCCTCCATCCTGCAAAAAATGAGCAACACTCGCAACCTCCCTTCCTTACAAATTTGCACTCCTCAATTAGCTCTACGACTTCGGTGTTTCCAAGTCGAGCGAAAGGGGAGGTATTTATAGATCGAAAAGAAGGTGATCTGGATATATCACCATCACCCCAGCAACAGTCTTTACGACAAGTCATCCTCTCTTTACTCTCGCATGTCACCCTGCCATCTGGAGTGATCAATTCAGAGGCGTGATTTGTTGACTTATCCTCCCTATGCGGTCTAAAGATTCTCCGTGTTTATTGTCCCGTTGCGACTACTGCTAGCGCGAAGAAGAAAGTGGGGGACATTTATACGGGAAAATAGGACCAGGGACCGACGTTGTTGGAATTGGTGGTAGATTCCTTTGAAAGTCATGGCCACGGTACATTCGCGTGCCACTTTGCCATGAGAAGTAAATGGAGCAGAGCTGTGATTTGTTGACCCGCCACTCCTATTCGGTCCAAAGATTCCCCGTGTCCCTTATCCTATTGCGACTACTTTTAGCGCAAACAAGGAAATGAGGGACATTCACGTGGGAAAAGAGCACCACGGGCCGATATTGTTGAAATCCGTGACTGATCCCCTTTGAAAATCATGGCTATGGTGAGTCACCGCCCCGTGTTTTAAGGAGACATCCCGTCGAGTACGTCTCGCGGGAACCCATGTGGTAGAGAAGAGCTGTAGAGCAGAAGGAACACATTCAGGGCAAACAAGTCGTGTTCAAACCAACATATTTCACTCGCACATATATAAGGGTTTGTGCCGTCATGAGAAGGGAGTGAGTGAACAAGCCACTCACTAACCCTCGTCACCCTCCTGGTCGCTTCTCTTCTCTCTCTCCGAAGGCAAGAGGTCTCTCGGAGGCCTTCTATAGTTCCGTGACGTAGCAATCGCTTTGTCGCGCCATGCGTTCCCATCCTCTTTGGCAGCACTCCTCGCCATTCTCCAGCCTCTCTCGCGACCCCGATGGCCGCGAAACTATTGAAGTCGAGGTCGTTGGCTGAGCTACCCTCTGCTTTGCCGCTGGAGACTCTATCAGCTCCAGGAGTTCCTGCACCGTGAGCTCCAACTCTCCTCTGATCCGTAGTGACTCCGAGTAAATCACGTATCTGGATGCTCCTTCTCCCTGAGCTCTATTGTCTAGGCCTCTAGTGCCCTTCTCCCGTCCCAATCATGATGCCGCTTTGCCTCTCCCTCTCTGCGTGCATCTCACCTTGCCACCCGGAGATAAACTCTTAGTTCGAGGACGTCTCGGGGCAACTCCTCAGTGATGTGTCGTCGTACTTCTCCTCCAGCTTTGTTGTCCAGGCATCACGCTCTGACCGAGCGACGAGTTCCTTCTTCGCTCAGACTGCACGAGCCTAGCACGCCCAGGATTTCTACTGCCTTCCAGATCCAATCATCTCACAAGGTCAGAAAAAGTGGGTGAACTGTGTAGTTGAAGCTGAATCACACTCACCTGAACTGCGAGCTCATGCTCGGCCCCTTCGGCACAAGCTACCGTGCCAGGAACTTGCTTCTGGAAGGACATAACCTCCAAAAGAGGAGCTTAGGAACCAAAAGGCCATGTCGGCCATCCTTTGCCACATGCTGGGCACCCTGAAAAGAAAGGGAACAAATGCCGAGTAATAATTGTACACTACGAATCCAAAACAAAAAAAAAGAGAAAAAGAATAAAACAAACAAAAATGAGTTGCCGCAGATGAACTCTGCTTTCTATGTTTCCCCTGCTTTTCTGAATTGTTGTGACTGGTTGATATTCTGTACAGATGAGTGTAATATTATTTCTTATAAGATATTTGTGTTTTACTGTGCTTATTGATGAATGCAGGTTTCAAAAGAAGAAAAAAAAGAGAGAAAAAAAAGAGAAAAAAGAAAGGAGGATCATCACCACCCCACTGTAAATCACATCCGCACTGTGTCTTGCATTGTATTGTATGATATTTACGCTACTAGAGCATGCCAAGGACCTTACGCCTTGGACAAATCCGGGATTTGAGTTCCCCTTCAACAAAAACAGTGATGATCCCGGAGGAGTTCAGGACGTACGGATAGGCCGTTAAGTTGTGATAGAATGGGGACGACGGTTCCGTTCGATGAGTCGGTACGTGGATAAACGGGCCCCGGCTCAGTATCAGCCCATTGAATCGGTATCCTGACCCACTCTCCACAGCTTAGCAATATTATCCTTGATAGTTTCTATTTTAGTTTGTTTTATTTTTCTTTTAAACCCAGCATGCATTCATGTAGGACTTTGAGTTCATTGTGGAAAATCATTCACTTACTTTGATTGTGTGAGCCACTGTGCTTAATTGCTTATATGGGATATTCCATTCTGAGTCGAATACTGAGTTTTCCCGAGGTTGCCTTGGGATGTTCTCTGGAAGAAACCATTGTTTGGATTTCTCTCCAATCATCTGTTTATTTCCCTCGGACCCACCTTGGCTGCAGCACTTCCACAATGGCTGGTAACCGCTCCCCAATGGTGAAACCTGAGGTTTACGACCCAGGTACTTCCGCACCGTGAAGTTGGTCCTTTTAGTTTGTTCGTGCCCCAGTGCACACACTGTCTTTCCTATTTTATTTACCATCCAAACAATCGTTGATTTCGGAGAACCTTCCTTAAGGTTACTTCGTGAAATTCGGGAAAGATTCCCATCTTGTGATGTTAGAAGCGTGTCTCATCACACCTTGGCATCGACTTTTTAGTCCACTCTATTTCATTCCAATACACTTCGTTTCATTCCATTACACGCCCTTCCTCTACAAAGTGGATGCCAAGGCGGGGCAGCTGTAGACACGCCGTTTCTGACGTTACGATGAGTAAATCCCATATTGTACCGTAATGCCCTGAAGTGGCTTACATGTTATTTTATTTGAGTGATTTCCGTAATTGTGGTTAAATCGCATTATTTTGTGAAAGGGAGAAAATTAAAATATGTGTACATATAAAATAAATAAAAAAGAGAAAAATAAAATTCTAAAAAAATGTGTGTAATTGTGTTTACGTAAAAATAATATAATTGATTTTCTTTAATAAATTTATTTTCATAAAATATAAATATATATATAAGTGATTCGTATATACATAATATATTTATTAAAAAGCAAAAAATATAATAACCATAAATAATATATATATATATAAAGCAAAAACAAAAAAAGAAACAAAATAAATAAAAACAAACAAAACAAACAAAATATAAAAAAAATAATTAATAATAAAAATCATATTCCCTACACCATCTTATTCTCTCCCCATCCCTTTCTTTATTTCTATTCCCTTCCCTCTCTTTCACGTAACCCCCTCCTCCCTGCTCATTTCCCTCCCATCTCACTGCGCACACATTCTCCCTCACCCCCGTCTCTTTCTTTCCCTCTCACCTCACTGCACATGCCCTCCAACCCACGACACTCTCTCTCTCACTTCTCCTCCACACACGCATGAGACACGGCCCCCCCTTTCTAACCTCTCTTTTCTCCCATGGCAGCCAGCGGTCTCCACCCCACTCCCTTCACGGCTACACTCTCCAGCCGAAGCCTCACCTTGCTCCCCCCTCTCTCCCCAAACCACACCACTGCCGTTCATCTTCCTCTCCCACCTCGGCAAGCCCCTCTTCCTGCGACATCACCGCACCAGCTCCACCTTCCATCTTCCTCCTCTGCCGAACGCGCACAGCTACTCCCCACGGCCACCTCGTTTCGACTGTTAACTCTTCTGCTACCCACACCATCCAGCTCTCCTTCTCATGCATGTAACCCCAACCACGTTAAAGTCTCCACTCCCTTCCTCTCATATCACCCCTCTGCAACCTAATGCAACAACACACCCTGCTAACCGCACCGCGTCGCACCCATCTCTTCAATTCTCACAGCCCGGCTCCCTTTCCTCTCCCCCTCTACCTCTGTTAACTGCCCACGACGACCCCCACTAACTCCACTGTGCGAACCACCCTCCGCAAGACCCCTCCCCCTCCACGTCGTCCATCTACCGTCGTCGTGTCCCCGCCAGCCGCAAGCCGCCGTGACCACTGCCGCGATCACCGTCCGCCGGTGCACTCCCCGCTATCGCCAACTCCTGCACCGGACGCGCCCCCCCCCCTCTCCGCGTTGTCCAGCCGTAAAGCTCCCCCCTGCCACGAGCCCTCCGCCGTCGAAGCCGCCGCAGACGTCCTCCACCAACCGACGCCACCGTCCCCACTGCCGCGCCCAGACCGTGGCCACCCCGCCTGCACCGCCCTCCGGCCCCTGCGCATGCACACCGCCACCCTGCCGCACCGGCCGCACCGTCCGCAGCACGCCCTGGCACCCGCTGCCGCCGCCCCCCTTGCCACCGTCGACCACCGGCGCCGTTGCCGCCGGCCGGCCGTTTCTAAAGTCCGCTCTGAAGTCCTTCGGTCATGCTGTGCTCGTGATATTGAAGCCCTTCTCAAAGCTCGTCGCCGGTCTTCCCCGATAAGCTTTTCTCCCCCTTATTTTTATTCAGTCAGTCAATTATATCGCATGCATCATCTTAGCACATGTGCCATGCCTTTCTCTCCGAGAGGGCCTCCTTTGTGGGTATTTTTTGTGTGTTCGTGCATTTCATCATGTCATTCTCCCACCCTTTTAGTTCTAAAGGGGTTTTAAAAACACCAACCAGGTACGTGTTCGTTTATGTTATTTACAGTTTCATTACCTAAGGATTGGTACTACACCATCGTCGTTCTCACCAACCAGTTTTCCTCTGTTTGTTCTTTGTGTAAGGGTAACCAGTTAAAGGCCCTCTTCTTCGGCCTGTCGAAAGAAGAGGAAGAAGGAACCCACGTAATTCCCGCGTCAAAGGTAAAAGCGATCAATCCACTCGGGACCCTCGGTCCCTGGCGATCACAACACTCTTAACGCGCGCTTCATTTTGATCATCTTTGTTTTTAATAACACCCGCGGAGAGTCACTTCCCGCAGTGGTCATCTTCTTCTGTCTCTGACCTCACCCGCGCGGAGGATTATTCCCCGCGGCGGTTTCTGTGATTTACTTTCTGTATGTTTAACTCCTAATTGGTGCGGTGGGTCACCTCCCGCGACCGTTTCCATTTCAGCATTTTATTTTCTGCATTTTACTTTCTAACTCCTAACTATTTAATTTCAGCATTCCCCTATCATCGCTTTAAAATCCCGTGGAGATCAACATCTCGCGGCGGTTTATTTGATCCATTTTCCTTTCCTATCACATATACTTATATTATAGTAAAGACCCCTCAGAGGCCACAGTCTCGTGGTGGTTTATATATATATATATATATATATATATATATATATAAACCACCACGAGACTGTAGCCTCTGAGGGGTCTTTAATGTGACATAAATAATATAAATAATATATATATATATATATATTATTTATATTATTTATGTCACATTAAAGACCCCTCAGAGGCCACAGTCTCGTGGTGGTTTATATATTATTTATATTATTTATGTCACATTAAAGACCCCTCAGAGGCCACAGTCTCGTGGTGGTTTATATATATATATATATATATATATATATATATATATATAATTTATATTATTTATGTCGCATTAAAAACCCCGCAGAGGCCACAGTCTCGTGGTGGTTTATATATTTATATACTTATATTTATTATCTATGTTATAGTAAAAACCCCGCAGAGGCCAATGTCTCGTGGTGGTGTGTATATATATTTATATTTATTATTTATAATGCATTAAAAACCCCGCAGAGGCCAATGTCTCGTGGTGGTATATATATATACTTTTATTCATTATTTATATTACTTTAAAAAATCCCGTAAGGCCAATGTCTCGCGGTGGTTTCTATATATACATATATTACTTACTGCTCATATTGTAATATTGTTGTTAAAATCCCGCAAAGACCAATGTCCTGCGGTGGTGTGTTTTTATTCATATTGTTCTTGTAACTGTTCGGGGAGTGATATATCGTTACAATTTCCGAGTCTACGTGTCTTCCCGTCTGTCAAATTCTATTACGTAGAGTCCCAGGACTCGAATTCGGTATCTGAAAAGTTGCTCTCGGAACGGTGGGTTACGCCTATCGGGAAGGGATTCAGTTTGCGCGAGACGGTCTTCGGACCCCTATCTCCGCCATGTACCGGAGTTCGGCCAGTCTAAGTTCTCTCTGTCTCAACTAGAATGTCATCTGTAGGTCGTACTTGTCCACCGTTCTTTCGTATCCCCTATAGCGCGCGTTTCATTATTTTGTCCTCATTTCTTTCACCCTTTATTACTCAGAGAGGGAGAAACCCCATCTCTCTCTCTAAGTTCACCACGTGACGCGTTCACACCACTGCCCCCTCTCCTCCCACTCCCACTACTCTCTCGATCTCTTCGAACCATCTCTTTATTAAGAATAATAAAAGTATTACATATTAATCCATAATTATATAAGATATAAAATATTTATTATAAAATATAAAAAAATGTAAAAAAATTACAATATTTTTAAACATTTTCATTTTTTCTTCCGATGATGATGATATGTCTGACTTAACTTAATATTTACCATCATCTTCATCCCCATCACTGGAATACTCTTCCACATCAAAGGAAAAGAATTGGGCTCAATTGGTATACGCCAAAACATAATTATTACGTAGTTTGTCTATTTCATTGTTGCAATAGTTATGGCATAGAGATAATTTACGAAGTAACGTGGACCCTGTCAACAACTGGGCTCAGCCTCAAAAAATTTCCCAAGGGCTGAGGAAAAGATGCGACAAAATAAGAAATATATTAAAGGATTCGTGACTCAAACTATAGTATAATATCTGAACCTGTCGGTCAGGAGGATGAGTTTGCTTCCTTTATATGTACATACGTTATCAGGTAAATCTAGATGGAATTTGTTAGTCAGATTAAGGATCCACTAAATTCGAAATAAAAGGGTGATTATTATCATCATCAGCTCTACGTAGGTTTAATTTTTTTTTGAAAGTGCTCTACGCAGGTTTAATTGCTAGAGCTAAACTATGCTTCCTGTGGATTTGCACAGTTCACCGCAGGTATTCTTATTGGGCCTTGAAGCTTTCACGGTAGGCTAGGCCCTACGTTTTCCCTAGGCCGGTATCCATCTCCTTTCATTCTCCCAAGACTCAAGGGCCCATGAGTAAACTTGTAACGTAAAAACACGCAAAGCATGAGGGAGGGGAATTGCAGATGATACAGCACTCTACAATCTGCAAATCTTGCGAACTCCCGTGCCATTGGTTGGAATCATATGGAAGGTTTTAACCATCCTGCAAACCTCAAGTTTACAGTAAGTATTACTCATTATTCATTGAGGATTGAGTTATGCTTAGTGCACACTCAAGTCAATTACACACCTAATAGGGTGTGCACCAAGTAAAGTATTTTTTTTAAAAAAAATTTTTGTGACGTGAGGTCCACGTCTCTCTATATCGTACAAGACACACCTACATCCGACGGGAAAAAAAAATCTTAAATAAAAAGAGTCGAATCAAGAAAAATTAAGTCCAACACTATTGATTGAATTGAATTTTTATTTTTTAAGCCTCTCTTTGGTATTGGTTTATCCCGGGGTTAACTCTAAGTTAACTCCGGGATAAACTTTTTTGTGCTTTGGTAAGGAGTTAGTGTTAGTTGAGTTAGGTTAAGGGCTAACCCAGGGATATTCCTGAGTTTTGAAACCCACACCCAAGAGTGGGTTAAGGTGGGTTAACCTCCTACCTCAATAAATGCTATCTTAAATGTGTGTCTCTCTCTCTCATAATAAATGTTATTTCTCTCTCTCATTATTACTAGGTTAACCTACTATTTACCAAATCATACTAGATTAAAATTAGATTAACCCACATCCTTACTCCCAGATTAACTACCCTCCTACCAAATCAAAAATGGGTTAATTTCGGGCTACTTTAATCAGGTTGACTTAACCCATCTTTAGCCTAACTCCATACCAAAGCCACCCTAAGTCTCACTTTGGTAGGAGATTTGGGTTAAATTAAACTACTTAGGTTAGTCCATAGTTAGCCTATTTTTGATTTGATAGCAAGAGTATTAACTTGAAAATAAGTAGGTGGGCTAACTTAGTTTGAATCTATTGTGATTTGGTAGTTAGTGGGTTAACCCAGTAATATTTATAAGTAAAATATTGAGAGAGAGAGAGGGTGCATTTATTACGTATTTATTATTGGGTTAACCCTTCTAAATCCACCTCTGGAGGTGGATTTCGAAATCCAAGGTTACTCCGGGTTTAATACTCATCCTCCCGGTTTAGTCCAGATTTAAGTATCAAAGCAATTTAGACTTCAAAAATAGTTAAACCTAGACTAAACTATGACTAACCCTGGACTAACCATATATCAAAGTGAGGCTAAATGTTTTTATCATCGGATGAAAATGTGCCTTGTATGACAAATTAGCGGGACGTGAATCTCATGTTATAATTTTTTATTTAAAAAATTAATTTACTTGATGTACACTTTGGGTGTATAATTGACTCAGAATGTACACTAAATATTTTTTTTTAAGACTTCCATTAGGGCTATCAATAGCCCAGTCGACCCATGGACTTTAGGTCCTAGCGAGACATGGACCAAGGATCCGGCAGACCTTTTAATCTCATGGGCTAAAGTTGGGCTTTGAAGTCGAGCTGACTTCGGCCTATCGGCTTAGAAAATTAGCCTGACTTGTGGCCCGCTCATCATTATTGTCAGAGTGCCACTGCCACTTGTTGCACCATTGGCAGTACAGTAGTTTACTTTGATGCTTTGTGATGATCCCCCCCCCCCCCCCCCAAAAAAAAACGTATCCTCTTGTGCAAGCTATATATTCATAACATCTGATCTTAGATGGAAAAACAATAAAACAAATAACAGATGATATTTTTCCCATGAAAAATAGGTTGATCAAAATTTACCTATTAAGATCATCTATTCTTTTTTTCTTTAATTTTGTCTAACGTTTCCATCTAAAATCGGACAGTAATGATGGGTAGCTTTGCAACAAGGGCTACCTAAAGAGTTGTTTTTTTACATGTTGCTTAGAAATTCCTTGTTGATCCACAAAACTAAGAGATATTTCACTGGAGCAATTTGTGACCCATCGATTGATGTCTCTATCTTCGATGTTTTGCCGTATTTTGTTATTTATACAGTTGAGGTCTGAGTTTTCCCTCACTTGTGGCCTCACCACACGTCCCATGCAGCCACTCCACGCTGCATTGAAGAGACATCAGAACAGCAACAACGTCCCTCGTCACTGTAACCCAAGACCTGATTAGATGTGACAATTATAGTGAGGAAGATTGTAGATCATTAATAACCTGCTTGCCACAAGCGGTCATTCCACGCACACTGACCCGTTTGGGAACCCACCGAATTTCACCAGTGTCAATATAATCTCCTCACAGGCACTCATCTGCACACGTGGAGAATTCGTAATCGTTAAAAATATCAGAAAACACCTTTACACTTACTTCTGGATATTCACGAGCACACCTGAGTTTTATTCCTATAACCTCTCTTATCCAGATTTTTTGCTGACTCAAAAACCTAAACAAAGCCTGGGTATTTGATAAAAACTTAAACCCTGTCCATCAGCGGGAATTCCAATTTTTAGAATTCTCGACAGAGTTTTAACTTTTATCACACGTCCAACAATTGTTTGGACTTAAGCCCCCCCTTAACCCCTCCCCCCCCCCCCCCCCCAAAAAAAAAAAAAAAAAATCTGATGGTAGAGATTGTAGAGAATAAAACATTGGTGCGCCCGTGAATCCGCAGAAGCAAATGTAATGACGCTTCCTGGGATTTTGAATGATGACAAATCCTTGACGGTGAGGAGTCAGGAGATCATGCCAAACGCGCCCCAGGGTCGACGTGCCACAGCTGACCGGAGAGTCGCTACTACGTACCATATGAAGCAAAGTTAGAAAATATGTATTCCAAGGAACAACTTTTGACTTGGGCTTGTTTCGTTTAACATAAGATATCGCAAAATATTGCAAAATAGGGTAGTCATGTGTCACATAGAAAATGATATTTTACAATATTTTTCATTGCTTCACGGCAAACTAAACACACCCTTAGTCAATAACACGTACGGTTGGTTTGTTCTACGGTATGTTTTGGCAGCAATTTCAAGCATAAAAACACATCAAGCTTTATCTGACAGTCAAACAGTCAATCCCTACAAATGACCTCAGCCATTCCAACTAGAATACAGTGGGGTATATATGTCAAATCAAATTGGAAGTGTATTTTCCTCCAAGAATAACATCCTCACCCGCCAGCTCAGTTGTCTTTGTGCTCCAAAGGCAACAGGGCAGCAACCAACACTGGAACATGACTATTTTACATTTCCCTGATGCATGGCAGACTAATGTAAAGAACGGCATGTGGTCCTTCGTGGATATGATGGGGAAATAATACAGAGATACAAAAGAATAAGAAAATAGATGAAACAATCCAACCAAAACAGAACTTTGGAACATTAGGGCACCCAATTCCAACAGGAGCTTACCGAATGAGATATATGTAGCTCGTGACTTCAAAACAAGAGGAAGTGCAACAAGGCCACCATCACGAGAGCTCCAACAGTGGTGATACCTGTAGCCACAGTAGCAGTACTTGCAGTGTCATCCGCAGAGGTTGGGACTGAACTGCATTCTAGGCCTCGCTTTGAGTCCCTGCATTCACTTGCAAATAAGCCTGGAGGGTACTTCCCGTAGAGGTTTATGTAACTGAACATGGTTGAAGCGCAGTCATTGGTGACATCATTTAGTTGTTCGGCATATGGGCATGCAAACTCCAGGAAAGCCCCACAACATAGCTTGGGAGGATACTGTGGGCCTTTGCACTGGCTTGTGATGATCGTGTAATTCAGGAATTCGAAGTCCACACCGCAATCTGGAAGACAGACAGAATAAATTGTGGTGATTGTCTAACTTATGAAATCCAAAAGTTTGCATTCCAAGATATCAAACAAATATCTAGAATTCAACGGCCACTCAAACCATACTTTTCTCCTTTTGGAGGTCAAAAACGAAGTCACTGAAAATTCAAAGCAGGTAATGATGGTCCAGAAATCACATGCATGCAAGTCATAGACCAATACATCTTAAAATCTTCTACACTATTTATTTGAGGGAAGTTCATCTTTTGTTCAAATACATGGTTAAAGATTTATCTACTAGATATTCAAACATTAATGTTGGCCTACGCCAAGGAAGGCAAAATCGGGGATCGGGATCGGAACGCCCGGTCCCAAACCGATCTGGGTCGGTGAGATCGACCGATCCCGGACGAGTCAGCCCCACCGACCGATCCCGGCCGAGTCAGACCAGCTGACTCGGCTAGAGATACAAATGTCAAAAAAATCTGAAAAAAATCTGAAAAAATAGAAAAATTATTCTAACATAGATCTATATCAAATTTAATGTGAAATAGGTGACATTTGCTCACCATTTTGTGAAATAGGTGCATGCATTGATTACGTGCATGTATCTATGTTCATCAGTCTTCTGCATTTTTTACAAGTATAGCATGGCTGTGTATACTTGTAAAAAATGCAAGGTTGTGATGCACATTGATTATGTGCACGTATCTATTTCATTTCCTGTTTATAGGTTTCTGTTGCATATTAATACTGCAAGATGTATCATTTTTCAGATTGATGCATTTCCTGTTTGAAATGCTTGGGGTCATGCATTAAATATGCACTCTGCTTCAGATTAATACTGCAAGATGTATCATTTTTCAGTTATCTACATCCAAGCATAGCATGATATCATCTGAAGATGTATGAACCATGTATACAGAAAACTATAGTCAACATTTCAGTGCATAAGATAGTATTAGGATTGAGGCATGAGTAACGAACAAAGCACATCAGAATATTTGAAATTAATACTAAATTCCTTCGGTGGCTTCCAGCCAACCAGCACGTGCAGATATATCTACGAACAGAAATGAAAAGTGAAACATGGCTGACAGTAGTAAATTCCATACATATTAATATTCTATGCACAAGCTCGTGTGAAATTCAAGTGAGTCACATAGGGTCTGTAAAACTTTTATCTAAGGGAACATAAGTTAAAAAAATTAAAATCCTGGGTGATCCGGCCGATCCTGGGCGATCCCAGGCCGATCCTGCCGATCCCGGGGGTGGATCGGTTCAGGTCAGACCGGGATCGGGTCATTTCGCCCAAAATCCGATTGGATCGGGCGATCCGATCCGATTCTGCCTTCCATGGCCTACACAGGTTTTGAACAACAAGCTCCATCATTTATCTGAGACTCCTTTTATCATCCTTTATGAAACCATCATTCGACTAAAGAACAAGTTTTTGTTCGACAAATTTCTCCAGTGAAAATAATGATACAGATGATTTCTCAAGTGAACAGAATGGTTTGCGAAAATGTCATATTATAAAGAATATTTAAATTTACCTCTTCTCCATTTTAAGTTTTTATTTACAGCACGAGAAGGTGACCTCAAGAAGGTGCAATCCAATTGTCAAAGGAGAGGATTTTGTCGAAATTTTGGTGGGAGATGAAGTCTACAAATATAAAGTCAGTATAAGGTTTTTGCCAATGTGGTTTTTGACATTAATTATTGTGCAATATTTTGTCTGTTTTACTTTACCAGGAGATCACAAGGAAAAACAACAGCTCAACGATAAAAGTAAGAGCAGAAGCACATTCTTTGGTGAATGGTCAGTGTTCAGATACACTGTGGATGACAACAATCAGATACCTTGTCACCTAAAACATGCAAGTAAAAGGACCTTTCAAGTTCACCTTCAACAGACATGATAACAGATAACCATTAAATAGGGATGGGAATTCTGATCCTCCTACTCTTCCTCTGACAATTTTAATTTCTAATCCTAGCAGGTACTTATTTTTTGAAAGTGGGTAGTACCACTGTGTGTGTTAAATGAAAAGGAATAGATACAAGTGCAGTCAAAAGCTCCCAAAAAGAGACCATGTACAAAAAAAATCACAACAAGACGGTGTGGGGCGGTATACCTCCCCCCCCCCCCCCCCCAACAAAACAAAAAGAGGTGAGTTGAGGGTATTCACATTATATAGCAACTCCACCCATTCCCTCACTATAAAACAAATGAAAGAAATAAGAGAGTCGTCCACTCTAGCCTCCCCCCCTAAAGATCATATTGCTCCTTTCAAACCACAGGAACCAAATGGTGGCATACGTGATGAGTCACCAAACCGCACGATCACCTCTAAGGGGCCAACTCTTACCCCAGGACCCGATGAAGGACTACACGTCAGTCTGCCAACTGAGTCCACACCAGACTCTCGTAGCCACACCCTCCCACACTGCTTGCGAGTAAGAGCAACTTACAAATAGGTGGTCCACGCACTCGTCCTCCGGGCCACACAAGCAACAGGTTGGCTGGATACCCGATAGGAGGCGAATGAGTTTGTCTCCGATGGGAAGCTTCTAGTGTAAAATCCTCCAGATCAAAAGTTTCACCTTCAATGAACTCCTCAGTCTCCACATGTGGAGAGTAAATATGTCGCATCCCGCTTTTAGAGATGATGGAGTAATCACACCTAATAGAGGAGGTTCCCTCCCTATCCCACCTCCAACTCCACATATCCTCCTTGAGGGGGTGCTGGGTAAAGTGACTAAAGTCAAAGGACGGTCAAGAGGAGGTCTTGGAACTGCTTCGGCACTCTAGAGATCCCTCCGTAAAATTGGCGCCTAGGTGCCCCCAGAGAGGTGGGGATCAAACGTTGAGCAACCAACCATAGAGGATCAACCAAGATTGCGAACAAACTAAGAAAGGAGGCCTCCAAAGTGAAGTGGCCGCACCATCTATAAGTCCAGAAAAGACAACGGTTGCCTTTCCCTAGACGGATCCGAACCTCGAAAGAAATGAAATCCCTGCAAGAGAAGATGCCTCGCCAAACAAGAGATGTCTGGGCTAGAGCTGGAAAGTCCAAGTCCCAAACTCTATTTCTGCCGTAGTACCTCTGCCTGATGAGTCGTGCTCAAAAACTTTCATCCCTTGCTCCCAACCTCCATATCCACTTACTCAAGAGAGCCACATTGAAGTCACCAACATTCTTGATCCCAATAAACCCTTGCTCCTTGAGAGCAGTCACCTTCCCCCACTTGATGTTGTGCTAACCCCTACACCTCCTCTCACTCCCATGCTAGAAGAATATTCCCTAAATGCCTTTGATCTTGTTCAACATAGTCTTCGGGATGCGGAACATGAGGAGATAATAGATAGGTAAACTGTTTTTCGTAATCTGGGAGGTCTTCATTCAATTTGGAGTTTAAGAGGACCGAAAAGTCCTTGACAACTATCCAACACCGATCTGCACAAGACTAATCTATCCCCAGAAGATAGTAGTTTCACCTTCCAACTAATCAGTCTAATCTCATACCTCTGGATAATAAGAAGTTAATCAATACACCGAAGAGCCCTTGAGATGAGAGGGAGACCCAAGAAAGAAATAGAGAAAGCCCCTATCTATCATCCCAAGATGCGAGCAGTTCTGTGAAGTGATCTGTCCTCCATGTTAACCACAACAATCAAACTCTTGTTAAAATTAACCCTCAAGCCAATAGTCTCCTCCAGCAACTCCAGCAAGATTCTTGTCACATACAAATGCCTTTCATCCTCTGTCAGAAACAAGATGGAATCATCAACATATTGCAAGTGGGTGACCGAGAAATCACCTCTCCTAACTTGGAATCCCCTGATCAAACCAAAAGACTTTGCTCTTTGTTCTACTTTACTCAGAATAGTAGCCATAGGCACAAAAAGGAGAGGAGACATATGATCTCCCTACCTGAACCCCCTGCCATCGAGAAAGAAAGAAGTCAACTTCCCATTAACAAGAATCACAAATGATGCAGGAGAAACACTAAATGCCACTTTGTTAATCGGGTGGATCAATGGCGAACAACTCACCTGGCCTGGTCGATTGGCATATTTCACCAAAACATCCCAATTTTACATGTGAATTCCTGTTAGGACTGACAGTTATCAAATCCGACCAAAGCTAAAACTGACGAACAAGGGGGAAAATTGGAAGGACACCAGCGACTAGATCATCTTATTTCGTTACCAAAGCGGCCATAAGTGCAGGCATGTATAAACCAAGGTCCGAAAGGTTTCTCTCCAAAAGAGAATTCAATTCCACGCATAGCCATACGCTGGACGTGTTGTTTCCCTCTAAACTTTCTGCAATTAGTTGGACTTTCCGTTCTAACAGGCATCATGGTGCACTTGGCGTCTATGCCATTGGATATTGGGTACAAGAATCATATCCACTAGGAGTTTGGGAGATCACAGCAATCTTTCACATATTTGGGATATGGTATGCATCCTATCCAAGGAAGGCGAAATCGGAGATCGGGATCGGATTAGCCGGTCCCAAAACGATCCGGATTGGTGGGATCGTCCGATCCCGGACCGATCTTGGACCGATCCAAGCCGAGTCATTGATCCCACCGATCCTGGACCGATCCCAGCCGAGTCAAGCCAGCTGACTCGGCTAGGGATACAAATGTCCAAAATAATTCAAAAAAACTTCCAAAAAAATTGAAAAAAATAAAAAAACTGTTATAACATAGTTCTATATCAAATTTAATGTGAAATAGTTAACATATGCTCATCATTTCATGAAATATGTGGCATACTCAAATGATGGAAGGATTCCATGAGATAGCTACCTTTCATTCATTGAAGGCAACCATTGAAAATAGTTTTCTACATATTGTTCATAGTCATTCCATGACATGTACGTGGCATACATGAGTTAGTAGTCCATGAGATACCGATTATATTTCTCGGTGTTGGTGTACACTGTCAGAATAGGGGTCCATCGGGGACCTCGGGGACTTGGTAGTTACCTCCAGTTGATTGTTGTGATGATGTGTCTGAATAAGATCGGATAATCAAATTATCCGATTGTTCTTTTTTTGGTTTAACAGATGATTTTCGGATAGCATTTTTGCAATGGATAGGCCAATGGATACAGAAACAACTAATACAATTTTCAAACCTGATTTCTTAACAAGAAAAAGGAAATTAAACATATTAGATTATTTTTGAACTTGCAATCTGATGATAACTGTCAGAGAATAATTCATATTCACATTAGCATATGAATCCTTGGATCTTAATCTGAAGAATATAGAGTAAAGAGCCGAATTGCCCCAACTTAGGCTGAATTTGTACATGCAACTGTCTGTCTTGAGCTAGATGTAACTACACTGGTATTTTTGTTCTACATTTTTACTTGAAACAACAAGTATAAAATTAAGTATACTACTGCTTCTATAAAGGAATTGCTATTTCCTTTGAAGTTTTAAGTTTATCTTTAATTGGAGATGTTGGGAAAATACCTTTACCCGTGTGATCGAGTATGCAGAAGGAAAAGAACCCTCAAGATATGTATGTGGTGCAAGTCTGAATTTTATTATTAGACTTGGAGAGGAAAGAACCTAGGAGAGTGAAAGAGAAGAGAAGAAAGTGAAAGGATGTGTGTGAGAGAGTGAAATCCCGGTCAAAATGTCCCAAGGACCAAAGACCCTTGGTTGGCATTCCCCCCATTTTTTTAAAAAAATTCGAATGGGACCATGGGCTGGATCGCTCGGAATCAGCCGAGATCTCCGATCCGGCCTGATCCTGCCGATCTCAGGCCGATCCGGCCCGATCCCACTGTTGGATCGGTCCACTTTGACTCGGGATCGGGTCGGTTTGACTGAAGACCGATCAGACCGGCCGATCCAATCCGGCGAACCATGATCCTATCATATCTAGTACAGGATCAAGTGCCAATCCGCAACAGATACCCTTGCCTTCGAAGGATCTAGCTAATATTGCTCGGCAATCCCAAAGTGAGGCAAATAGCAACAAGAAATTTTCGATAAAGCTTCACCAAGTTAGCCTTTTTTCTTTGGCCAGCATAGTGAGTTGTCTGTTCCCTGAAAACTTGATTTCACTTAGCATCCAATTCTTCGCCTGCAGACCTTTGTTTTGAACTAAAAGGAATTCTCTCCGGTTCTAAGAAATTTTCTCGTCAGTTTTCACCCTCTTAGTCTGCACATGTGATGACAGCCACCTATCACTATTTTGTCCCTACATAAAACATATTAGAAACAGGGTTATACCAAATACCATCGCCAAAATTATCTCACAAGATGCAAAGAGACCACAATCTTCTCCCAATGATCCACAAATATTAAAAACCCACAACTAAAATAATGCAACCCCACGCAATCCGTCCTCCCCCTCTTGCGTTAGGGATCAAGATCCCATTTATCCTACTCCAGTTACGTATGTGCTATCACCAAAATGCACAGAATACAAGGGAACAAACAGAATCAAAAGGAGATCTGACTCCAACATCACATATATGAAATAGAACCCCCACAGTGATGTGAAAGAAAAGAAATCGTCACCCGAACGAAGTAATGTGAAAGAAAAGAAATCGTCACCCGAACGAGAGAGAGAGAGAGAGAGAGAGAGAGAGAGAGAGAGAGAGATCGTCTTACTCTTTTTGGCCTGGAGAAGATTCCTACCGGCAGGCAACGAGATCTCGGACCCCAAGGCACCACCTGCAGCAGCAAAAAACATGGGGGATCACACAAAAGTTACCACCTGAAGCCGCTTCTCAGCAAAATCACATTATGAACAGGAGGCGGTCAGGGAATGGCCACCGGAGATGAAGGTGCCGGTGGACGCCGCGACGGTGGACGCCGCGACGAGGACCAGGATCGCCTGGAAGTAGCCGCGGACACCGCCACTGCTAAGGCGACTCCGATCCATTCTCCCCCGCTGGCGTTCTCCCCTTCCGAGGGCTCTAAGCAGCAGCGAGCAAGCAAGAGAGAGAGAGAGCTGCCACCCGCGGTGTTGTCGGGAAGCCGAGGAGAGGGGTTCACGAACATAACAGCAAAAAATGGACGCGGCACCTGGCCTGAACAAAGGCGTCTTTATGTCCTAGAATTAGATAGAATCACATCTCGCGGAGCCATAGCCCATGCGCCACGGTGTCGTGGCTATACGATAGCGAAGCTTCCGTCCATTGGGTGGGCCCAACTTTAATCACAGACTGCCGCGTTTCAACACGTGCGCCGAGCCGCAGGTGGGTGATCCCGATCTAGTAGAAGCGCGTTCGGTGGGGGCCGCGCGACAGCTGTATCATATCTGAGCGGTCGGGACGTAATAGGGGTGTCAAAAATGTGGGAGAGCACTCGGAGGTCCGTTGTGAGGGCGACCTCCGGGGGAAATGGCGCTGAAGACGGGGACCTTCAATGGCGTCAACGTCGTCCTCTCGCGGAATCTCGTCCTGCCGGAGATGTCCGACGCGCCCTCAGGGATGGGGAATACAGAGAGAGAGAGGCCGAGCGGGGGCGAGGTCACCGGAGGGCGCTTCCCCTCCAGCACCGGCAACCTCACCCCGCGGGGTGGGGTGCAGAGGGGGAGCAAAAGATAGAGAGAGTCGAGGTCACCGGAGGGGTTTGTCGGGAGAGAGAGGGGGGCGAGGTCACCGGAGGGGTTTGACGAGAGAGAGAGAGAGAGAGCGCGCGAGGTGACCGGAAGAGGTTTGCCGGGAGAGAGAGAGAGACAGAGAGGAGGGGCGAGGTTACCGGAGGGGGTTTCCTCTCCGGCAATGCGTGCAGAGAGAGAGAGAGAGAGAGAGAGAGAGAGACTCACCTGCGCACCACCGGCGGCTATGTGAGAGGCGCTGCCCTTCCGCGCCACCGGCGGCGAACTGGTCGGCGGTGGCGTTCCGCCGAGACCCTCTCTATCCCCTCTCTCATTCCCTCTCTCTCCTTTCTCCCCCTCCCTCTTCGCTAGCCCAGTCTCGAAACATGAACACTTTTTTTTTTGGAGAACCCCCCGTCTCCTCTAATCCCCCGGTCCGCGAGAACCTCTTCTCTGATTCTCTGATCAGTCTCTTTTCTCCGCATCTCCCTCTCTCTCCACGAGATCCCACTTTGGGATATTATTATTTTTGGGAACAAGTAAAGTGGGTAAGTAGGCTATTTCATTCGTACTGGTAAATTAACAAACACCAGAGCGGCAGCCATGATATTGGGCGCCAACTTACAAAAAAGAGCGGTCTTTTTGGCCAAGTCATTAGATTCTTTGTTACATTTTCTACTAAACATATTTAACACTTACGTTAAGACCTTGCCACAAGGACTTACATGACATCAAAATATTATTGATTCTCCATAGACGTATTCCTTTCAGACCATGAACGACGTTGGCCGCATCCTCCTTCAATAACCGTTGGCCGATTCAGAGAAGCTGCAATTTTGACTGCTGCTAATAGAGTTAGAGCATCTACTTCTAGGGGATGCTTTTGCAGGAATCTGAAAGTCCATTTTCCGTTCACAGCAGCTTTATGATCTCCGGCGTCTATGGCTCCTGTACCAAAATCTTCGGTCGTGGCTCCATCAAAATTGATCTTAAGAAGACCTGCAGGGGGAGGTTCCCACTCTGCTTGTTGTATTGTGGTGGGATCAGGGTTTAGACAATTTGACATCCAATAGTTGACCTCCGCTTTGCGAAGAGTGATTTGCGGATTGACTGAGTTACCCCTGAACATTCTGTGTCGCATCTGGCCTTCCAGATATGCCAACGGATTGCAGCAGCCATCATGATGTATTTATACACTCTTTCTGGTCAACTTGCTGTGGGAGATTCCACCAACTTACGAATCTGTTTGATGAAGATAACTTCTCTCTTTCCGGTATGTAGTTTAGAGGGGAGGCAAGCCACACAGCCCTTGCAAAATTATGACAGTCAAAAAAGGAAATGCTGAGAGGTTTCTTCGAGATGAGGACAAATATCCAGGCATATATATCTGGATGAACCCAGTTGTCATCCCAGATTGAAGTAGTTCTGCTGTTTCCTATACCACAAATAATGCCTTCCCTGAGATAATGTCTTATAGATAGTATAGCTACCCAAGTGTCTGGCTGTGATTTCCACTTATTGATTGTCCAGAACTGACCATTTTGCAGATATTTCGTTCTAATAATTAAAGCCCAAGGGCTCTGAAGGTCCGTTAGAAACCTCCAGGCCAATTTCATTATGAGGGCCTTGTTGTATGTATGATAATCCCTAAACCCAAGGCCTCGTTGCAATTTCTTCATACAAAGTTTCTGCCAGGCTATGAGGTGCAATTTCCTCTCTTCTTCCTTCTCCTTCCACCAAAATTTCCTAACTATTTGAGTCATAGAATTAATTGTAGATTTGGGCAGTAAATTAACTGTCGTCACGTGAACTGGTATAGCATGTATGGTTTGATTTAATGAGGGTCGATCTACCTGCTGGGGATAGGAGGTTTATCTTCCAATCTGTCAATCTTTTCTGCATCGTCTCTTTTAAGAAATTGAACTGATGTCTTTTTCCCCTTACAAAAATAAGTGGAAGTCTCAGGTACAATTCCCCATTCTTCGTAATCTTGACCTGGAGAAGTAAACTCAGCTTTTGCTGTCTATCTTTAGGAACGCTTTTGCTGAAGATCAGCGAGGATTTACCTTCATTTATTATTTGTCCTAACCATAAACTGAATTGATTGAGGGTCTCCATAAACTCAGCTAACTCTTCTTCCTTAGCCTTACAAAAGGGAAAAACATCATCAGCTTAAAAGAAATGAGCGAATGCTTGAAGAGAGCTGTTCAGCTTGAAGTCCTTTACAGCGTTTGCTGATAGCTTTTGTATCAATAGTTGTGAGAGGATATCCATGCCAATGATAATAAATAGAAATGGGGACAGAGGACATCCCCGTCGAAGAAGCTTTGTTGGGGTTCCCCATTGATTAGGATGGAATAAGAGACTGTTGTAAAGCATTCAGAGGTAACGGAGATTACCCTTTCAGTAAAGCCTTTGCTCCAAAGGGCTGCCTTGATAAAAATTCCATTCCATTCTATCGTAGGCTTTGGAGAGATCTGCCTTAAGTGCAAAAACACATTCTTTGTCGTTCTTGTTCTTCATTGAGTGTAGAAGCTCTCTCACTGCAACAATCGAGTTAGTTATCTGTTTAGCTGGTATAAAGGCCCCTCGGTAAGGGGAGAGGAGTTTATGTTTAAGGGTTTTCAACCTGACTGCCAGAATCTTTGCAATTACGTTATACAAAGTATTACATAAGTTGATTGGTCTATAATCCTGAGGCGAGGTAGGGAAGTTGTTTTTAGGAATTAGTGCAATGAAATTGTGATTCAAACCCATGTGAAGAGTACCTTTTTGAAAGAAGACGTGGATCATTTGATTTAGGCCTTCTTTTTTTTTCGGGTGGAGGTAAAATATTAGAGCCCATGTACTCAAATTTCTTATTTGGGGTCGGATAAGAAGACTGTGTGTGAGATGTGAGGGTGGGGCCTGTCGTTTCTCTTTCATGAGTTAATAAATCTTAACCGGCCTTGTTTTAATATCAAAGTGACCCTCAAGGATTTTTGCACGAAAATTATTGTTAGAGATGAATTTGTAAAAAAATCATTCTTGAAAATACATTAACAGACGTATCACTAAGTTAATTCAAATAATATGTAGATGTCATTTAAGTGTGATTTTTTCTAAATTGTTGGTAAAAGAAATGATATGCATGTAAATAAATATGATATTTTTGTACAATTCAGATTTACACAGTGATATATCTTCTAATATATTTCTAATAATACTTTTTTTGTAAATTAAACTTTAACAATGATTTTCATGCAAAAACCCCGTTTCTTTACTGGGGCGGTGGCCCCAAAGAAGGAATTATATTCGGCAGGTAGTTTTTCAATCTTACTTATCACCTTTTTCTATTTGATTTAAAATAAAGTATATGGAAGTTAAGAACATAATTCTCAAATTTGATAGTAATAAAACTTATTTTCGGCAATTAGATTCAACCCTCGAATACAAATGTAAATATGTTTAAATAGATTGTAGGTATGTACCAATTTTCTTTGAATTTTTTTAATTTGTGACTCAAATGTGTTGGGGTCAAGATTTGCCGTCTCGGTCGAACCGGCCGTCCCGGTCATGACCCGGGACAGTACAAGTTGGTACCGGTGCGTATCGAGACGGCAAATAATAATAATATATATAATAAAATAAAACAATTCAAATAAAAATCAAGTAAGACCATGTTTTGAACCCCGAACCTCACGGTTAATCTCAAAACCCTCTATCAACCGACCTACAGAATTGATTTATTACAAAAAATTAAAATAATATATAAAACGTCTCGATTGCGTCTCACAGATCGGTCTTCCCGATTTATAGTTGGGTTGGGATGGGACGAGCGATTCGATCCGTCCCGTCTCGATTTGTCAAACTCTGGTTGAGATCGCTTTGACAAGAAAGAATAAGACTCGGATGGTGTAACTTATTCGCCTTATTGTTGCTCATCCATTTTTGGTTGCATCACGCCGGCAGTATAATTTAGTGTGGATCAGGTAGAGTAAGTGAAGGTCAAAGGGAAGTAATTTATTCTATTAAAATGATGCAATAAATTTCTCGTGGTCAAGTATCATAACATTTTATGAATTTTTTGATTATCATAAATTTTAATTATTTTAATTATTTATGTTAAATAAAATAAAATAAATTATAAAACTCGATTAAACTTAATCCTCGAGCCCCTCTTTGATTTCGGGTTAAACCTAAGTTAGCCCAAAATTAACTCAAGGTTAACTATTTTTATGCTTTGATATGAGATTTAAGTTAATCGGATTAGATATTAGGTTTATCCTTTGTTAATCTAGGATTTAAAAATCCACCGAATTATGAATATACTATAAAAATCATTTTTTATAAATAATATCATTAATCTTACTAATTAAAATTTAAAACACAGATGTGTCATTAATTACTTATTTAGGTTATTATTTAATTTAAAATTTTTATTTAACTTTAATTTTTAAATAATTCTAATATATTTTATAAAATAAAAATACTATGAAAATAATTTTTTGATAAATAATATCACTAATACCACTAATTAAAATTTAAAAGTTAAAAATATTTTAAAAGTTACTACTTATCTTATAATTTTTATTTTTTAACTTTTATAAGTATTTTAAATAGATTCATAAATATATCATTATAAAAATGATAAAAGTTATAGCAATTTAATGTTAAACATAAAGAAATAAGAGAGAGTGTGTGTATTAATAGCTAGGTTAACCCTAAGTTAATTCTCCACTGAACTCACTTAGTGTAAATTGACATTCAAATTACAAAAATGATTAGCAAAGTTAACACAAGATTAATCCATAATCAAAGAGAAGTTGGGTAAATAATTTGAGATAATTCACTCTTAATCTAGATTCCTGTCAAATTAAAATAAAGTGATACGGAGAGTTGAGTGATTATTGAACCACCCGAATTCAAGTCTTATCTTACGTATCTTGTCACTTTCTTTTTATACCACCGTTGTAAAACTCGGACTCACATCTCTCAGCCTCTCTTTGGTATTAGTTTATCCCGGGGTTAGCTCTAAGTTAACTCCAGGATAAACTTTTTTGTACTTTGGTAAGGAGTTAGTGTTAGTCGGGTTAGGTTAAGGGCTAACCCAGTGATATTCTTGAGTTTTGAAACCTACACCTAAGAGTGGATTAAGGTGGATTAACCTCCTACCTCAATAAATGCTTCATTAAATGTGTCTCTCTCTCATAATAAATACTATTTTTCTCTCTCATTATTACTAGGTTAACTTATTATTTACCAAATCATACTAGATTAAAATTAGGTTAGCCCACATCCTTACTCTCCGATTAACTACCTTCCTACCAAATCAAAAATAGGTTAATTCCAAGTTATTTTAATCAGGTTAACTTAACTCATCTTTAACTTAACTCCGTACCAAAATCACCGAAGGATTTCAACGTAGCGGATTGTAGATATTCTATTCCGATCAAATCGTCCAGAATCCCTAACGCCCTTAGAATTAGGATGCATCGGACGGTCCTAAAATCGCCGTTCAAACAATTCCCAACCGTTAGATTCCGTCGGAGACGAACTAGGGTTTTCAAGTCGCTATATAAACAGCATCGGCGATAACCATCCCCCTGTGTTTTCTGCCGCAGTTGGGGTCTCTGGGGTATCATCAGATCCATTCATCTGCCGTGTCCCAAACCCTGCTTCGCCATGAACCCTCGGTAATCTCGGCCCTGCCTCCCGCCGCCCTGTGTTGCAGGCCTGCTCGTCCCAGGATCGGCCGGGATTCCGACCGTCCTTTGTCAAGGTGGCGGCTAGAGCAGACACCTCCATGGCCATCACTTCACCGACATCTCTGATATTTGCCATCGCAACCTCATCCTTCTTTGTCGTTCCCTGTTTGCAATGTTCGCCCTTCTACACCTTTAAGCGTCTTGGTGTTAACTCTATGCCCAAGAAAGCTTAGTCATGGGGGCTGAAACCTGTTCATGGCGGGGTTCACGTGGGGGCCTTCTCGCTCTTTTTTTATCCTATGGATGCGCCTCTAAAGTCGCTCGCTAAATTTTCCTCTTTAACTTGTTCGGTGGTTTGTTTGTGTCCGGGTTTTATGGCATCGGAATCTCAGAGACATGATTTTGTTTGATAAATTAGGTTTTTTATGCGCGTTTTCCTTGTTCTACGGCAACGGTGGTTGTGTCGGCAATGATTACATATGATCGACTATCTGATTGTTGCATTTGATGAGCAAGAACATCAAAATGGTTGAATTTCTTGATATGAGCTGACATTTAATCTGCCTTTTTATTGCCCACCCCCACCATTTGAATGACGAGTATTTTGATATGTTGTCCGAACGTTTGGCTTAACTGAATCAACTTATTTTTTTTCACTTTGGGGATTTTGTTTTTAAGATTGCAATTGTTCATTTGACTGTGTCCTGGTATGTGTTTTGTTTCTTGATAACTGGCTATGATGATCCATTACAGCTTCAATATGCCAGTTCTGCTTCAGAAAATTCTTGATTGAAGAAGCTGCTTATGAAACCTGAGCCACCTGATTCAGTTCTTGCCTAGAAATGAAAGTTTTCTGACTTTATGTTGGATTGTGTACAATGTTGTTACTAGACGATATTTTTGCTTTTAGACCTCAAAGTCTTGAACTTGTACCAGCAGCATCTGTACACGTACATTTTTTACATCTGCGTCGATGATGCATGATTCGGTTAAGTTTAAAAATTAGTATTATTTTTTGATAAGTTAACCCAAATTTTGAAGACGGGGTACTTCTGCCTCTGTAGTTATGGAATCTGAAGTCTCTATTTCGTGTTAAAAGTGTTCGTTTTGGCTACTTCTTTTGTTAGAACAAGTAGAAAAAAATTGCTTGTGATGACTTGTCCACATTCTTGAGTTGCTGTGAAACCAAGTCCCTGATTTCAGGGAGAACCTACTTGGCTTAGCAGCATTCATATGACATTAATGGATGTTTCTGAAGCTCCTATGGACATCTTTCTTTTTCGAGTCATATTTTTCATTTTTTAGCTGAACGTATCTCGTTGCTTCATTCGCTCTGTAGTGAATGTTTGTATAAAAAGGTAAAAAAACAAACATTATTGTTTTCGTCGCAAAGCAGGATGTGCCGTGGAAACAGGGCTTCGTCTGGAACATTTTCGAGTGTGTCATCCGACATGAAATTAGTTAAAGGAGATGCTCCCTATTGCCTCGGTGTCTGTGTTCGTTGGTTTTCATTTGAGATTATTACATACGCAATGTATCAACGTCGCAAACACGATAGAGAAACGTCGCGAGGAGAAGTCAGAAGTTAATCTCAGATTTGTTTCTTGGAAGCGGCGGCGGCTTGCTTACGGGAAGTGGCGGCAACTTTTAAGGGGTGCATTTGAGAACGGTGATGAATTTTGACGTGGGATATTACGAAATATGTTAAATTTATTTTAATGATTATAATTTATTTTTTATTTTTAAAATTTTATCAAAATTAGTTTCTAAATTTGAGATGGAAGTCACGTTATTGTTTCTATCTCTCTTTAATTTTTAGAATTTATTTTTAAAATAAAAAATTAATTTTTTGAGAATTAACGTGTTTATCTCTCGTAAGAGTTTTTAAACGATTGTAAGTTACTTTTGTAATTCATTTCATTAGAATTTCAAAAGCTTCTAAGTCTCGTTTGAGATTGTAATGGAGTGAATTATAAAATTAAATATTAATTATTAGAAGTTTCCTTGTGAGAGATAAATATATTATTAATATTTAAAAAGTTAACTTCTTATTTTAAAATTAGATTCTTAAGTTTAGAGATATATAAGAATTATTCTCTTTCAAATTTAAAAATTTTTTTGGGTAAGATTTTGAAAAGAGAAATTAAATTCTAGTCATTAGAGTGAGGTCTATATATTTTATAAACTATTACATCAAAATTATCTCTTCTTAAGTATGTTCTCAAATGCATTACTTTTATGTTCTCTCAAACGAATTATAAGAATATCATTTTTATCTCATTCGTCAATTTATAAAATAAGTAAAATGGAAAGTGAATTATAAAATTAAATATTAATTATTAGAAGTTTCCTTGTGCAAGATAAATATATTATTAAAATTTAAAAAGTTAACTTTTTATTTTAAAATTAGATTCTTAAGTTTAGAGATATATAAGAATTATTCTCTTTCAAATTTAAAATTTTTTTTGGGTGAGATTTTGAAAAGAGAAATTAAATTCTAGTCATTAGAGTGAGGTCTATATATTTTATAATCTATTACATCAACATTATCTCTTCTTAAGTATGTTCTCAAATGCATTACTCATGTTCTTTCAAACGAATTATAAGAATATCACTTTTATCTCATTCGTCAATTTATAAAATAAGTAAAATGGAAATGATAATTTTGTAAAAAAAATGGGAATGATAATTTCGTAATTGTAGAGAGAGAGAGAGGTGGGGGGAGAGAAAATATTTTTTATTTTTATAATTTATTAAATATTTATAATTTTAATTAATAATTATTATAAAAATAATTTTTGTGAGGATCATTAAGAATGAGATCATATCATAAATTCTAATATTATTTATTTTGAAATTTTAACATATAAAGATTTTATGTAATAGATGAATTGTTATAATAATTAATCTATGTACTAACATTGTAGTTATTAATCAAAAATCAAAAATTTTAATTATCATTTCAATCAAATTAATGTTTTTATGTAAATTGATATTTTAAATTTTAAAATGTCCATCGGCGAATCTCACGAGATTGGAAAATGTCAAGTGAGTAGAGTACATTTAAGAGAACGGTCGACAGTTTTCTATACAATCTCACATTCATTAATAAATGTATTAAGTATGAGTTTTTCAAATATTTTCCAGGGATATAAATTTATGGTTGAGTTGTTTTTACACTTTTCTCCCTGCCAAGAAGTTAAGTAAGGTGTCTAGTTAAGAAATATAGGGCACTTCAGGAACTTGGTAGACAACTCGCGGTAGTATTTTACCTTCATTGATAAGAAGTTATGATGGGGACATCACCTCCCATGCCCACGTTCACAGCTCGTCTCCTTGCTCCGGTTGCATCCGGCATGGTCTAGTTATCTAATTTTGAGTCTTACGTAATTTTTATTTGAGTCATTTGATGTAATTTTCATTTTACTTGAGTCATGTCCCTAGATCTTGTACTTATTTCCCTAAGTTTGAGAGTCATTATGTTGTTTAGTTAGTTATTGGGCCAAATTCATTTGGTTTGGCCCAAGTGCACCCCCCTACCTCCTCGGTTATTTGTCATTGAGTCTTTTGTCAGGGACTTATTGTAAAATGTGAGTTACCTATATATAGGATCACATTCCTCCCATTTCAACTTAATTAATCAATCAATGAAAAAAATATCATTTGAGAGTCCAAAGCTTAGTTTAGTGGAGTGATTCCAACAATTTTTGGGTGAGAAACCCTAGGGGAGAGATTCCCCACCCTTCCCTCTCTTAATCCCTCTTTTTCACTCCAGTTTCTCTCTCCTCAACACCCAATTTCGAATTTTCTTCTCTCTCCTCCCTTCCCAACCACCTCAACCCCCACCTACCATCATTAAAGCCCTCCACTTCCCCATGGCCTCCATTACTCCACCCCCTAGTCCCAAGAAGATCCCTCACCATTTCAACACCATCTTCCACATTCTAACACCACTTTCCCCAATCCAACACAATCAACCCCTTCCCCACACAACCCCACAACTTCCAAGGCCATTTCAAATTTGAAATCCACCCTTCCCTCCACTCACTTGTGCCCCCCCCTCACTTTCTCCTCTCACCCACCTTCCCAAATTCGTAGCTCCTCCTCCCACCACCTGTTAGACCCCCTTCCAGACCCCATTCTTCCCTTCCCCCACCTTAGAACACCCCCTCCTAGACCCCCTCACAGCCCGGGCTTTCCCCACACTCATCCACCCCCATTTCCCCTCCATATACCCCATTCCCCCCATCATCATCATCAACCTACAGCTCTCAACTGAAGATCTACAGCAGACCAGCAACTTGCAGCGGCCACCACGACCTCCTCCGGACGAGTTTGAAGACCCAAGAGCCATCGTCGGAAGCGTCTGCCAGTCGCCTTCGCAACCGAAGTGGTTTCATCTTCTTCCGATCTCCGAGTCGTCCAGGAGGTCCATTCTCTCACAGCCGCACGGTTCTGCCTTGGCTGAGGACCTGAGCCGGCTTAGAAGCTCTGCCACGACCAGCCCTGAAGGAATCAGTCTTCAAGTCCTTCTTCAAAGTTCTTCATCGGCCTGTCTACTTTCAGAATCAAGAAGCGGAAGGCCATTCAGCATCCGGGAACAGAAGTTACCAATTTTCTTCCACGGTCGCGCGGCTCTACCTTCCCCAGTCTGCATCGACACCTCCTCACTCTTCGGGCTCCAAAGATCGTCTCCGTTCTCTTCTGGCATCCTCGTTTCTTTTGCTGCAAAGAGGACTCACCCACGGTTCTAACGGCGCTGACGGCATCAAATTTGGAGTTCGGGAGGGGTCAGGACAGCCTCTGCATCTTACTGTTGGTGACCTGCCCCTGCTAGTCTGAGAAACAGAGGCCCTGTTCAAGCTCCTGCCCCGTCCAGCAGCTACTCCAGAAGAAATTACAAAAATTCTGAGGCATTCCCCTTCCTGTTACGAAGATTTCGCCACCAGTATCGCCATCAGCACATTTCCTGAGCAAGATCTACAATAGCAACACCGACTCTCTGTCCTGGTTCGCTGACAGCAGGTAGATTCGGCGTCCACCTTTGTTCCTCGTTCTTTGCTTTGGTTTCCCCACCCCGCTTGGCCGGCTGAAGGCCCCTCCCTGCGTGGAGGTAGTATTGATGTAATATCATTAACCCCCACCCCAAGTTCCCCCTCCTGCGAGAGTTGTAGTGGTGTAATTTGTTTGGGGCAGGTCAAGCGACACCGCCGCGGCGTGTGGGGATCCACTCGCCTCCCCGCTCGCCCTCGTCTCCGACCGGGACCGGTTTCTTCAAACCGGTCGAGTAAGTGCTCAAACCTTCACTCCAATTAGTGCTTGTCTTTCAATATTAGTTCTTAATTCCGCTGGTTATGCGAGTGAGAGCCCGATCCTCAAGCCCCATAAACTTTAGTGATCACCGTGGGAATATTGTAACCGGTGCCATTGGCACTTTGTCGGCCCCCTTGACTTGGGCATCCCCACCCGTTGGGAATCAATTCTTGGCCTTGCTGGCCCTCTACCAGCAAGGGCCCAACCCCACATCCTCCCCTTGGCATTGCCAAGTCACCCCGGGCTTGGGTGAGTGACGATAGAGCGGTGGCCCAACTTGGCCCGTTTTGAATGCGATTGTGCTTGCTTGCATTAGGTCCGAGGTCGTGTCACATCAAGTTATGAAAATTCTTCTCACGTACTTTCATTACAAAGTTTATAATTAAGAAAAAAATTTAAATTTTCTTCGCCCGTGCCTTCACTAATAAAAGTGACGTTTGTCCCGATAGATGATTGAAATTGAAAATAGTAATTTGTATAATAATATTAATGTAATTATTTTTAAATTTTGATTAGTATTGCTGATTAATTAACGTATTAGTGAATTTTTATTATGCTGATGATATATTTATTTTAATAAATTTATTAAAAATTTATTAAAAATGTTTAAAAAACAAATGAGTTAAAATTGAGTACATGACATGTTATGATTGGTTGGGTATTACACTATTACTTGGAAAAGCATGAGATTTTATTGATTTTTATGAAAAATTATTTTTATATTAGTTATAATAATTATAATTTTAAATTTAAATAAAATACAAAAAAATTAAAAATTATTTTTATGTCTTTTAGATTTTAGGTTGTGTTTGGTATCATCTTGAGAGGTGTTTGGGCAAGGTTTTATCTTTACCAAATGAATCAAGATGATATTGAGAAGCATGTATCGTTGGATTCTCATTTTAGAGAGAAATTGACATAGTTTGCTTCACATATATGTGATTGTAAAAGATCGTGATATAGAGCTTTTAGATGATGGGAAAATAGATTTTGAATGAGAAAGTCAATTGTATCTATGACAATCCTACTATTTATAAGGAAAAATTTCTTTACTTTTACTTAGAGAAAGAATGTGGCATCAGCGATGACATAAGGTTCGGGTGGTGTTGTCTCTCCTCTCACGTGTTTTGACAAATGAAGCACTTTTATTTTTGAAATTTGTCTGCTCTCGTTTCACAAATCTTGAAAGCATTAATTGTCACACATAATAATTAGTTTTGAAAATTTTTAACCCTTGGGCCAGAAGAGCCCTTAAGTTATTTTGGTATTAAATAGTTTATTATTAGAATTAAGTTATCTAATCGCCATATTTATAGTTTTACAATATTTTTGTAATTTTCCTCAAATCTTTACATTATACCATGATGTACACATTTTTTTTCTAGACTTCATGATTCTCTCCAACTAGTACTGATTTTTATGGACATATACACCGTTGATTTTTGAAGTCTAAAGTTTTTTTTGATTTCTCTAGCCTAAGTTTAGGCAATGATTTATATCTTTAATCTTTAATTTAATTTTGTCACATAATTAAGATAGTGACATATGCAATCTAATTTTTTTTCATATTCTCTTCTATTGTCTCCAAAGAGTAGAAGATTTACATTTCGAACAATATATTTTGTTATTGTTATTTCTGATGGTACTGAAACCCTAGTTTTATATTTAAATGATAAAAAAATAAATTGAAGATTTCCACACCGCATAAAGATAGGGCACCTAAAATGATTTTTATGTAGTTATCTGAAATTTGGATTCTTATTGTTTTAATATTCAACGTAAAAGTTAAAACTAATACTAAGTTCAGTAGATCTCCTAAAGTTCACTTAAGAGGAGCATGGGCTCTCCACTATTTTTGTTAGATGATCTTTCATTAATGCCACAAAATTGTGATTAAAATTTTGTGTTGGAATATTCCGCTAATGAAAGAGTTTAATTATTTGGATGATAAAATGTTTCAAACTTTCAATCATGTAATTGAGCTTCAACAAAAAATATTGAATTTGTACATTATATCTTTTTCCTCATTATAAATGAGTCAATTAGTTTCATGTAAAATATGGTAAATATTCTAAAAATTGTAAGTGTGTCACCGAAATTGAGAGGAAAGAGAGATTGGCTGATGTGGTATGGGGCTCTTGCAAATAATTTTCGTAGGATAGTGTTTTTGTGAAATTTCTTATTTGATTTCCTAACACACTAAAGTTGCATTTGCCAAAACCATATAGGAGATGGATTATGGACTCGAAATATTCACCTCTCAAAAAATTCATTATATATATATGAATGTCACGTCAAATTAATCAAAATTAAGATTATGTGTTCTAGAGAGAGATATGGTGAAAAATTTTCACTTTTCATAATCTCTAAAAATTTATTTTCACCCGTATTTTCTCACTCTAAAAGTGTATGAAACAAAATCATACTTTCGTGGGCTGAAAAATGGAGCCTAAATATCACCCCATGTCACCTATAAATATTTTAGTAAGTCAACATACCAATCGGGGCAGCCGTGTGATGAAGCTGCACACCGACCAAATGTATTTGTGTTCAACGTAATATTCCACGGCTCAGTCATCTATCACTGTTTATTAACAGATTGGGAATTGATTTTGTAACATCAAAACCAATTTATGATTTGCATAATCGATTCGATACATGCGATACATGACATATCGGATCATACCTGATCCAGACCGGCATAATTTTGCCGTTGATGTCTGCCGTTGTTGCATGCGGCACACTTGCGAGAGCACTTCCAGTGATTTTGTTGGGAGCCATTAGAGGGAGAGGAGGGCCGCTGATGAGAGGGGGTGGTGGCTGTTGGGGTGCGGATTGCGAGGAGAGGGAGAGAAAATCCACGGAGGGGGAGAGGGGTTATCGGGGGTGGGGGGCTGCCCGGGTGGGGGGAGAGTGAGAGAAGGGCCGTAGTGGCAAAAGGGAGGGTGGGAGAGGATGCACCGGGGAGAGGGGGAGGGGGAGCGTTGGGGAGATGGAGACGGCTAGGGTTAGAGTAGAGGGATCAGGGAGGGGGGGAGAGTGGATGAGTGTGAGTTATTTTACAAATCAATCCCTTAAAAATGAGTTTGTTTTTGTCATTTAAAATTTTTTTAAAAAATTTTCTTCTCGATCCGATATAATATCGCATCTTATCTGATCGTACCTCTAAAAATCGGTTTGTCCTTGTGGATCGCAAGCCTTGCTCTATGTATTGACACACGTGTAGGTAAATAGGGCATTTTGTATTTAATGAACGGATGCCTAATTACAGTAGGAGGGGATTATTTTTGGCATTTCAAAAGTGTGTTATAAAGATACGTAGAAACTGGTCTTTGCAAAACTATTCCTAACAGATTTGTCTTAATAAAGCAACATAGTCCACATTGGTGCCATCATAGTACGTGCTTTGCCTAGCACGTGCCGCTAGCGTGTAGCGATTTGATCCGTGGATTAAATGGCGTTATTTTTTTTAATTTTTTCCCCTTAATTTTTCTATTTCTCCCCCCCCCCATCATTTATCGACCCTATGAATTTAGAGTGCCAATGATACCATAGCATAAGGCTCCAATTTTTAACTCACACTTCCTAATTATTATTGGATTGAATGTTTGTGTGACACAATGGTTAGGAAAGGGATACCAGGAAATTTTCTTGTTATATATATTAATATATAGATAGGGCGGCGGCCATCACCATGTGAACGCTCCCCTGAGCTGCACCATGTGAAACGCTCGCATCGAGCTGTTATTTAGGACGCTCAAATCTCATTAAATTAATTTAACTGTCTATTAAAGAATTAATGAAAATCAATCTCTCGGTTAGCTGCCACGCTTGGTATTGCACGCACCACATCCTCCTCCTCCCCTACAGCCGCCGCCTCTCTGTTCCTGTACGCTTCACAGCTCATCCCGGCGCACAGGGAAGAAACTACGACAGCAAGGTACCCTCCATTGAATCAATGTTGGGGTGCTGCTCATTTTGTAATTGATATGTCTGGGCACGCATGTGTAGGTGGGACTTGTGGGTAGGACGTGATGTGCACGGGGGAGGAGGACGTGGTGTGCGCAGCGCCGGGAGGAGAATAGGGGGGTTGGGGGTTAATTGGGAAATCCATTTTCATTCATTCTTTAACGAACGAAAACACAGTTTAATAGATGATTTGATTGATTTAATGGGGTGCTGGCGTCATGTGAACTCCGCCCATATATAATATATATATATATATATGTTGAGAGAGAGAGAGAGAGAGAGAGAGAGAGAGAGAGAGAGATTTGTTGCTGTTTTAAATTCAGTCAATGATTTTTTATTTTCAAGGTGAAGATCAAATGTGACTATAAAATTCCGCTAAATGTCGAAGGAGTATCAAATTATCTTGCATGATAAACATGCTTTTTTCATAAAAACAACAACTCGGGGTCATTTCTACACCGAAAATGTAATATTCTTGCCAACCTATCAAAACATAATTATCTAGACTTATGACTTATCACTAGGAGGATGGAGCGACTAGTGCTTATAGTGCACACCCGGGGTTATTATACCATCTGAGTGTGCATTAAGTTTATTTTTTAATTTTGTAACTAATTTTATAACATGAAATTTAAATCACCTTAAATTATGGAATAAGTCACATTCTCGTAGGATGATTCAACAAAAGTAAAATTAAAAACCATTAATTAAAAATGAGTTTAATTGTAATAATTTGATCTTAACATTTTTTTAGAGTTCTTTAAGATTGTCCGATGAAAGTGTGATTTGTATCACAAATTAAGGCGATTTAGACCCTACTTCATAAAATTTTTTTAAAAAAATTTAAACTTGATGCGCACCCTCATTCCTAAATCAGTAGACTTTACCATGGACAATTGTTGCGGCCCGGCCTGTAACCGGGCCTATTCAGAGCTGCGGGCTGAGAGAAGGCTTCACTAGGCCCAGAGCGTGCCGTCCCATTTCAGCCATCAAACCGGAGGGGGTACCAAGGAGGGCCGGCAATGGGTCGGTAAGAACATGCTGATCTCTCTCTCTCTCTCTCTCCATTTCTGTCTATCTATCAATCTATCAATGTAGTGTTTCTCTATTCCTACCTCTCAAAATCGTACCTATATATCCATCTATCTCTGGCTATCTGTGCATGTGGTATGAGAGGCTCTGGTGTGTCACGAAGAGCCATGGATGGTGAAGGAGGGGGTGACTGCAGGTACCACTCTTCTTCTTCTTCATTTTCTCCTCCTTCACCTGTTTATCTCCGCTTGATGAGACGAAGGTCCGGGGGGAAAGTTCGGAGAAGCAGCCAAGATAATGCTTACGCTCCCGTTACAGTGTTGTTGAGGACGGGCGAGAAACACGTTGTGGACGTCCCCACCTCTCTATCTCTCTCTCTGTGACTAGAGTACGGCAGCGACCATGTGCGTTCCCTACGTATGGATGCCGTCCTCTTTTGGTTAGTGTGGTCTGTCGTCCGAACGCAGGGGGGGCTGCGTACGGACGAGCGCATTCATGATAGCCAGACGAGGGTGGAGTCCGTTCGATGCCCCTCCCTCACAAACCGCGTGGGGACGACCGCGTCTTTCTCTTTCCATTCCCACCGACTCTCTCTCTCTCATCTATAGTCATCAGTTGACAAGGACTCTCTCTCTCTCTCTGAGTCACCGTTACTATCTGTGCGTGTGTGATTCACCATTTGACAAGGACACCTCGCTCTCTCTCTCTCTCCAATTCTTCCACACGAGAGATTATCCCATATTGGTACCAGCCCACTTGGAGGGTCGACCGTCCGAGAAAGATGAGGCTTTGGATTTCATGTTTGGCGACCAAACACTAATCAAAAATACATCGACCTCAGTTGAATGCTCTCAGTGAAAAAGATTTGGTGACTGTAATGATCATTTATTTAAACTGCTTATTTTGTGAATCAAGCTTCGAACACCTATTGTACCTCTCAGCTGGGTTCCAAGCTCGAGTCTTTAATTTGCTCTCATCTGACGCCAGTGGAGATTTTAGAAGGTCTGTTGGATAATGGTTTGGCCAGACCTCTTATACATGCAACCTAATGCGAAGAAAACACTGGGATTTCATCCGCTATCATAGCATGTTTTGCTTTTTTTAGAAGGACAGAAACCTTTCCATGCCTCACGCGTCCTGCAACACACATTCCATCTTCCTCGTGTGCGAAGAAATTTATTCTCAGCCTGTCACAAAAACAGAAACAAAAGCCAATTAAGTATTATTCCGTCGACCCTCCTATATATATATATATATATATATATATATTCTGTTATTGATGGCTCGACGACCTGGAAATTAACCAATTGGTACATGCATGCAGTAGAATCACGTACAGGACATAGTTCATTTCATAACAAGAACCAAGAAGAACGTATAGTTACTACTTTTGCATCAGAAGAAGCGATCCCCGGCCGACAAGAACCAACGAGATATATATAGTGTTAATTCATCAATCTGTGGTTACGGTTTTCGCCGTGATCGACACACATCATGAACTCGATCGAGCCTATGGATCCCCAGGCCATCCTGGATTAATTTCACTCATGTGGATTGATTGGAGTATGGGGTTGCGCACAAATTAAATGAGAGATCTTTCGAAGCCTACGTACACGACCCGCCGGGGACATCCTATTTTCTGTTCTTCTTCTTGTAGTCTTCTCCGTCATTCTTTGTGCACATTCTCTGTCTTCATCATCCCTCGTGTTTTTCCCCCTCCCAAAGGGAGAAAGGACTTGCATGTCTTCTTCTGCAAAGAGTACGAGCCAATTGCAGGTCCCGAAACCCAAGAAAGGGACCACGGCATACTTCTAGTGCACTTGGCATTTTGCTTGTGCTATGTTTAGAGCGTGATCAGAGTAGAGCCATCGTACGTCCAGGCTCCCTATTAGTTTCCACGCTTAAAATGCGATTCTCTCTCATGAAAACACAAGTCTCTAGGGATGTATGCATCCTCACATACTTCTAAACGGCACTCCTTCCACTACCCCATGAATTGAGTGCAGTGATCGTCCCTCTCATTAATCTGTAAGATATATGTATATAGATCTCTCTGTTTTACACGATTTGAAGGGGTACTTTATGAAGGGACGTCTGAGAATCGCATCACACCTAAAAAAAAAAATCGAACATTGTTTAATTATCAGCCTGTCTTCGAGGTTTAAAGGAAGAGTAAGATTAATGCTCCTATTCAGATTTTAGAATAAGGATACTTACATTATCCAAAAAATTTCCGACGAGGATAAGAACATATATACTTATTTCTCTCTATTTATATATATATATCTGATTATCTTATCATTCATACACTTTCTCACTCATCTTAGTCATGGAACACATCTTATTTAAGAATCTCATTTTTCAGTGGTTTAAAAATTAATTCTTAATTGCATATCCACCTTATTTCATGCCCTATTATACGTCTACACTGCTTTCGTAATTCGTTTGTTTATGAAGCCCTTCACACATGTAATGTATTTAATGAGAGCTTGAGTTGACTAATTAGTTTGAAAGAACTGACACATTACTATGGTTTGGAGGCCATATTTATTAATTTTTCAGACGTAACATAACAAAAAGATCACATTTACTTTCCAGTAATTTAACATTTATATGTCCATTTCAAACATCATTTTAAAGAAAAAAAGATGCATGCTAACAGGAATAAAGATGAGGATACACTCTTTTCCTAAAAGTTAATCAAGGATAAATTAAACACAACCACTATCTAACCCAATATATATCTTTTTACACCACTATCCAGGACTTGTGCCAGTCCCATCCTGCCCTCGTCATCATCTTAACTATGATCTGTTAGATCACAAAGAATGATTGTAGAGTCCTATATCCTAGGGCAGGGGGGACGACAACGAAGCCTCCATAACCTTTGTCGCGAGTCTATATTGTTGTAAAAAAAGAGATTTGTGCAGATGTATCCCTCTAAATGTTAATTTTGTCAAATATACCCCATTTAGACCTATTATTATGAATACCATCCAAATAGGTTTACATGTTGTATTAATACCCTCGTTATAACCTCCGTTGGTTTCACTCGGATTAAGCTCTGGTTAATAGGTGAATGACTAACTTATCTTTAGTTAGTCATCCTCTCTCTCTCTCTCTCTCTCTGGAGGGGGAGATTGAGAGATGTAGGGGGGTCCATCAGTGCCTCCTTGTTGACGCCCAATGGTCGCGGGTGGTTGGGAGGGGGTGTTCCTGCAAGGGGAGAGGGTGTCAGAGGGGGAGAGTTGGCGAGGTTTGCTCAGGGATGAAGGGAATTGGCCGAGGGGGTGTTCACTGGAGGGGGGCGGGGTTTGTGCAGGGATGGGGGGGTGGGGGTGGGAGGGGGGAGTTTCACTAGAGGGGGGGTCTGCACGGGGATGGCGGGGAGAGGGGGGGGGGGCTCTGTGAGGGGCAGGGGAGGGGGGGTTTGCCAGAGGGGGGTGGGGTCTGTGTAGGGCTGGGGGGTTGGGAGATGTTTCGTTAGAGAGGGGGGGTCTATGCGGGGACGGTGGGGAGAGTGGGGACTCTATACGTGAGAGGCTGGGGAGGGGGGGTTCGCTGGAGGGGGCAAGGTCTGTGCAGGGTGGGGGGTTCCTGTGAGCAATGAAGGGGGGTTTCACCGGAGGGGGAGTTTATGCAGGGACGGTAGGAGGGGGGCCTCTGTGAGGGACTGGGGAGGGGGGGGGGGCTCTGTGAGGAGTTGACGATGCAGGGGTGGGGGTAGAGTAGCAGTGAGGGTTGTAGAGGGGAAGAGGGGGAGGGGGCGCCGGCGGTGAGGTGGGGGGAGAGGGGGAGTAAGGAGGGCGATAGAGAGCAGCTCTCTCTCTCTCTCTCTCTCTCTGAGTAGGGGTATTTTAGATATTTCATTAAACCTAACGGTAGTATATATATGATATATGCTAAGGAATATTCACCTTTAATCGACGGCAATAAATCCGAAGGGTATAACCGTAATATTTAGGGCTAAATGGAAGGTATTCATGATAATAGATCTGAATGAGAAGTATATCTGGCAAAATAAATATTGAGAGGGTATATATGCGAAAATTCCCAAAAAAGAGATTTGTGCATTTAAAACTTTTTAATGTTGTCAATTTCGAGATTTATCGGTGGTTGCTGTGCGCTCTGATTGAGCTTCAGATCCAGGTTATATCGATCGATAGTTGCTAGTGGATGTTAGGGCAACAATATTGCTTTCAATAACTAAGACCTGAGATAGTCGAATGAATGATTTGGAAGGTGAGCAGTACTGGTCGAGGGACCAGAAGGGGGCATTCTCATTAGGAGGAGTAGTAACATAGGAGGCAAAATCATGTAATGGGAGTGGGACCATGCCTAGTTACACGCTGGAGATTGGTTCCTTACGTGTGTATATGCATGTACATATATATGCATGCACGTACCATCAGGAGATAGGGCTGTTGTCACTCCTTGTTATTCCACTGGTGCTCTCAATCTAACGTTTCTAAAGATGGATCTGGGACATTAATGTTGCTAATTAAAGAGGGAGGAAACTCCTCCTTTCTCCCACACATTCTCTATTAATTAATGTCTATCGATCTTCCCCCTCTAAATGGCAAAAGATCAAGTGAGCTTACCACATATAACCAGGGTAATTAAAGACTATGGGGGAGTTATCTAGAAATGGGCCGGGAAATGGAAGGGATAAGTGTGAAAAATGATTAAAGTGACAGATTGTTGACGTTCCTAATTATTAAAATTAATGGGTATTAATTTTCGGCCTAATTAGATCATGCGTTATTTAATTTGGTGATGAAGCATTGCATTAACCGTCCAACCACATTCACAGGATAACATATTAAGGTATCTGCATCTTCCTTCGGTAGGCTTCCAAAATGGTAGTTTGGTTACTGATCCTTGGCACCAACATATGCTCGAGAATTAGAGATATAATTAAGATTTTCCTTAATTCTTTGATCGATCGTATAGAGGTACATTAGATTCAAATCTCATCATCTAGAAGAATCAATTAAAAACCCTAGTAATTGAATCCTATCCATTAAAAAAGGCTCGTAAGTATTTGGCAGGCAGAACGGAAAAAACAATTATATTATCTGTAGCAACGAGAGTACACTAATGTTTGCAAATACAAAGTGAACATATGCAAATGTATCTCATATTAGCAATTTTGCAGCTCTAACCTTTTTTGGAAGTTGTGTATGCAAGTACCCTTAATTTGTTCTTTAATTTATTGGGGAACCTTTCACTGTCACGGGTGTAAGTTAAATGTTCAGAGAGGGACAAGAAGGGGGTGTACGAAGTTGCAAGCAAACAAGAAGGACGAAGCTTCATGGAACCGGTTTAAGTCGTTTTAAGTGATGCACCCCGGCCATATCTAAGCACGAACAGTGTTCGGTTTCTCATTCCGCACCATCTCACGGGGGTGCTTCATTACAAGGTTGGTTGAACACACGTCCTGTCGACGTCTACGTACGTATATCCTCTTCTTTGCTGTACTCCTCCAACCTAACCGTCTACTTTATTCCTCTGCTTGCTAGCTAAATCTGGAGCAACATGTGCATCTGTTGTTTAAATAAGTCGAAGGTACCATATATAGCTTTGGGTAGTTCTCATCGCCGGCATGTGATGCTCCTATATGTATATATTGATGAGTAGAAGGTGCCATAATTTCAAGTAGACTGCCATATATATATATATATATATATATACTGCATCCACGACCAGCGAGAGAGTTTTCTCCCACTTAAAAGTTTACCCTACCATGCCATGACAGTACTGAGAATCTCATCTCACCTCTCTTTCGATAATTTTCTCCTTAATTTGGTTGATTTATGATGGTGGGTTTGTTTCATCGTAAAGTACTATAAACGTCTGTAATTATTTTATTTTATAATATTTTCCCTTATTTGTTTGACCGTAAAATAACACAAATGAAATTACATTAACCGACGCGATACTAAAATTCTCTTGTTTTGGTTTACGGACCATATACTGAAATTACATTAACAATGGAGATTTTAAAACTAGAAAATTACATTGAAACAAATGACACCTAGCTAATTAGAGATCACAGCCACCACAACACCAAGGAGTATATATTCCTTCATCAAATGAGGAGGGGTCCCTTTCCATAAGCCATGGATCGTGTCCAATTGAAGGATAATGTATGCCATATATATTTATGAAGATCGAACAATATTCCCAATTTGTGCATTTATTACTAAAAGATATATGGGGGACAGTGATATTCAGTCATGGATATTTGTTTGAACATAGATATTTTTGGTAGGATCTTAAAATTTTAAGCTTTTGTTAATTAAGATTACATGCATGATAATAAGATGGCAACTCATACTAGAAATTAAGAGAAATTAGGGAAGTCCCAAATTAAGACTTACTGATCTTGCCTAGATCATCCCTGCAGGGCAATGCCTATATATGGTTTATATTCTCTGCCATTCATGAAAGGTGTGAATTAAAGTTTCAGATGATATTCAAATTAAAAGGAAATGGAAATCTAACTTGTCCTGTTGTCTAGCTAGTTATTATATATTCCACATTTTAAATATTTTTTTGAAAGAAGAAATGTAATCAAATATAACATGTTCAATTATTAAGGAACGCCTCGATTGGGGTTTCTGTTGTCAGTATTATTCTATTGCTATTTAATAGACTTCTGTATCTTTCTTGGGTGGTAGGTATTTTAATTTTCATCTCCCTTAGTACTTCTCTCTAATTTTGTTCCACGCTGGACGTTTTCTGAATTTGAAATACGATGTACTCAAAATTAATATAAGCATGAACTAAAGCAAAATCAGAAAAATCATCAAAATTTTGTAGAGTAATTCTGTTGATAAACATAGAAGATTATATATATATATATATATATATATATATAGACTGATTTGAGATCTTATATTAATTGGATGCATGTTTATTATTTTGTTTGAGAATACCAAGTTCAAAGATTAATAATGGAAGAATCTACACATACTTTTTCTTACTATTTAAACAAAGTTAATTGTGAGGGTGCCGAGATGGGAATGAAGATGGCCCTACAAGTTCCACATTATCCATGGGGGACCAAATGCTATACAAAAATCCAACAATTATTATTATTATGATTGCAGTCTCATTTGAATATATACTGAAATTATTATATATCCAATTCTTGAACTCTTATCCATGTTTAATGTGAAAGTCATCCTAACGAATTTTTCTTTTTATGTGCCTCAAATGCGACGTATTATTATATGCAGCCCCCAGGAATAAAGGTGTCCAAACAATGATGCATATATATATATATATATATATATATATATATATATATATATATAACAACCCCACATGCATCGAGCTTAACCATCCAGAAGAGAATAATAAGATGTGCATATGTATATATATATATAGATCATATGGATGAAGAAGAGTACAGTACTCATGCATTTTCAACATTTTATTCCCATCTGAGTGTAGTGTTTCTGTAACTGGGTCATGTGGATTTATGCTTGTCACCTCCCAACTTGATGACGGCTGTAATGTTCTTGTGCTTACTTGCTTGCCCATTCCCAACGCCCTCTCTCTCTCTTTCTTCTCAAACACGCACATATGATATGAGTTTCCCGGAATATAATGTCTCATCTTTGTCCCCCTAAGTCCAGATCGGCCCCTTCCTTACCAACTGATCAGCTTCTCCCCACCCCCGGCCACCACCCGCCACAATATGGCCAGCGAGAGACCCCCCCGCGCGCCTCACCTGCACGCCGATGAGGATGACGAAGAAGACCCCAGCACGAGCGGTTACCATCGCGACTTCATGGACGCCGAGCTGGGCGGCCATGGCGTGGGTGGGAGTGGCGGGCGAGAAGGATTAACGGGATATGATAATGGGGGCTTGCTCTGGCGGATCCTGGATCCCCACGCGAAGTGGGTGCGGGAGTGGAACCGGGTGTTCCTCCTCGTCTGCGCGGCGGCGCTGTTCGTCGACCCGCTCTTCTTCTACGCGCTGTCCATCAGCGGGACCTGCGTGTGCCTCTTTGTCGACGGCTGGTTCGCCATCACTGTCACCGCCCTCCGCTGCATGACCGACGTGCTGTACGTCTGGAACGTGTGGCTGCAGGTGAAGATGGCCTGCTACGCCCGCCGGGTGCGCGCGGCGGAGGACGACGACCGGGGCCGGGACGGCGGTCGGAGGGCGGCGTTCCGTTACATGAGATCCGTCAAGGGCTTCTTCTTCGACCTCTTCGTCGTCCTCCCTGTTCCTCAGGTGAATTGAAGAGTTAGCTTTCCCTACTTTCTTATATAATCAACTTTCTTGCGATCCACGCAAATTTGAAAGCATCTTTTATGAAATCAAATTGAGCTATATCATCATCTTTGCTATTAATTAATTAAGAAAGTTTAATTTATTGGCTTCGATATGATGGGTTTCAATATCCTCATAAGCTAAGATCTCCGACATCAGTAAGACTCTTTCTTATCCAACTAATTAATGCTAATTATGAACTCCCTTGATGACTGATATGTTAATCTAATCCCACCACTTAGAGCTATATATATACATGATCGATATTGCCGTGTACATATATATTGATCTCGCAGTGTTTCTGTTTCTATAGACGGACATACAGTGTGATTTAATCAGCCTGAAGATGGTCTTTTTATCTCGTATTTAAGCGATAGAACAGTTATAAGCGGTGGTTTGCCATTGAGCAGAAAGGTTGAAGGGATCACCTGCAGGGTTTTGGCTTCAACCTAGCTACGTACGCTCCTGTACATTATGTGTTCCCACATGTATCTTCAGTTGGAAATGTTGCTGTTTAGAAGGAAGAAAACAGATTAAGAAAAACTTCACAAGGGAATGACCCCCCATCTAATCTAATGTCCATATTTATTTCATATGAGAAATGCATGTATCTCGAAGAAACTAACGGTAGCATACATACTTAAAGAACCAAAAGAACTCCATCAAGCTACTGAATCATTGCAATTGTTTTTTTAAACTCCTGGATGAAAATGTAGGTCGTCTTAATTGCATGCATACTTCCAAGCCGATCCCCCCTCCTCCCCCCGGGAGTTGACCAGAAAGTCATTGATTGTAAGGTGAGTATACAAGAGGACCATTTTGGTATGAGACTAGAATTAGAAAAGACTCGATCCGGCCACAGGGAGCAAATAATTAAGAAAACGTTAATCCATACTAATTAAGACAACCTTATTGCATCCACTCATTCACTTTCTGCTCAGGGTCTTCCATCTCTAACCTACCTTCCTCAGCTCATCAACGGCCGGCCTGGTAATGTGTCTATAGGTCCACCAAAGCCATTAGTCCTTAATTACACCCATACTCATTCGACGTCCTCACGTACACTTGTTTGCCTAGCTAGAAATTAATTAAGAAGAGATACATACAATTCTCCTTTAATTTAATTTTGTCTAGCCACTTGTAAGAGATCGGGCTTGGTCCTAGAACCGGCTTAATTTTTTTTATTACTGTCAAACTAATTAAGCTGCCCCCAACCATGCACGGGGTTCTATATATGTTGATTAGCCATTTTTGCGTTAGAAGGCATAAAACCCTTGTGATCATTTTTTTTAATTTTCCACTCACAGCATATATAGGATCAGCTAGTATACATGGGAAACATATTCATACTTCAAAATTTATAGCTGGCAGACAAAAGAGGGTGCTTCCGTTATATTACAGGTGTTGCTGTGGGTGGTAGCTCCGGCACTTCTACGACGGGGATCGAGCACAACGGTGATGACTGTGTTCCTAGTGATGTTCCTCCTCCAGTATTTCCCCAAGGTCTACCATTCCATGTGCCTCCTGCGCCGCATGCAAAACATCTCCGGCTATATCTTTGGAACCATAGGGTGGGGCGTCGCCCTCAACTTAATCTGCTACTTCGTCACTGCGCATGTGAGTATATCTATATATGTGTATATTTATAGCTCTTCATACATATATATTGTGAATCTTAGTTAATTATTGCCACTGGAAATGCCTCATGCATGATCTGTGTAAAGAATGTAGAACTGGCGAAGTGCTCACGTAGTCCTGTACACTTTGAGGTTTTACTTGTTGAGGACCAATATCTTTGCGCGTAGGATCGATGACCCCGGGGTTGGGGCCGGGAGAGGCAATAAAAGTTCTTATCGTCAATATATATAGTGGATGCTTGTTCTTGTACCAGTGGCAGCGGAGTTACAACAATTGGCTGTAAATTATCACATATATATATACATAGGAAGAATAGTCTGTGTTTAGTTTCAAGCCTTGATATAGGCTTCTCTACGTACATCCTTTATTGCCTTCTGCGTTAATTAATTCATAGAATATTCAAGCTTAGAAGTAATACACTTTAAATTGTTCCTATCCTCTAACTTCCTTGCAGTTTCCAGAATAAATTTTGAGACATCGCAAACAGTAGTAATATCCATCGTTTTAGGAATTTGTTTCAATGTACAAAAGCAACATGAACAGTACATAGATCTCTTGTCCGCGACACCCAACATGCATGTAGCTAGCGTCGCTAATTTTTAATAAGTTCATCTATATATCATCTTTTCTTATGCATAGCACGGACATTACATAGTTCTGTGTTGCCATGAACGATTATTTTTGATGCCACGCACGTACACAGGCTGCGGGCGCTTGCTGGTACTTGCTGGGGATCCAAAGGGCGACAAGATGCCTTGAGGTACAATGCCTGGAGACGAAGGGCTGTGAGATGAAGTTCCTAGCCTGCGAAGTGCCTGTCTTTTATGGAACATCTGATCTAGTGAAAGGAGCTGGGAGAATGTCCTGGGGAAATAACACGCATGTGAGACCTGCATGCTTAGATAGCAGCGACAACTACAATTACGGTGTCTATAAATGGGCAGTCCCCCTGGTCACAAATGATAACAGGGTCGAGAAGATACTTCTGCCAATCTTTTGGGCTATTATGGCCCTGAGGTAATCCTCATTTCCTTCTCTCTCCTGCGCCTAAACATGTTAAAACTGTCCTGCCTACCTTTTGGAGAGAAATGCTAAAGAAGAGCTCGATGTTAATTTATTGGTTGCATGCATCGATATCAGAAGAACTAACTACAATGCGTACTATCATGCATATTTAAAATTTATTTCTTATGTATCGAGTGCTTAATTGGAATGTTGGGGCATTATATGTTCAGCACGTTCGGAGACCTTAACAGCACGACTGACTGGTTGGAACTAGTCTTCAACATAATCATCATAACCAGTGGGCTCGTGCTTGTCACAATGTTGATCGGAAATATCAAGGTGAGCATATCCGCAATGAAATATTCCACCAATGTTGGCATATTAATTAGTTTCAAAACATCTAGCTTGTTGGATCAAGTAAATGTACGTGGAACTGAAGTTTGAACAATAAACATCTTCAATATGTAATTAATTAGATTAACCAAGAAAAGTCAAGGAAATGGAGGTCTTTGTTCTCTAGTCTAACCTGGGTCACAAAGAGTACTATTATTTGATCAATTGTGTGAAGTTTGACCCCGTCAATTAATTGGGTGGGCCACACGACCCATTTTTGCACCGGACACGCAAGCCACGGAAAGATGCCGCTTGCGCAGGTATGGAACTTGAGTTTCCTTCCCCTACCTTTCCTCTGTCCCGTCAACCTCTCCTCCCTCTCATCCCTTCTCTTTGCCTTGTACTCTTTGCCTTGTAACAAGAAAGAACAAATGTGAGAGGGTGAGATAGGGTGCTTTACGGCACTTTAAATGTGCTCTAGAGTACCTCTCCTCTGTCCCGTCAACCTCTCCTCCCTCTCATCCCTTCTCATTGACCTGTAATAAGAAGAAATATGAGAGAGAGAGAGAGAGAGAGAGAGAGAGAGAGAGAGAGAGAGAGAGAGAGAGAGAGAGAGAGGGATCTTCTTCTCTCCTTCTTTTGTCATTCTCCTCGTCTCCGAAGCTTGTCGGTTTCAAGACAGTTGTCCATAGAAGAGTTCGGAGTTTGGGAGTGTGATTTCTTTGTTGGAGAAGCCAACCGGTGTAAGTATAAAATTGCTTCCTTCTCTATTGTATTTCTTCACACTATAGCAAGTTTCTCTTAGTACTCTCCTCATGGACGTAGAGACTCGTGCCTCGTAATGACATAAATCTCTCTATGTTCTTCCTTTGTCTGATTGTCATTTATTTGCATTTTGAGTTTGGTGCAAAACAAAGATTGATTTAGTTATATGGAGGTTCAAAGGTGGATGACAAGAAGCAAAACAAAGAGTCTGATCAATCTAGTGCTACCGGTCAACCGATCCCTCTCTACCTGTTGTTTAGGTTGTAGTCATAATTCCCTATTCCGACTGACCGAACTCTATTAGGGTGTCTTAGATCCCCATGTAACCAGAGTCGGAGTTGGATTTTAGAACTGGTAGAGTCTATCTAGGACTCTAGGTTGAGTTTGGTTGAGACTCTCTGGATAAGATTAAGAGGTAGTCTTAATGGGTTTAGGATACTGTTGGGAGTCTTCTATAAATGCGGTTGTAATTTCACGGGTGACATAGAGACCGTAAGGCGTCGGGTGTCCGGGATTCACTGGGGGAAAGATGTAGTTCTTTTTCATAGTGAAAAATGGCAGTTCCTCTAAATTTCTCTCTTGTTCTTTCTCATGATGTGTGCATATGTGTGATTGTCGTCTCACCGGTGTCCCAATCTTAACAAACTCCACGAAAATCTTATCACAAATTATCTTAGAAGCTTTAGGAGATTTCGGTCAACCAAACTTCAATATAAGAATTTGGCATTTCTCCTCGAGGGCTGTTGGTCGACTGATCCTTTAGGGGTTTTGGTCGACTAGTCTGTTCTATTCTCTAAGAGGCGCTTTATTAACCAGGTGCGGTCAACGCAACTGACACCAGAGGATTGAGTGCGCAAATTGACCCCAGTTAACGACGATGTGTGTGAGAGTGGTGGGACCCATACCGCTCTCTCTCATCGTCTCCCCCACCCTAACCCGTTATCAAATGTGACCTAAAAGTTCTGGTGCTCCTTGTTGGCCCGTGTGTTTTTGCACAACACAACTCCCTTCCATATACTATTGAGATAGATGGGAGAATTTGTTTTGGAACCATGACATGTTATTTAGCAATCAACTATGCATCTTCGGCTTACACTCACTGTCCCCCCTTCTCACCCATGATTACCAAGAATTATAAAATATACGTGGCGTGGAGCTCCTCCATGGATTCCTGAAAGAGCTAAATATTTCCCATTTCACAAAGGAATCCATAAACCCAGACTCTGGCAAGAACCTCCGGAAGCTTGAGAAACTTTCGCAGAATAATAAAGATATTCTCCGAGGTAACACAAAAAAAGAGATATATATATGCTCACGATGGACTACCATACTAGTACTGTTTTTCGCCAAAAGTGAATCATTTTCAAAATGTAGTGTTTTTTTTTCTTTATCATGTTTGTGCTTGTAGGTTTTCTTGCATGCCACAGGCTCAAAGAAACAAATGATGAATTTGAAGATGAGGAACGTGGAGTGGTGGATGAAGCGCCGGAACCTGCCACAGGGCTTCCGGCAGAGGGTGCGGCAGTACGAGCGGCAGCGGTGGGCAGCGATGCGTGGGGTGGACGAGTGCCAGATGATCCGGAACCTCCCGGAGGGCCTCCGAAGGGACATCAAATACCATCTTTGCCTCGACCTTGTGCGCCAGGTACGTACGTACGTGACAATAAGCAACTCCTCCCTCCCGCTCTTCTCAGTTGAAGATATAACTAGGGTTTTCATTGACGGACTGAGAACCCGGGTTAAGTTGAATACAATTTGACTCAAATTTAACTCACTAATTTTTAAATTTAAGTCCGGCCCAAATACAAGTGATAGTTTATCGGGTCGAAACTAACCCGACTATTTCACTAAATTGTAACCCTCAACTCGACCCATCTCGATCGGACAAATTATATGAACAAAAATTCAATGAAAAATAATAGATGCAAGAGTATAGATTAAACTTGCAATCGAACATTATTATCCTCCGTAAAATAATCAATTAACATTTTAATACAATAAAGAGATATAAGATATTACATCATAGATGGCCAATGGTATATGGAACTATTTCTTTTCTTTTAGTCAATGTGATATAATTACGTGTATGACTTTGTGGACTATATATATAGGTGCCTCTCTTTCAGCATATGGATTCTGTCGTCCTGGAAAATATCTGCGACCGGGTGAAGTCCCTTATCTTCCCCAAGGGAGAAACTGTGAGCTCTCTCTCTCTCTCTCCCCCTAATTACCTACCTGCCTAAACCCACGTACCTACCAAGCTATGTATGATCTATCTTTGTCTGTTAGTCTGTGTACGTATTTATAAGCATTTCGAGGTTCGTATGCAGATAACCAAAGAAGGCGATCCGGTGCAACGCATGCTGTTCGTGGTGAGGGGCCACCTGCAGAGCAGCCAGGTGCTCCGGGACGGCGTCCGGAGCTGCTGCATGCTGGGGCCCGGCAACTTCACCGGCGACGAGCTCCTCTCCTGGTGCCTCCGCCGCCCCTTCATCGAGCGGCTGCCGCCGTCCTCCTCCACGCTGGTGACCCTGGAGACCACGGAGGCCTTCGGCCTGGAGGCCAGCGACGTCAAGTACGTGACCCAGCACTTCCGCTACACCTTCGTCAACGACAAGGTGAAGCGGAGCGCCCGGTACTACTCCCCCGGGTGGCGGACGTGGGCGGCGGTGGCCATCCAGCTCGCCTGGCGGCGGCACCGGCACCGCATGGCGCTCTCGTCGCTGTCCTTCATCCGGCCACGGCGGCCCCTCTCCCGGAGCTCCTCCCTGGAAGAGGACAAGCTGAGGCTCTACACCGCCATGCTCACCTCGCCCAAGCCCAACCAGGACGACTTCACCTCTTGAGTGGGATTGTACATTTCTCCGAGGGTTATAATTTATTTCTTCCGCTTCACAGTTTTGAATTGAGGGGAAGAATCGATCTCGTCTCACACATCTTTTTCATTGCCTTTACAACCAATACGTACGCTTGTGTTGAATAATAAGACAGTGAGGAACGGAAATCCTCGTTCCTCTTTTGATAGCTTTCCAAAGGATATATTTATTACCTACACTCGAGTGAGAAAATTAATGATCCACAAAGACCGTGAACAAATGGGCTCAATGGAATGGGAGGAACTGAGTTAATCCATGTGAACACACAATATTTTCTTCTTCTCTTTCGCATTTATAGCTAGCCAACTGGTAGTCTCTAGTCTGTCTGTTTAATCTGTCTTCTCACGTTAAGCTCCTTTGCTTGTTTGAAGGTGAGACCGGAAGTAATTGTGTTAAGTGAAACTCACTTCCAATAGTCTAGCTAGTTTGTTGAAAATATTTAGAAAGTTGTAGTTCACTTGCCTACAGGGGTTGAAAAAGGGCCGAAGTAACTTCTTAAGAAAATGTTTAGAGGACATTTCCATGTCACTGATCACTTCCCCTACTAAATCTAAAATACCATTTCTATCTCGATACTTACATTCAATCAAATACAAAACTGATTTCATTAAAGTCAATAGTTGCACATGACTAAATAATAAAACTGACATTTTAAGAGTGACTTAGAAGCGATCTTCTTTAATTTGGTGACGGAGAAATTAGCACGGCTAGCAAATCTCGAGCTCACATCGCTCGAGGATTAAGTGAATTATAAACAATCAAATTAACACAATTTGAATTGACTTGCAGGTAACTCACTTTCACGAGCTCATTTTCAATGTGAATTAACTACTCTTCACTTTAAATCAAAGTCACAATGGAGTGAAGAGGCGTACTAGTTCTTCGGTTATTGTTAAGGGCACATTTGAAAGGGATTGTGGGATGTGGACTTCTTTCCAAAATCTCCTAAAGAGAGAAGAAACACCTTTTAGACAGCTTTCGAAAATTTTGAATTCTCTCCTTTTTTTCTCCCTATGTCTCACTTTTCTCTAAAATCTCTCTTCTCTAAAATATGTTGCGACTATGTGACATTTGGAAAGACGTTATGAGGGTGGGGATTCCATGGCTATAATCTATGCCCAAAAATCTTTCCAAATGTAGCCTAAGGCCGCGTTTGGAAATGATGTGCCGCTTGAGAGATTTTCCACAATCATAGATGTTGTACACTAGCTATCTCCCGCTGCCAGGATTTCAAACAACCACCAATCCCATTTGAAAACCTTTGAGGTGTTTTGAAATCCGGCGTAGCCCTTCTAGACGCAAAGTGTGAATGACTGCTGTGCCTCTCCACACTCTCCCCTTCTCCCTTATATGTATAGTGAGGAGGGGAAAGTCCATCGGCCCAATAAGACTCACTTCGATAGCCCACCTTCGGGGCTCGACACTCTGAACCCATTTCCAGTAGTTCCAGCTAAGCACGAGACTGGCTGCGACCTGCCACTGCGTAGGCCCAGGTCCAGAAATCGTACCTGCGTTCGCCTGCACCCGCTAGCAACAGCGGCACACGTTCTTGGCAAACCTCATCGCATTAATGGCGGAATGCGCTCCAGTCCGTGAAAGAGGGCGAGGGAGGACACCGCCCTCGCCGTTCCCTTTGACAAACCAACCCTCACGTCTCTGGTGAGTCCTACCGCATTAATGGCGGAGCTACCTCCACTAGCGAAGGAATGACGGGTCAGTGCCTACGTCTCTCTCTTTATCAAGCAAACAGGCGGGGCGACTCATGTTTCCTATGGCCACGGAAGCCCAACGAAGGTGAAGGTCAACCCCACGATAAGGATATAAATAGGACCTTGACCCTATGGCCAGGGAGGTATGTAACTTCAACCCCTCAAGTCATCCGGTGTGTCGGGGAGAGGGGCTTCAGTCCCAACGACCTAAGGAGAGTGGGAGTCAGCTCCAAGTCCACCTTCAAGATCGGTTCCCGGTGAAACTCACTGATTGTCACCCTCTCCCTCTCGATCAACGAAGGTACTATGTTTTGGGCGAACTGGTAGTTGAGGGTAACCCAAATCCACCCCGACCTTTGTCAGAATGACGAAGTGCTCGTGCCAGTGCCCTGAATTAGTAGAACTTTTGAGTCATGGGTGTCAGGACAACACTAGAAACAAAAAAGATTATGGAAGAGCTCAGCAATCAGATGGGCGCCTATCTGACTACACTTGTAGACGAAGGCACAGAGAATGCTCCAGGAGTTGGGAGCCAACTGCCCGAGCTCCACTCTATGGAAGCAAAGTATTTGGTCAAATAGACCAGGGATGGGAAGATGGAAGCCAACATGGAAAGAGTCGACAGGGACACAGATCTCCCTGGAAAATAGACTCCTAACCGCCCCCCAATGGTGGGGAAGATGATATCGTAGTCCGGGGGGATATGGAATGCCTTCCTTAGACCTATTATGCAGGGATAGGGGACACGAATGATTGGGGGGCAAGGAGGATCCCATGAGGTGCTTGGGCCTCCATCAACGGTCGCCTCCCAGCCACCGGAAGAAGGTTCAAACTCATCAACCAAGACTAGTCCCCTACGGGTGGGCATGCGTAAAGATAGGAAGAAAAGGGCCTCACCGAAAGCTAGGAAGAAGAAAGAACTAGTGGGAGCCGACGACAGAGAAACGAAGAAGTGGCCCTCACTCTACTTCTTGGACCCTTTTAAAGAGAAGAGAGGCGATCAAAGGGGTTTCTGGCATCAACGGCCTCGATCGCGCCACTGAAGAGAAGGCAAATCGTCACCGCTAGCCCAGATGGAGCGAGAAACCCTAGGGCGGTGTCCCCTCTCCGTCCGATCCTGATCATCATGACAGTGATGTCACACCCACATGCGCACCCTCCACCTCGACGGGTCGATGGAAAAGGGCGGTTAGGCACATTAAAAACCTATGTCAAAGTCCTGAGACATAGGGGCATAGGGGGTCGAGCACCACCCCTTCAAAGGCACTGCCCATGCAGACACCACCGACTAGTGTCCTCCTATGCACCAATCACCAAGAGCCCTCGCTACCCAGGAGTAGGGGGCTAGTGAGTAGAGGAAAGTCCACTAACCCACTAAGGCCTACCTCGACACCTATCCTTCGAGTTCTAGAGCTCCAAGCCCACTTCTAACAGTTCCAGCGCAGCACGCGATTGGTCGCGACTTGCCACGACACAGGCCCAGGTCTATAAGCCATACCCGTGTGTGCCTCCACCCGTCAGCAGCAGTGACGTACATTCCTAGCGGGCATCATTGGATTAATGGTGGAAGGCGCTCCAATAAGATGAAGAGGGGGAGGAATGATGCCTTCCTTGTCGCTCCCCCTGACAAAGCAACCCCCACGCCTATGACGAGCCCTATCGTATCAATGGTTAAGTTATCTCCTCCGGCGAAGGAATGGTGCGTCAATCCCCATGCCTCTCTGCCTTATCAGGAGAACATGTGTGGTAACTCACGTATCCTGTAGCCACGGCAGCTCAACGAAAGCGAAGGTCAACCCCATAACGAAGATATAAATAGGCCCCTAGCCCTATGGCTAAGGAGGTACGTATGCAACTTCAACATGGCCCTCAAGCTCTCTTTCACTCCGGTCTCTCATCATCTCCTCCCGAAAGTTTGCCACTGTCTCACGAGTTGACTGACCTTACCGTCAGAGAGTTGTTCCCTGTGGTATCTCCCAGGGCTCCTTTTGACCATGGTTCGTGCTTGTAGGTTTCTTTCCGGCGACACCTCTCTCTTCCCTCACCAAACAAATTATTAGAGGTGTAGTTCGTGATTGGGGTGACAAATCTCAAATCGCAACAAATAGTATTCGAGAATGAACACTAAAAATATTGTTCCCACGAGATTTTTACTATTCATCCGTTCGGATGAACAATGCCATGTATGACCAATATCTCTCATTCTTCTTCTTCTTCTTCTTCTTCTACGTCCGCGGGTAGAACAACGATGGGGGCATTGTCATGGACGACGACAGCAATTGGGAGGTCGTGGGTATCATCCTTTGCTTCTTGGGGCTCCACTATGGCAGCTTTTGGCCCATCCAGATGTGTCCGACAGCTGCTACATCGTCGTTGCTGGCATCAGGGGAGGAGGAAAGAGGGGGGAGCAACAACGGGGGGTCCGCACCTGGGATGATGCCTTGATGGGGGACACCCATAATCTCCCATCTAGCCGCAGAAGGCAACCCTCGCCGAGTGTTTGGGGATTTTCAGAGATGAAGAGAGTTGTTCCAACTCTCTCTCCTCTTACAATCACCTTTGCATGCAAGTTGGAGCGGGCTTTAACTCATTTAAAAATGATCAAAAGTTATCATGAGATTCCAATAATTGAAATCCGTCCAAACAATGATGCCAAACGCGCCCTAATACTTTATTTTTTCCATTCTGTTATCTGCACCAAGGATCATATTCTTGTTGATAAACGATAGAACATTCCAATAATAGACACACCATGTTAGAGACCTGGCACTCGTGTCCCCTCCATGTAAGTACTCTCAATAATAAAGTCTACCCTAACAACTGTCCATGCAAAAGCGTGCTTCAGTGTCATGAAAAAGGAACCGAGGCTTTGTTTAGAACGGAGATGGACTCCGTTCCTTTTAGCAAAATCCATCTTTTGTATCAGTGAGTAGGGTATAGATGATTTCTCATCATTTAAAATCCTCATAAACAGATCTGAGCTTATTTTGAGAGATTTGAAGAACTTGACATTTCTGTGCCTAAGTTCTCTCTCCTTCGTAAAATTTTCTCTTCATGAAAGTCAAGAACTACCGTGATCATTTGATTAAAATCAAAGTTGGTCAAAAATTTCAATGATTAAAATCCCCACATCTTAACTCTAAACGAAGCCCAATTACAAGGGATGATGAGGCATATGGGGGGGGGGGGATTGAGCACCCCAATTTGTCAAGAGCGAGAAGGTGTTTTCTGGATCATGGTTATTCGGAAACATAATAAAATTAAAATGTTGTTGGTCTCGTAACCTACTCCTTGCATGTCAGATATTAACTACCCATATTTATTGCCACGATCCGTTATAATAATTAATCCCTTACCTTAATTAAGGTACAAAACAATATATACTTAAAGCCATGATATGTTCTCCACTCTCTTTTGAATTGTTAGGTCTAATACTTTATGATCTTAATCATGTTACCCGTATTTTTCATCATCTACGAGAATGACAAAAAATTATTTAAATACAAAATTCTTCAATCTAACTTTTACAGTTTATCAAAATTATTACAGGGATTTTACATATACACCCTATAAATTTCTATTTTTGTATGTATACCTTTGTTTTATGTAAATTATGAAAAATATTCTTGAATACATCCAAATATTACATCTATACACGTCCGGTCCATGTGCCGTCAACTTCAAAGCAATAGACATATGCTACTAAAATTATTGCTAGAGAAAAAACTCAAAATATCTTCCGGGCTATGTGATCTCCTAGAATCATTACGGAGCAGAACTTAACGGTAGACTAATTTGTCATTTCAACTCAAGTTATGACGACGGTATAATCGAACAATTTAAATATATTTAGAGATTTTTTTGACAATTTATATAAATCATATGTAAAAATAGAATATTGCAAAAGCATATTTTGTATTAACTCAATTTTCTTTTCCAAAAGACGTAACCTCCAACGTAATCATAGAGTGTGGAGGTATCCGAACGGAATTTTCTCAAGGATTGGCTAGCTAGATGGATGGCCCATTTGTTCCCAAAAAAGATGCCAATGTCACACGGCACCAATTCCCCCCAGGCCCACAAGACTCCCCGTGAACCATCGCCGTCAACAAGTACGGGAACGGGACGAGCCCAAACTGTGAAAGGACGGGGGCATCTTCGGGATCCCATGCATGCATCCGCGCCTCACCGCCCCCCTCCCCTCCCGGAATGTCTGGGCTTCGCTGGGGCCCATTACGGTGAAGGGAAAATCAGAGAAGGGGGACAAAACGAGTAATGCCGTTGTAGATACGTGGGGTTATTATACACTTAAAAGGTGTATATTAATTTTATTTTTTTAATTTTTATGACTTAAAATTTAAGTCACCGTAATTTATGGTACAAGATGAGACAGTCGTTGGGATCCCATGTATACATCCGCTTCCTTCCAACGAATGCACGTGGGCTTTGTTGGGGCCCATTACGATCAAGGAACAATCTGCTGAGAGGGATAAAATGAGTAAATGCTTAGTGCATATTCGAGATTATTAAACACATCGGGTGTGAATTAGGTTTATTTTTAAAAATTGTGAGAAGTGAGGTCTAAGTCATTCTAATTTATAGTATAAGTCACACGTTCATTTGACAATTAAAAAAATTAAACATAAAAAAGGGCGGATTCAAAAAAAAGACTCAGACATTATTCATTTGATATGAATTTTTTTTTTCAAAATTTTTTGAACCGTCCGATGGAAGGGCAACTTACACTGCATACAAGTTAAAGTGACTTAGATATCATGTCTTAAAATTTTTAAAAAATAAAAATTTAAACCTAATACATACCCAGCCAGGATGTGAAATAAACTTTGGGTGTGCACTAAACATTTTGTGGGTTATGTGTTATCAAGAGATTGTTCTTTGAATCTGAATATAAAATTAATCTGGATGTGTACTAAATATTACTTAACTTAATTTATCTTTAACAATAGACTCGTCACAAATTTAATCCGGATATGCGCTAAACATTATTATACTCGATTTATCTTTAACACGATTGTCGTCGGTGGGTACAAAGATTTGGCAAATATGTATCACGGGCATATATATAGGCAATCACACAAATGTTGATAGATAATCCATGTGTTTATCCATTATTGGAAGGGTAAATTAGTGGTCTAAAAATTGGACCAGCTCAGCCGGTTAGATCGGAAAAAATTGGAACCGTGAGCCTCTCTGGTCCGGTTCATCAAAAAACTAAAAATAAAATTAAAAACCTCACAAGCCATCTAAAACTTAGACTATTTCAGTCCAGTCCAATTTGGTTCAAAGTCGAATGCTCCATCCTCTTTTAGAAATGTCATAAAACTCTAAATTCATCACTCAATTACACATGAACACATCATAACATCATGAGTACTTAAGCCAATATATAAATATAAATACACATAATCTATGTATATTTACTCAAATAAAGAGGTCCAATAAGCAACGGTGTTAAGCGATTGGTTCGAAAAATAAACCAGACGGAAGACTTCTCCGGTTTGGATCACCTATTTGCTTTTCAAAATACTAATGATGCAAACGGTCGTGATTCCTTTTTGAGTCTTTTGTAAAATGTTCTACCACCAATTGTGTGTATATATTTTACTGTGCCTTATATTTATTTTTAACAATTTTTATAAATAAATTATTATTGTATACAAATTTATAAAAAACTGTTTATAAAAATTTATTAATAAACATATCACCGTATAAAATCTTATTATATAAATATGTTATTTTTATTTGCATATATGTCAATTTTTTGTCAATAACGTGCAAAAAATCATATTCGGACGAGTTTACATAGTGTTTATGCATTATTTTAATTTTATGCAGCGGTATAACTGTTAATATATTTACATGAATAATTTTTTTTATAAATTTACTAATAACAATTTTATATTTGTAAAAGTCCCTTACTTTTAACATAACCGTCCAAAGTAGGAATAACTATACTGCCCCCACGTGGTACTTAAATTAATGCCCTCAATTTTAACACCAATACATTCAATGGTGATCGATTAAGAGAGAAGCCTTTCCCGTTTAAGTCGATTGTTTATGATAACAAACCTATAGGTAATTAGTCAAGTCTATGACGTAAATAATATGTTACCATTAGGTTGACGTGTGTCACTATTTTTAATTTTATTAGTGAAAAAGCATACACTTTTGCTAGAACATTGAAGACGTATTAATTTTTTCACGTACCGTATCAACGAAGACGCATAAATTTGGGGGTGTCTCTTTTGAGGTATTATCTCCACTATGTCGGAGAGCGGCTAGAGTTTTGTCATTTTTTGTTGATAAAAGAGTCCTCGAAGGAGAAGACCAGAGTCTTATTTATAAGTATATGTCCATCTTTATAATTTTCAAGATGGAGTTTCTAATATGAGATCTTTTGAGCCCCTAACAAAGGTGAGTTTTGTGATTACTGAGTCGGAATTTTCACACACGGCATCAATGATTACGTATAAATTCGTGATATTTTCTTTGAGATATTATTTCAGTTACATTCGTGGACGGTTATAATTTTATCTTTTTTTATTGATAAAAGAACTCTCAAAAGAGAATACTTAGATCTTACTTATAAACATGTGTCAATCTTTGTAATTTTTAATATGAGATTTTTTGAATCCCCTAATTATAATCTCTACGAATATATTTCTTCTCAATTTTATCTTTTTTTTTTTGTTGATAAAAGAACTCTCAAAAGAGAATATTTAAATCTTATTTATAAACACGTGTCAATCTTTGTAATTTTTAATACGAGATTTTTTAAGTCCCCTGTTTAAAGTCTCTACGAATATATTTCTTCTCTTTATTTTGTTGAAAGTAGCATAATGCGGAGCATTGCGTTCGAAAGAACTGTGAGTAATTTAACTAGTAGATGCGGCCAGAGGATTCAAAGGCCTGGCAAAAAAACAGGAAAGCCAGCTTCTATGGCTATTGGACTGATAGCTCAGACAAGAACTTGTATCTCTTACATATAAATCTGAGTGGACCAAATTTAACTGATAATTAAGTAGGCTCAGGGTGTATGTCCCAATAACTTATTGAAGTCTTTCATCTTAAATCGTCTGTAACTCAATCTTGGAAGTTTATAAATCTTTTTTTCTTTTTGTAAGTTTTGACAGCGGCTTCATGTGAAAGAGAAGATGATATATATACTTGATCTAGCTCGGCTCCCTGAATGACAATTAACCAAAACTCAATCCCTTTCAAACCGTAAGAAACTCGAATTAGATTATCTCTGTAAATATACTTCGTTCGAATGAATAGAAAAGAAAACTCCGTGGTATATATATATATATATATATATATATATATATATATATATATATATGCTACGGATGGACAATACCAGAGTGCTGGGGTCCAGAAGTAGATGTATCGTTGTCCTCTCCGAATCTAAACATTAATGATGATAGACATCTGATTATCGGATTTCTATTTACATCGATCCTCCTTAATTATATGTTACGAGTGACAGCGTGATCCATAAGATCAGATAATTAATTAAGTGATTGAGATTGATAATTTCTTAGTGATTAGATAGTTTTATTGGTTCTAATTGAAGGAATCTCAATATTGACGTTAATATAGCGAGTTCTATTTGATCAAAATTAGTCAAATATTTTTATAGATGATATATATAAACATGTCTCGATCACCTGATTTAAGCCAACTATCACACATGTTTGTCATCGGCCGAGTGGGAAAGATTGGGGTGTCGTTGATATGCAAGCCGACAAAATGGGCGAAGCTGCAGCGAACCTGGGTTGTTCGATGTTATGCGCCAGCGGGGGGGACAAGGCCGCGCGCCGTCCCACGACGCCGTCATCTAATTTGATCACGTACGCTCTCCCTCATCAGTTGAGTGTGCGTACCACCAGCAAGTACGAGCCGGTGACAAAGAAGTTTGTAGCGGTGAGAGAGCCTTTTAGTTGAGAAGATAAAATTCCCTCGACTCTGTGTATCTGAACAAAATGATTGTTAGATTTAGGGCTGATGGGGACAGCTTCTCGTAGTCTGTATTAATTATAAGAACTTGATTTGAGAATCTTAACTTATAGTTTCGTGATTCACTCCTCCTTTTACGAGTGTCAATAATAATTGCAATTTTTTCATCTTTATTCTTAACTTATTTATTAAAAAAATATTTGAGACCCTAATTGATATATTTAATTAGGGCACTAATAAGATATATATAATATAAGACTTTGTTTGTAAGTATATATGTGTAGGAATCGTTGGAAGACTTCTAGAATGAGCCTCAAGGATTACGTGCATTAACCCACGTTAATGTCAACTCAGATGTTAACATTTCAAGAAAAGGTGAAATTTTTTACGGTGAATTTTCATCCGTAATTCGACGAAAATTTGTTGGAAAAGAAAGTTTTGACAAATTTCATGCGAAAATTGACCTTCAGATATTTTTGGCCTGTAATTTTTGACGGCTACAATATCCGTCGAAAATTAGTCTAAAATTTCAGACGGATTATTTAACGTCAGAAATATGTCAAAAAATATTTCTCACGGATTACGGCGGAAATATCGTCAGAATATTTTTCGACGGAAAAAATATCTGTCCAAAATTTCGTCGAAAAAATTATTTAATTTTTTAAAAAAATCTACAAAATTCATATAAAAATCCTGCTTAAATGAAAAACAAAAGCATGTCATCTACAGATCATAATGACAAATAAAATAAATAATTAAATTATAATATAAAATCATTTAAATAGAATATTTTAAAAATATTAATTTTATTATAATATTATAAAAACAATCAATAAATATCCTTCGTGTCTCATTCTCCTTGTCCTGCTCGTCCCCTCTGTCATCACTTGTTGGAGGATCCTATATTAATAAAATAACAGTATACATGTATGAGTAAATAAATAAATATTATTTAAAAAATAAATATTTTATTTTATTTTATAAATTGGAACTAAGATGATATATACATGAATTTTTTAAGTTAGTTCTAAAAGGGGTAATTTTAACACCGAACCCAAATCAAGTATCCAAATCGGATTCTGTCAGCTCTCCCAAGTCACTCTCACCACGCAGGTCATGTTGGAGTAATCGACACGCCGATTAGATCGATATTTTAAATTTTGGACCTGGAACTTAAATTCATTATTTTTAAACTAAACGTATTTAGAAAATGTTATTTTGAGCGTCGAGCTCAAAATCGGATATCTGATTTGGATTCCTTTAGATCTCCCAAGTTACTCTCACCACCTAGGTCACGTTGAAATGATCGACAAGTTGATCAGTCCAGTATTTCAAATTTTAGACCCCTGAACCCCAGTTCTCTGTTTTTTTTTAAATTAAGTTAGTTCTAAATTAGGTAATTTCAACCCCGAGCACAAACCGGATATATATCCAAATCAGATTCTGTCAGCTCTTACAAGTTACTCTCACCACCCGAATCGTGTTGGAACAATCAGCACACTGATCAGACCTGTACTTTAGATTTTGGACTCCCGAACTCAAGTTCTTTAATTTTAAATTAAGTGTATTCAGAGAATACTATTTTGAGTGTCGAGCTCAAATCAGATATCCGATGTGGATTATGTTAGCTCTCCTAAGTCACTCTCACCACCCAGGTCGCGTTGGAACGATCGACATGTTGATTCGACATGTATTTAACATTTTAGACCCCCGAATCCCAGTTCTCTTATTTGTTTTAAACTAAGTTATGAATTGGGTAATTTTAACTCCAAGTCCAAAACGGATATCCAAATGAGATTCTGTTAGCTCTCCCAAGTCAATCTCACCCTCTTCACTCTCCCTTCTCTGTCTCTCTATGATCACAACACCCCCTCCCCTCCCCCCCCCCATGCACCGCCTACCTCACCGACACGACCCCCCTCCCCTCGCCGCCGACTGCCGCGGAACCCCCACGGACCCCCTCCCCTCCCCCATGCACCACCTCCCCTGCCGACACGACCCCCTCCCCTCCCCACCACCGCCCCCGCTGACACGACACCCCTCCCCTCGCTGCCAGCCGCCACGCAACCATGCACCGTGCACGGACCCCCCTCCCCTCCTCAACCGATGCGCCCTCCCCTCCCCTCCCCTCCCCCACCACCTCCCCTGCTGGCACGACCCCCTCCCCACCGTACCCCCCTCCCTAACCCTCCTATCCCCCACTGACCCCCCCTCCCCTCACCACTAGCATCTACGGAACCTCCACGGACCCCCCCTCCACTCCCCTCCCCAACCGACGCCCCCTCCCCTCCCCTCCCCTCCCCCATCGACGCCCCCTCCCATCTCCCAGTAACAACAACAAAGGAAAAAAAAAGATAGAGGGTGAGGGGGAGTTACCGGCAACGAGAAGCTCCGTTGACCAACGGTGGCGAGCTTGCAAGATGTGGCGACGACGGGCACCAAGGGTGAGGTGGTCTCGTGCTCGACTCCGGCTGGCAGCAGCGAGCAAGTCTCCTATGGCTTCTCGTCGACACACACACACACACAGAGAGAGAGAGACACTACAAGAAAAATCGCGGATAGCGACCGACCTAGCGGTCGCTATTCAGTCGTAGATCGGTCGCAAATCTGCATTGCGACCGAACAGAGACTATCTAGCGACCGAACATGTCGGTCGCTATATACTAGTCGCTATATAGCGACCGACATAATTCGGTCGCAGTATCAGTCGTTACCAGAGACCGATTATAATCGGTCGCCTGATCGGTCGCTAATTAAGTCGGTCTCAATTCGGTCGCTATTCGGTCTCTAATTATGTTGTATTTTTAAAAATAAAATTAACCTATTGGATTTATTCGGTCTCAATTCGGTCGCTAGTCGGTCGCCAAGTATAATTATTTAATAAAAGAAATATAACGTATAGTCGCTATTCGGTCGCAATTCAGTCTCCATGCGGTCGCTAATTTTGCATTATTTTTTTTTTAAAAATTTATTTAAACTGATAAATAAATTACCTGATAAATAACAAATTCATAACATAAATATAAAATCAACTACACAGACAACAATATCGACAAATCTCAAATTCATCACATACAAGCACCTGATAAATAACAATTTCATAAAACAATAATAAATCAACTACACGGATCACAATCTCCACGAACCTCAAATTACACACAATTAAAATAAAATCACAAATTAATCATACATCCATAATAATAAAATGACAACATACACAACTAAAATAAAATCACAAATCCTCCACATATGTCTCATCCTGGTCGTCGTCTCGTCCAACATCATCCTGGTCGTCGTCTCGTCCAACATCTCGCGACGGATGATCCTGTATATCATTTAAAAAAATTATAATCAAATCCTTAATAAAGAAATCAAGCATTAACAAGACTTAATAAAGAAATCAAGCATTAACAAGAGTATGCCAATAGTTTAAGCCAGCTCATTTTCATATATATAAATACACACACACAATATAAGTTCAAATTTCATCTTGTATTTTAAAAATGAAGTTTGAGCGCCGAGCTCAAACCGGGCATCCGATTTGGATTCCGTCAGTTCTGACAAGTCACTTTCATCTCCCCGGTCGTATTGGAATGATCGGCACGGCCATCCGACCGGTATTTCGAATTTTAGACCCCCGGACCCGTCCTAACAGTTCATTTGAACTAAGTGTATTTTAAAAATGAAGTTTGAGCGCCGAGCTCAAACCGGGCATCCGATTTGGATTCCGTCAGTTCTGACAAGTCACTTTCATCTCCCCGGTCGTATTGGAATGATCGGCACGGCCATCCGACCGGTATTTCAGATTTTAGAACCAAATGCCCCGTCCTAACAGTTCATTTGAACTAAGTGTATTTTAAAAATGAAGTTTGAGCGCCGAGCTCAAACCGGGCATCCGATTTGGATTCCGTCAGTTCTGACAAGTCACTTTCATCTCCCCGGTCGTATTGGAATGATCGGCACGGCCATCCGACCGGTATTTCGAATTTTAGACCCCCGGACCCGTCCTAACAGTTCATTTGAACTAAGTGTATTTTAAAAATGAAGTTTGAGCGCCGAGCTCAAACCGGGCATCCGATTTGGATTCCGTCAGTTCTGACAAGTCACTTTCATCTCCCCGGTCGTATTGGAATGATCGGCACGGCCATCCGACCGGTATTTCAGATTTTAGAACCAAATGCCCCGTCCTAACAGTTCATTTGAACTAAGTGTATTTTAAAAATGAAGTTTGAGCGCCGAGCTCAAACCGGGCATCCGATTTGGATTCCGTCAGTTGTTCCTCCAAGTTTGAGAGAGTTTCTTGTGAGAGGATTTGTTCCTCCAAGTTGGGGTGCTGACTTCTTTGTATATTTCTCCACATCTAGTGAAGTTCCACTGTCGCCGTCGCCCGTGGACGTAGGGGGTAACCTCCGAACCACGTAAATATGTGTTCCTATCTTGTGTGATTGTTCCTTCTTCTTCCTCCCTTCTTGTTGTGCGGATCGAGATCTTGAGAGGTCACTCTGTCCGTCGGAGTGGTCGTGTCATAACAAGGATCACTTCCTCAAATTTAATGGGATTGTGGATCAAATAAGTGGAAAGGTAAATGACTGTTGGATTATGAGAGACTTGGAAAGGTTAAACACTCCCGACTTCAAGACTACGGTCGATGTAATGATCATACTTCATCCAAAAGCAATTCCCACCTCAGGTTAATGAGCTCATGATCTCCTTCCCCATTTACAAAGCTTGCATGAAACAGTGGAGAGAAATAATTCATGCGCCCGGGATCAAATACATATTCACAGGTAAATGGTGGAATAATCATAATGTACTGCCAGAAACACTTGAAGTGGGCTGTACTCTGCTAGTTTACTTATATGGACATTGATCACAATGCATGATGGGTACACACCATGACACCATAGCACTATCATCATCATCCAGTCTTACGCCCAAGATTGAAATAAAAGCTATGTCAAATATAAACAGCAGAATGAGTATATTGATATTCACATGTATAATGGACAATATGGAAGAAGAAAACACCATGAGAGTACCTTCATTGGTCATAGAACCCATCACGTACATGTATCGCTTGATCTTTGCCTGGCTTTCCTGTTCACGACCTTTCGGCATCAACTCCGAGCTAAAACCAGGAATCATGGAAAATACCTGAAAGCAATAAAATTCATTCAGTTGGAGACGGCAACATGAGAAGTTATCCAAAGGGGATAATGTGGCCACAAGACATAGAATGCAATTCCATCTCCACTAAGAGCAGCCAAAGTTTCACAAGTGGAACCCTCAAGATGCAGTAAAATACACCCCAGTCGTTTCCAACACCTGTCATAAATAATACATTTGGTTAGTACCAAGCAAATTAATGAACATAGAAAAATGTGAAAGCAATCAGCTTATCTCCCGTGATTCCTGAAGTATCACTTAGGTGTGTTAGTCTCAGGTGAACCTTACCTTATGATTGAGTCTCTCATCATAAAAATGAAAATTCACAGAAGGCCCATGAAGTGAAAATTTAAAAAATGGAATAGAGAAGTCTGCAAAAGAGCTTAACCTGCCCCATAAGTCCAGTTTCCATAATTAGAACATGGATCGTAGTCCAAAAGACATTTCTCAAACCATTCAGCTCCCATTCGCCAATCAATCCCCATATCTCGGACAAGAAATGAGCAAACAATCTGCAATAAACAAAGACTCAAATGAATATGAAGTCTGACACTTGCAGTTCATGCAAGCTAGTAACTGTGTGAGGAAAATTTTCCTCGCTAATGTAGTATCCTTGATTAAAGACTAACACAGAAGAAGTAATCTAGAAGAAGAGAACAAACAATCTGCAGCATAGAAAAGCTATAGAAAGACTTCATCAAGCGTATATAGTATAGGCACTTGTGGGCCTGTATACAAGTTAATATTTTCAGCGGTCGCTATTCGGTCTCCATGCGGTCGCTAATTAAATTTTTTTTTTCAAAAATTAATATAAAGCTACTATAAATCACCTGATAAATAACAATTTAATAAAATAAATAACCTGTTACATAACAATTTCATAAAAACATATAAATCAACTACACAACTCATAATCTCCACAAATTTCAAATTCATCACATACAAACACACAAATTAATCATACATCCATAATAAAATGGCAACATACAAATAACTAAAATGAAATCACAAATCCTCCGCATATGTGTCATCCTGGTCGTCGTCTCGTCCAACATCTCGCGACGGATGATCCTGTATATCATTTAAAAAAATTAAAATCAATTCTTTAATAAAGAAATCAATTATTCTTGAAAATTAAAAGCAAGATGTTTTTCATTGAAGTGAAATTGACGAATGATAATTTTAAACGTTTTGCTCAAATCGGTAGTCCGATTTAGAATCCGTCAGCTCTGACAAGTCACGTCTACCTCCCAGGTCGTGTTGGAATGATCGGAATGCCGATCGGATCAGTATTTCACATTCTGGACCCCCGGACCCCGACGGCTTTGATTATAAACCAAGTGCATTTGCAAATTGCACTTTTGAGCGTCGGGCTCAAACCGGATGTCCGATTTAGAATCCGTCAGCTCTGACAAGTCACGTCTACCTCCCAGGTCGTGTTGGAATGATCGGAATGCCGATCGGATCAGTATTTCACATTCTCGACCCCCGGACCCCGACGGCTTTGATTATAAACCAAGTGCATTTGCAAATTGCACTTTTGAGCGTCGGGCTCAAACCGGTAGTCCGATTTAGAATCCGTCAGCTCTGACAAGTCACGTCTACCTCCCAGGTTGTGTTGGAATGATCGGAATGCCGATCGGATCAGTATTTCACATTCTGGACCCCCGGACCCCGACGGCTTTGATTATAAACCAAGTGCATTTGCAAATTGCACTTTTGAGCGATTTGCTCAAACCTAAATCTAAAATCCTAAAACCTAAACCTATTCCCAAATCCCTAAACCTTAAACCCTAAACCCGTAAAAATTGTAAACCCTATAGAAAAAAAAACGTAAGCCCTAAAACCCCTAAAAACACTAAACTGCAGACCCCGAACCCCCTAAATCATAAAACCATAAAACCCTTAAAAATTATAAATCTTAAACCCTCCCCTAACCCCTAACCCCACTACGATCCCTTAAACTCCTAAACTGCTAAACCACCGATTGCTAAACCCCAAACCCTCAAACTAAAAATCCCAAACCCTAAACCTTAAAACCCTAAATCTTGAGTTACCCCTAAAACTAGAAACTCTAAAATCCTTAAAAACCACAAACATAAAAGACTAAATCTGAAAAACCCTAAATCCTAAACCTTAAACCCTAAAACTCCTAAACCTAAAAATCAAAAATCTTAATACTATAAACTCTAAACCATAAACCATAAATTTAAAATCATAAACCCTAAAATCACTAATAACATCAAACCCTAAATAAAAGAAACCCAAAAATGTAAACCTATATGTAAAACCCTAAAAGCCCCAAGAACCTTAAACCTTAAAAACATTAAACCCTAAACTCAAAACATTAAACCATAAATCTTGAAAACCTTAAACCCTAAACCCTAAACCTTAAAAATATGAAACCATAATATCTATAAACCATAAAAACTCGAAAAACCCTAAACCCTAAAAATCCTAAATTGTAATAACTATAAACCCTAAAAACATGAAAAACCCTAAACCCTAAAACCTAAAATCCTTAGAAACTAGACCCACTAAACCAAAAACCCCTAAAGCCTAAACTCTCAAAACCGTAATCCACCCCCCTAACCGCTAAACCAAAAACCCCAAATGCTAAATCCAAAACCCTAAACTCATATGCCAAATATAAAATGCAAACAAACCTAAACACCAAACAACTAACCCTAAACCCAAAAACCTAAACCCTAAATAACCCTAAACCTTAAACCCTAACCCTATATGTTAAACCCTAAACATAAAAAAATAAACTCATAACCCCCTAAACTGTAAAACCCTAAAATAATTAAAAACCATAAAATTTAAAACACTAAAATCCTAAACCCACATTGAACCCCTTACCCCACCCCTAATACATAAACTACTAAACCTCAAAACTGTCAAACCTTAAACTTTAAATCTTAAAACCGTAAGCCCTTAAACCTTAAACACTAAACAGCCCCTCAACCCTAAGCCTAGCAACCGTAAACCGAAAAACCCACACTTAAAATCGAAGTCCAAAAACCTGTAGCCCTGAAACCCTTCCTAAACCCTAACACCTAACCCTTAAATCCTAACCCTAAAGCCCCAAACCCTAAACCATAAAGCTTAAAATCCTAAACCCTAAACCCTAAAAGCCCTAAACACCTTAAACCCTAAAAATCCTAAACCTTAAAAGAGTAAAACCTAAATCTAGTACCTAAAACCTAAATCTAAAACCCTAAACCTTAAACACTAAACACTAAACCCTTAAAAACCTTACACTAATCATTAGGAAAGGAGAGGTGAGGCCAATCCAAATACAACACATGTTTGTGAATATATTATCATGCTAACACACAAAAATGACTATTTACATGCACTGGTATTTTACTACAAAAAATGGAAGGTCCATATGACTGTTAATAAAGGCAATATAAAGCACCCAAACACCTGAAAAGTGCACAAAATAATATTCTATCATATTAACAATAACATGGACTATGAAATGCCCTAAACAAAAAATTAGCATGGCCTAAACAAAATTTTCACATTAAATTCCCTGCAGGGGGTTGGGGTGGGGGGGCCGCGGCGGGTTGGAGAGAGAGAGAGAGAGAGAGAGAGAGAGAGAGAGAGAGAGAGAGAGGGGTACCTGTGGGGGGGCGGGTTGGAGAGAGAGAGAGAGAGAGAGAGAGAGAGAGAGGTACCTGTGGGGGGGGGGGCCGCGGCGGGTTGGAGAGAGAGAGAGAGAGAGAGAGAGAGAGAGAGGGGTACCTGTGGGGGGGCGGGTTGGAGAGAGAGAGAGAGAGAGAGAGAGATACCTGTGGGGGGGGGGGCCGCGGCGGGTTGGAGAGAGAGAGAGAGAGAGAGAGAGAGAGAGAGGTACCTTGGGGGGGGCAGCGGCGGGTTGGAGAGAGAGAGAGAGAGAGAGAGAGAGAGAGAGGGCAGCGGCGGGTTGGAGAGAGAGAGAGAGAGAGAGAGAGAGAGAGAGAGAGAGAGGGGTACCTGTGGGGGGGCCGCGGCGGGTTGGAGAGAGAGAGAGAGAGAGAGAGAGAGAGAGAGAGAGGTACCTGTGTGTGAGAGAGAGGAAGCCGGCGACGACGGCGACGGCGAGCGGCGACGGCGAGGCGAGCGGCGCGGCGACGACGGCGAGGCGAGCGGCGCGGAGGGGGGCTCCGGCGGAGGGGGCCTCGGGCGGGAGGCCGCACGGGGAGGGGGGCTCGGGCGGAGGAGGGGGGCTCGGGCGGGAGGCCGCAGGGGGAGGGGGGGCTCCGGCGGAGGGGGGCTCGGGCGGGAGGCCGCAGGGGAAGGGGGGACTCCGGCGGAGGAGGGGGGCTAGGGCGGAGAGGGGGCCGCAGGGGGAGGGGGCCGCAGGGGAAGGGGGCTCGGGCGGGGGCTCGGGCGGGAGGGTGGAGGGGGGGCTAGGGCGGAGAGGGGGCCGCAGGGGGAGGGGGCCGCAGGGGAAGGGGGCTCGGGCGGGAGGGTGGAGGGCGGGAGGGAGGGCTCGGGCGGGGAGGGGCTCGGGCGGGCGGGGGTCGCAGGGGGGAGTATAACGGGATCAGCGACCGATTGGCGACCGAATTTAGTTCGGTCGGGAGGGTGGAGGGCGGGAGGGAGGGCTCGGGCGGGGAGGGGCTCGGGCGGGCGGGGGTCGCAGGGGGGGAGTATAACGGGATCAGCGACCGATTGGCGACCGAATTTAGTTCGGTCGCCAATAGGTCTCAGATGTGCGACCGATTATTTCGGTCGCCGAATTGGTCTCTATTTGGGACCGACTAGCGACCGATTAAAGCGGTCGCTAATGCGGTCGCTATAGCCACTTTTTCTTGTAGTGAGAGAGAGAGAGAGCTCGGGTAAGGCGGGGAGGACGAAAGTCTTCCGACAAAATTTAACTCTATCAAAAAAATTGTATATATTCTAATTTTATGATGCGAATTTTTGACGGATAAAAATTCGTCGAAAATATCATCGAAAATTTTGACAAATTTTCTGACAGACTTTAAAATGTTAAAAAATTTGATGGAATTTTCAACGAAAAGTATCTCTCAAAAATTCCGACGAACTTACGGACAGATTATTATCCGTCAAAAATTCCCATCCCTATTACTGCAATTTCTTGTAGTGTAATAACATGGGGTCCAGATCGATGCCGATATACAGTGATGAATTAATTAACAAACATAATTATTTTTTGATTTGGAAAGCAAAAACTGGCACCTTAATTTGTAGGCTACCGTAGGTAATGTGCCAACGGGGCACGTAGAGGACCAGCACTCGTGTAGGACTATTGGAGTTGGGGGCATGCTGAGGTGGAAGCTAATTAAAATGACTGCTCAATTATTAGGAAGGACTACTCGGGTCTACGTGCCCCTCGTTCATTCTTGTGTAGGATGGGTGAGCTGAGCTCCGTCCACCGAGCTCGGCCCGTCCACTGCTCATGCAGCCAAAGACAGAATAACTCTCTTGGGTTGATTCTCTTTATTGGAGCGAGTGTTCAGAACGAGAGGAGGCAATTCTTTTTACACAAATACTTCTACAGCAATTTCTATCTTTCAACAATATTATATCCCTAGAATCAGGACACGATGTAGCTGAACATAGATAGATAGTCGGCAAGCTAGCTAGCTAGGAAACGGTAGTTACAAGTGTCCGGAGTCTGAGAGTCTCAAGAAGTAGCGAGAGTACTCTCACGTCTGAATTAAAGGCCATACCGAAGGAGATAGCTCTCCGATGATCAAGTAATTAAGAGGGAATCCAAAGAAAGAGAATATATAACCGTCTGACATCTCACCTACTGCAACACCGCCTCCTAGCTCCCAGTACTAGTCCAAACTTACTCTTTCGTGGAGACATGGGCATAATTGTGTCTTTTTAATCAATTTTAGACGTATGAAAATTAATATGATGGTTGGAAACTTGGAAGAGTCTGTACATATATGAGAAAGGGAAGTTGAAAAAAAAACAATTAAAAGCCCCTCAAAATCCCTTCTATGACGATTAATTAATTAAGAAGACTGTACGGAATTTGGCTGCTAAACAGATTACAACAGAAATTTAATGATGAGCTACAAATTTTGACATCACGCCTCCCATATATGTCAATGATTGATGAGTTGATGATATATCCAACACAGATCACATCATAGAGTACGTGGTAAATGTCCGAATCCGGGCTGCAAAAAACATGAGCTAGCTGTTGCAGCATTGGATGGTGAGAAGTGCCTGAATTGATAATGGCAGAAAAAAGATCGACAATATTGCAAGCGTGGTTCTCTATATATGGCAGTTTCGTATTAATGGGTTAAAATGAGATTAAACTGTTGTAATTTGAGAGTAGAGTTAAAAATATGGGAGGGGTTAAGTGGGAGTTCTCTCTCATTCGTTCCGCATTAATTAGTTAACTCACTCTGTCAAAACATATACATTTTGTGTTAATCCAAGAATATACTTGGGACAAGTGAGCTAGGGATAATCCCAGGCCGGCCCCAAAAAGACACTCCACAGCACTCGCCCACCGCAGGGAGTTTCCCGTAAATGGGCATGCGCAGTCATGGGTTGAGAGGGGAAGAGGGTGGGGGTGGGGGTATCTGCCCATCACTGCAGCAAGCAACCATCTCCAATTATTTGTACCCAACCTTCATCTCCCTCTCTGCCCACTTCCTTTCACTTGGCTGCTGGCTCTCTCTCTCTCTCTCTCTCTCTCTCTCCGCATATAATGTTTCTCACCATGGCTTCTCCTGCACCCTCCCAGGCAAGAGGAGAGGAAGACCCTCCCGCAGGTCCTCCCACCACCATGCCCATTGACCATGGATCCACGCACAACCCCTGTAGGCACGCCTGCGTCGGCGACGAGGAGGCGAGCACCAAGGCCTACCACTGCCATCGGCGCGCCGCCGGCGACGCCGAGAACGCGCACGGATTCACGGGCATAGGCGGCCACGGGCGGTTGTCCCGCGGCTTCCTCGATCCCAGGGCCAGGTGGGTGAGGGAGTGGAACCGCGTCTTCCTGCTGGGGTGCGCGGCGGGGCTCGTCTTCGACCCGCTCTTCTTCTACGCCCTCTCCATCAGCCGGACGTGCATGTGCCTCTTCGTCGACGGGTGGTTCGCCATCACGGTCACCGCCCTCCGGTGCATGACCGACGCCCTGCACGTCTGGAACATGTGGCTCCACCTCAAGAACGCCTGCTGCGGGAGGTGGCCGCGCCCCGGAGAGGAGGGGGGAGGGGACGACGACAACGCCAAGGAGGAGCGGTACGGCGGGCGGCGGACGGTGGCCCGGTACCTGAGATCCATGAGGGGCTTCTTCTTTGATCTCTTCGTCATCCTCCCCATTCCTCAGGTGAGAGCAGTTAACTGCCTTCTCAATATGAGCACTCCGGCCATATTATGGCTGCCTCGCTCAGTCTCATCGTGTGAGATTAGTACCATAAATTCAACCATCAGATTACTTGTCACTCCACGCATGCTTAGTTAGTTCCCCTCAATCAGATGGGTTCATAGGGAGAATTACACCATTTGGCTGAAAAACTTGGAACAGTACTATATATATATATATGTGATTCAAGAGTTATCACAACTGGTTATTATTGGTTCATGCCCACCTGTTATTTGTGGTCGGTAATTCCGTCCCTACACATGATTGATGTTGATCGAGGAAGACGAAGGCATGTGGTTCTCGGGGGGAAGGGGGAGGGAGGGAAGAGAGAGAGAGAGAGAGAGAGAATATTATATCCATTATTCATCGTGGGATCACCGAGGAGAGTAAATTCCTGTCCTCACTAATAGCTTTCAAGAACGTCAAATAGCTAGCTTATAATTTTGCCTGCATTAATTAAATCGTGGACAAACTCAACTAGTACACCCCCAACGTACGTACCACTTTCTTCGTGTCACACACTCATTAGGAATAATTAATGGAGGTCTACAAACCACACCAATCATTTCTGTGTCTGAGTCATCCCCTCGGATTCTCATTTCATTTTCACGAATTGGAAACCTGCCCACTGCACCTTGGGCTTCATGTGACGACGCATCGGACAAGCTTTCAGAGACCGGGAGCATCGCCCCCACTGAATGAGAAGTTGCCAGGGCCCTTTGTTGGTGATAGGGTGTTCGACGATCGAGCTGTTGGAGTACTGTGGTGTACTCGTATTTGGCATGCAGGGGTCAGTGCGCCAGTACTGGCCTAGAGAACCCGCCAAACGCATTAATCCTCAGGCATGCATGCGTACATGGAGGCTGGAATATCACGTGTACCCGATGCTTACTGATATCCGTCCCTTAGCGCAAACAGAGACATCCCTCAACAGCTCTCTTGGTAATTTCTTTGGTAATTTCTGTTGGTGGAACATGAGGAATAAAAGATAGCCCCACCACCACCTCACCTTGTATATCGTTTTCTGAAAACAAGCAACAAAACATCTTGGGTGACACGACAGATCATGCATGCCACATTGCTGTAGTAATTAATGCACATAAGACACCAGTAAACACCACCTCCCGATCGACGGCTTCAACTGAGCATGCTACCTGCAGAGTATACTTGGATTTGATCGACTCGGATTCGTCTTTACATCATTGTTAATTATAATTTTTAAAATTTTAATTACATTTTAAATATTATATTATTATTTACATTATTAATAACGGATCTATTTAATAATCCACCTCAAATCATGACTCTGGTTCACCGTATATATAATCTAATATGAACCACCTGATCATGGATGGGTCCTAGTTGGCGAACCCTGCTCCAGACTACTACTAGAGGCTTAATTAGTTAAGTCACTTTTTTTCTTTTTCTCCTTATATATATATATATATTTGTCGCACCATCTCAGCTTATATATGCTGCTGTTATGTAAGAGATGTATATGTTTCAGATTGTGCTGTGGGTGGCGGCTCCGGCGATGATTCGACGGGGCTCGACGACGGCGGTGATGACGGTGTTCTTGGTCATGTTTCTGCTCCAGTATCTTCCCAAGATATACCACTCCATCTGCCTGCTGCGGCGGACTCAGAACCTCTCCGGTTACATCTTCGGGACCATATGGTGGGGGATTGCCCTCAACATGATAGCCTACTTCGTGGCGGCACATGTGAGTAGTCCTCACCCGGAACTTGGCCGCTAGTGATCCTCTCGGCAGCTTTCTATCACAGCCAGATGACGAACCACAGGCCTTTAGCTTGACAGTTGGAGGAAGATGGACCTCAAAAAATCCCTAGCAAAAACATATATAGCCTCAAGACTCACAAAGTCATCATTCATTTAGTGATCCGTCAACGTGCAGTGGTATCTTATGAATGCGATCGTTTTGTCACAGTCTTAGTGAAATTATCAGTCATGCGCAAGAAGCATCTACGATAAAATGGTTTAATTAATTAGGTGATGGTAAGCCCAATAAGTTAGTGAGTGCGTGTTGAGGGATCACATGAAAATAAGATGAGCTAGCTAGCTAGACACATCAATGTGATGTAGAATTTGATTTGCAATAAGATTTTCGATTTCCTTTGGATTTCTAGTAAAGATCTACCTACTCTAAGTAATATTGTACTAGATCTCTTCTGGCAGCTGGTACAGACCAATTTCCAATTGTGCGTAGATAAAACTTTGAACACACCGAGGGCTAAAGTAGCATGAAATTTCATGGCCGGGTCTCATAGTCAAGAACAATATCTTTCCAACGAATTGAAGTATTTCGTCTAGAATGGACAAGTAAATCAAATCAATCTTATGTAGACAATGAAAAAAAAATCTTTTCATTAGTAATTAAAGAAAACTTATAAGAGAGTAATTACTCGGCACCCTCCACCTTTTTTATTTTCCCCTTCTTTTTCTCTCAAGCTGTATATCACTGATCATGATCGTGTGCCACCACCTTTCTGTGTCGTTCCAGGCGGCAGGCGCATGCTGGTACCTGCTGGGCATCCAGAGGGCCACGAAATGCCTTAAAGAGCAGTGCCTAGCCACCAAGGGATGTGGGGTGACGGCCCTGGCATGTGAAGTACCGGTCTATTATGGGACATCGACGACTCTAGTGAAGGACGCAGAGAAGATGGCCTGGGGGGACAACAACCACGCTAGGGCTGCGTGCCTGGACAGCAGTGACAACTACGACTACGGCGCCTACAAGTGGACGGTCCCTCTGGTCACCAACAACAGCCGGCTAGAGAAGATCCTCCTCCCCATATTCTGGGGTCTCATGACCCTGAGGTAATTAATTAATGCGTGATTAACGGGGTTGCGCATGCATGCCCCTCATCGATCAGTGTGCTGTACGCTTCTCTGAGTCGATCTGAAGTCAAAATGTCGTGTCCCCTGCCATGTTTTCCTTTCTCTCAGCACGTTTGGCAACCTGGAGAGCACCACCGAGTGGCTCGAAGTGGTCTTCAACATCATCATCATCATGAGCGGCCTGATCCTGGTCACTATGTTGATAGGAAACATCAAGGTGAGCAGTATATTGTTAGATTTATTATTTTAAAATTATCAAAGTTTGATTTCCCTTGTAATTTTGTCTCACAGTAGAAGATGAAAAGTTTTCATCTTCTTATTAGTTGAGACTCTTTATTACATTGTGTATTCTTTTAGGGAGACTATGGTAGTTGAGTCATTTGAGTTAGTGGGCTCTTTGACCTTTATTCTATATCACACACGCGTGTGTATTACCTTGCCTTGTCGATGCCGTGTCGTGCGTACGTCTCTTGGGTTTCCTCCGCGTCTTCTCGGATTACGTCTCTTGAATTTCCTCCGCGTCTCCTCGAATTCTCTCCCGAACGTTCGTGTAGGCAGTTCTTCCACGGGTTGGAAAAGCAACGAACTGTTCTTCCTCTCGTTTCTTCTCCTCTCTGTTATCTTTCTCTGTAAGATCTCGAAGTGGTCACTGTGGTGTTCGCCCCGGCGTCGCAACTTAGAGTGCACCTTTGCGCCGCCATCATTTGAGTCGTTGTATCTTGGAGGAAGTCTCGTTGTGAAACCTATTGCACCGTGTAGGGACGAAACAACTCTAAAGAAAGTGACGTCGTGCTTCGACCCGAGTTTGATCTTAATTTTTAAATTTTAATTCCATATTCTTTCTATTGATCCACTTGATAGAGAAATCCTTCGATTTGATATCCGTGAAGAAATTAGTTTTCAACATATATATATATATATATATATATATATATATATATATATATATATATATATATATATATATATATATATATATATATATATATGATGACTTCACTGCGTAGGGAGGAGTACGTACGTACGTACGCAGTCTTGCTCACCAGTGCGTGTGGACTAGCTAAACACCTGAAGAGCTTAAACATTGATCTAGCGATAATTAGGTTTATGACAGGAGAAAATACAGAGCCCTTGTTAGTCATGGTAATTAACCTTGATGCTTCGATGCAAGATTTGATACGATCCGTCGTCGGCAAGATCGTACTTTCGCCAACATACATGGAGGCTAGCTATATATTAGTTATTTAAGTTGATGGGGAACTAACTATATATTGCAGGTTCTTTAAAATGGGTTAATTAATTAAATTTTCAGGCTAATTATTAAGTACTGGATGCGTGCATATGTGCTGGAATGTCCCATTAATATATAGATAGTGGCACATGTATTACAGGTATTCTTGAACGCGACGACGTCCAAGAAGCAGGCGATGCACCTGAAGCTGAGGAACATAGAGTGGTGGATGCGGCGGCGCCACCTGCCGCAGAGCTTCCGGCAGAGGGTGCGGCATTACGAGAGGCAGCGGTGGGCGGCGATGCGTGGGGTGGACGAGTGCCGGATGATCCTCAACCTCCCGGAGGGCCTCCGCAGGGACATCAAGTACCACCTCTGCCTCGACCTAGTCCGCCAGGTAATTAACGCTCCTTGAACAAAATAATATATATATATATATATTGTGGCACCCGAGGCATCACCAAATTCACAACATTTTTAACTTGGAACGATGAAGAGTACGTACGCAAGCTACAACTTTGTGAGTTGTGACCCTTTGTTGAAGAGAAATTAATGCTACTATACCACTTTAGGAGTGGTATATGATCACTCTTCATCGAGCAGCATTCGACCTTAGATGATTGAGATAAAACATATTTTTTGAGAAATTAAATTAAATTTAATAATCTCATTATAAAGATATTGGCTTTTAATTGGCCTGAGCAAGTATGTAGTAACTAGGGCTTTTCTATGGTACTCTCACACCTCCCATCACTACTCAGTGGGCTACATCTTCTGTGGCGACCACACATACGACATGGTTGCCTGGTCATCCTAGCCCACCACACCTTGCACCACCGAGCTTCATGGATTTGATTAATTTGCAGGTACCCTTATTTCAACATATGGACGCGGTGGTCTTGGAGAACATCTGTGACCGTGTGAAGTCACTCATCTTCCCCAAGGGAGAGCTTGTAAGGACTCTCTCTCTCTCTCGACTGTCTATCTCTCTCTCTCGTATTAAATTCATATACTTCCGTCAAATACTGACTGCAGATAGCAAGGGAAGGCGATCCGGTCCAAAGGATGCTGTTCGTGGTGAGGGGCCACCTGCAGAGCAGCCAGGTCCTACGGGACGACGTGAAGAGCTGCTGCATGCTGGGGCCCGGCAACTTCACCGGCGACGAGCTCCTCTCTTGGTGCCTCCGCCGCCCCTTCATCGAGCGGCTGCCACCATGCTCCTCCACACTGGTGACCCTGGAGACCACGGAGGCCTTCGGCCTGGAGGCCAGCGACGTCAAGTACGTGACCCAGCACTTCCGCTACACCTTCGTCAACGACAAGGTGAAGCGGAGCGCCCGGTACTACTCCCCCGGGTGGCGGACGTGGGCGGCGGTGGCCATCCAGCTCGCCTGGAGGAGGTACCGGCACCGGCTGACGCTATCGTCACTGTCTTTCATCCGGCCTCGGCGGCCCCTCTCCCGGAGCTCCTCCATGGGGGAGGACAAGCTGAGGCTCTACACCGCCATACTCACCTCCCCCAAGCCCAATCAAGACGACTTCTCCATGTGAGGGAGGGCAAACCAGATATCATCACATGCATGCATGTGTTTCTCATCTTCCATGGTGTTGTGATCATGGGTGGTGATCTAGGTGCTGGACCTCTCTGACTGCTGCTAATTACTGTACAGCTAGGGAGGAGAGAAGGAAGGCTTCCCATCAAAAATGTCTCAGTGGATAGGATGCTAATTAGAATGGCCACGGATTCTCTTCATGTCATCACACATATATATACATATATGGACCATCATCAATACAGACTTATGTAGAGTACTGAGAGCGGAGGGTGACATTAATGGAGCACAGGAACAGCCCGTGAGCCAGTGGAGTCCCTACTTTCAGGGCGCTCGGACTTGGGCTACGCCTTTATTAATTAGACCCTTAGGCCGATCTCGAGCAAAAATAAACAGGCCGGATCATATATAAATAACATCCAAGACTTCTGTAAACATTGTAATATCGGTGAGGAGTTGCTTTGAATTTTGGTTAAGAAGCGCCTTGGTGTACTTAATATATATATATATATATATATATTATTTTCCTGATGCTTGATTGCTTGGTAGTCAGTATGCTGCGAACCGTTGGGACTCTAAAAAAATGATCATCAGCGGTCATGTACTCATTTTCCTTCAGTTTCAGTTTTTAATTGTTGTAAACAAAAACCGGCGGGAGGGGGTTATAGGGGTGGCGGGGGGGGGGGGGGCGAGGCACCGGCGGGAAGGGGTTCGGCACTCCGGCGGGAGGGGGTTCCAGTTGTGTCCGTGTCGGGGGGCGGGGAGTCAGGGAGCAGGGAGCAACAGTTTTGCTCTCTCTCTCTCTCTCTCGGTTAACCAAGGGCATTAACGTTTTTTCATATACAGAAGGTAACCTATGCCATTGAAAGCGCACGATTTATTACGGAGATCGACCCAGGAGGTGTATTACTAACTATAACGGTGATGGTCTGGATGATTTATTAATAAATAGTGACACTGTAAGGGTCTATTTATAATATCAAAAAATTACAGGGGTTTATTCCAAAAATCCATATATATATATTTATTTAAATTAAGAAAATAATACTAGTTGGGCAAATGTTTTGTTTGGACTATTGCCTTTTGACAAAGGGAAATCAGTTAACTTAGCTAACTGTAGTTTCTTAAGACCTATCTAATTATCAGGATGTTTATCTGCAATATGTCTACTGCATATATATGTTATATACATACTCAAAGCAACTACTAGCATTTACATTGTCCATGCGCATTAATATGATGTACTTAATTTGGTGGCTATATAATAGCTAATAAGCAAAAAAAAACGTATGCAAATTTACACGACAGGAGGTTTAATTGCAGTGTTAATTAGTTCTAGGCATCTGGAAGCTAAGAGCACGATTAATATATATAACGCACTTCTCCCGAAGGGACATCGGTCACGTGAGGCAAAACAAGGGCAACATGAGCTAGCCAAGGCCTTCCGGGCAGACAGTACATTTCAGTACGTCCTATCGATCATGCATGTCCATAAATAATGTCACTCTGAGTACTTCTCAATTAAGTTGTCTTCTCGAGTTTCCTTTTCTTTTGGAATTTTCACACGAATAATTTTGATAAATAGTTTATTTATATGAAAATCATGAGTAACACATGAATCCACTCCTTCGAGGGAAAAAAATGCCATGAGATTGTCCTTTTTGACGCTTCTTGAAAAGCATATATCCGTACATATGTACGCGGATAGGCATGTATGCGCATGTGTGCACGTATCTGTGCGTGTAATTATGCTACTCCAAGAGGGGTACGTATTCATGCAATTAAAAGGTACATTCAGGACATATATATTTATCTTTAAACTGGATACTTATCTATTAATTTAATTTTAAGAGGTGCTATGATGTGAATAAAAAGCTTATAACACATTAATTTATACAAATATTCCTTAGTTTATTTTGCTACCATGTGGTTGGCTTTCTGTATCATTTCTTGATTAAAATTAAGGGAGATGAACCTTGAATATGTTTACTCAACGGTGGCGTCATATTCTCAGGAAGTAATTAGAATCTGCTCTGGTATCTATTTAGACGCTTTTGTGCTGCCCATTCCCGACTAGGGTTGTTAATGTGTCGGTCCATTTTCTTTGGGCTTGAGCTTATTTAATCCAGTAACCATGCATTCGGAGTACCACGGCAGGGCATAAATTATAAACCCGCTTCCGAGTGACGTTTGTTGATTTGAAAAAAAAAATTCGTAATTTTGGGACGTAACCTCGTAAACACACTCATCTTTGAATGCCTTGGGTTGCTATAATTACTGCTAAAACTGATCGATGGTTCAAATCACGAATTATCCTTTGTTTGAATTTGGGCCACGCTGGCCCAACCCACGGCTGGCCCAGCACAAATTTAGTTGCTTCAATGTCGTCGATCAAAGTCGGGCTAACTAGTTTGAAATTTTAAGATAAGAGTAGTGCTTGGTGCACACCCAAAGTTCTTTATTTTTTTATTTTAGTGCCCCGAATTTGGACCGGGCCCATTTGTAACCTGTGGACCATGGTAGCAACAGTGGTGCCTGGTGGTAACAATCATTAAGCACGGATCCAACCAATTAACCAACCTTGTGGAAGCTTTTGAGCTATCTAGCGGAAGATCCTCTACAGAAGCCTTCCCCTCTCCATTTGGCACAGGCGTCTCCCTCTCCCTCTCTCTCTCTCTCTCTCTCTCTCTCTCTCTCTGAAACAGGTTATTTGTCCGCGTTGAGCCGAGCTTGGGGGAACCTGCATAAATGGCTGGTAATTCTAGACATTTTAACTAAATCCTCGTTATCATGATCACGGGGGCAAATTAAGGTCCCTATCCCTGGTTCTTATAAAATCAGCAAATTAAGCAGGTCTTCAGAAATATCTTCGCCTTCCACCCTACAAAATCTCCCTTTCCGGTTACCGTAACTTTACGACAAGCACACCATGAGAAATATAGTTAAAGCGCACCCACCCTCCATTTTAGCAGTAAACATTTGAAGGCAGTCATTGCAGTGAGGTTGGGTGGCATCACACGCGCGCTCTCCAAATGCGATAATCCACTGTGTTCTTCCTCCGATGGCCCACAGTTCACTAACAACTTCCTGGCGATTACAGAATTAATACAGACCCAGCCACACAGTTGGAGGATATACTAAATTCTTTGTTAGTTCGATCTCTGATGTCCATGAAGGAGGTTTCCCTCGAAGAGGAGCCCGACCCACCACATCCCCACCTGACATTTTAATTATATGAGTCTATAACGTATATACTACGTACGTATATGAGGCCTCGGTGTACGTGGGGATGACGTTGTACGTACTATCTACAAAAATTTTCTATTTGCCTTTTCACTATATATATATATATATATACATGCTAGCACTTACCTTTTTATACGAACTTAATTTGAGGCCACATAGTCGAATGGTGAGGATCCCCGACGATGAGTTTTGACATGCAATAACCCCGTCTCATGGTTTGATACAGCATGGTTTGCAGTATAGTCTTAGAAACAATAAATAATCCTGCAACATCTGAGTTTTAGAGCATGAGGGTGATTCAATTCGAGTCCGGCTGATGCCGGACCGCCGGCGTATATATGAGATCTCTCAAGTGACTCTAAGGGGAATAACCCCAATAGTTGACAAAGAGAGAGAATTAAATGCTTTTGTTGTAGATGTCCGTATCTAGCTAGTTGGGAGCGTTTATTTTATGTATGGTCCCCCTAGAGTGAGAGAGGAAGATTTCTGATATGGGACTAAAGTTGTCGAGTATCCTATCGAGAACTCAGGTCGGGCTCGGGAGGTGAACTGCGCCGGATGAAAACTGGGCTCGGGAGGTGAACTGGGCCGGATGAAAACTGGTCGCCATGGGTTGTTCGGCCCACGATTTTTGTCAAGTATTTCTTTTGATACGCAAGAAACCCATCAATCTTTTGCTTCATGTTTGCACGTACGGACCCTCTCCGTGACTCGAAATGTTCGACATGTTATGTACGAGGGGTCGGTTCTATGAAATCTGCAGGACTTCAGAAGTTTTGAGTGAGTCCGAATTGAGTTGATCAGGTGGGACGTACGTCTCACCTCATTCCTCGCACTGTGGCGTCCACAAGCGTACTTGGCCTCGCAGTTTTACTTCTCGACCTGCCTGTAGAGGTTGCCAATTCTGAGAGAGGTTTTAGCAATGCAACCACTCCACGGGCTGCCCATGTGAGGTTGACCCTAAATATTTCAGGAAGTCAAATTGACGATCAAAGAGACAAGAATGGCGGTGGGGAAAGGACCCATTCTGAACCAATATTCCGCTCTTCCCTTCAAATCATAGAGGCCTGGATTATTTTGATGAACCTGTCTGAGACGCTACGAAGTACACAAAGAGACATAACCCAGCTAAGGAGTTCAGACACATGAACGGTTGGGGGTGGGTTTCCGTAGGGCGATTTCGGGACTCCGGCGAGGTGGGTATGGCTCTTCTTCTCAGATCTGTGATCCGTTGTGTCATTCCCGATGGCAGGCCATCTCTATTAAAGGGGGGTGCATCGCACCACCTCCCCTCCGTCCCATTTCAACAATGCACCCAAGACAAGATCCGGGAAACCCGATGAGTGGTTCCCTAACAGCACTGTCGGTGCTATTATTGGTATTATTGGTTGGCCACATGCTAACATCTCCCACTTGTCCAACAAATTATTATATCCTCACTGTCCGTGAGTAATATAATATTTCTTTTGAATCACTCCCACTATCCGTGAGTAGTGTTTCCACTCACCATCACGATTCCAATACTCTCATTATCCATGAGTAGTATTTTCGATACACTCCCACTATCCGTCAGAGGTATCATTCTTCTTATAGTCTCACTATACGTGAGTACTATTCCGATACACTCCCACTATCCGTCAGAGGTATCATCATTTTCATTATCCATGAAAATATTTCTTTCTGGCTTATATATTCCTAAGCCCCATTAAGCCAACATGCTTAATGAAATTTTCTGCTGAGATACTTTTCGTCAAAGGATCGGCAATCATATCACTTGTGGGAACATAAGTTACTTTTATTTCCCCTTTCTGTACAATATCTCGAATATAGTGATATTGTACTTCGATATGTTTTCCTCTTGAACTGTTTGCTCCACTGTTAATCAGGCTAATAGCCGCCTGATTATCACAGTACATCTCAATTGGTCCATCTACCAAGTTGAGATTCAAATCGTTCAAGAATCTTCTGATCCAAACTGCATGAGTAGCAGCTGTACTACATGTAACGTACTCAGCTTCCTGTGTGTATCGAGCAACACACCCTTGTTTCTTGCTTCCCCAAGAAACAGCAGCACCACCAAAGATGAACAAATGTCCCGACGTGGACTTTCCGTCATCTTTATCTCCTCCAAAGTCTGCATCCGAATATCCGAGAACCTCAAGCGTATCAGCTTGATAAACTAGACTGTGGTGCAAAGTTCCTCTCAGATATTTCATAATCCTTTTAACAGCTTCCCAATGTGCTGGACCAGGATTACTTTGGTATCTACTTACCAAACTGACTGGGTATGCCAAGTCCGGTCTTGTACACATCATTGCATACATCAAGCTTCCGACTGCTTGTGCATACGGCACCATGAGCGGCTCTTGTCCCTCTCCGGGGCATTGACCCTTACACAACCGTTTCTGATGGACTAACGGTGTAGGTGCCGGATTGCTATTATGCATTCCGAATCTCTTTAGTACAGACCTCAAATATTTTTCCTGGTTTATACTCAACATTCTAGACTTTCTATCCCTTAGGATTTGTACACCAAGAACATAGGATGCCTCACCCATGTCCTTCATCTCAAACTTTCCACTAAGTTCAAATTTGACTTTATTCAATATTTCTATGTCATTACTGGCGAGTAAAATATCATCCACATATAGGGATAACATGATATACTTACTCCCACTATTCATGACATACACACAGTTATCCAACTTATTTGAAACAAACCCTAGTTGGACAACTACTTCGTGGAATTTGAGATACCATTGTCTAGAAGATTATTTTAAACCATATATTGATTTCTTTAACTTGCATACCCTTTCCTCTTGGCCTTCCTCCTGAAATCCCTCAGGTTGTTGCATATAGATGTCTTCCTTCAACTCTCCGTTAAGGAATGCTGTTTTTACATCCATCTGGTGCAGCTCCAGATCAAAATATGCAACAATTGCCAAGATCATTCTTATGGATGCAAACTTAGCCACTGGAGAATAGATTTCTTGAAAATCTATACCTGGTTTCTGTGTAAACCCCTTGGCAACTAACCGGGCCTTATATTTATCAATAGACCCATCAGCTCGAAGCTTTTTCTTGAATACCCATTTGCATCCTATAGCCTTTCGATTCTTTGGAAGATCACATAATTCCCATACATTGTTCCTTTTCATGGAATCAATTTCTTCATTCATGGCATCTTGCCATAATTCTGTATCATGCGATTTCATCGCATCTATATAGTTCATGGGATCTATGCAATTTTTGTCTTCCATGTCTATCATCAGACATGAAGGCTCACAGGAATACAAATGATAATCATCCATCCATGCTGGTGGAGTTCTCAATCTTTTGTTGCCTATTCCGGGTTGACCAGGCTGCACTTCATTCATAGGTACTGGTTCATTTTCCATATTTTGAGGTTCTTCCTCAATTTCTGGATCATTTCTAGGGACATCATTGTAATAGTCATCATCTATTACAACCAGAGGTTCTTTCTCTTTTCAAGAGATTCCTCTTCCTCTAGATTTTCTAGAAATGTCGCATCCCTATATTCAATGATCCCTTTTTCTTTATGGAAAAATCTATAACCAGATGATTTCTCACAATATCCTATGAATCTACATTTCAATGTCTTTGAGTCCAACTTATCTCTAAGTTGACTCGGAATGAGAACGTGGGCAATTGATCCCCACTTCTTGAGGTGACTCAAATCGGGCTTCCTCCCATTCCATAATTCATAAGGTGTACTCTCTACGGATTTTGTGGGAATTCTGTTTAAGATATGATTTGCCGTAAGCAATGCCTCTCCCCACAAATTCTTAGGGAGACCTGAATGCGATAGCATACATCTAACAGCATTCATCAAAGTTCTATTCTTTCTTTCTGCCACACCATTCTGTTGTGGCGTGTAAGGCATTGTCACATATCTTTTGATTCCGTGTTCTTGACAATATAACTCAAATTCTTTGAGTTATATTCCCCACCTCTATCCGTTCTTAATACCTTAATATTCCTTCCATGTTGCCTTTCCACTTCCATTCTATATTTTCGGAAGCAATCAAATGTCTCTGATTTTGCAGAGATCAGATAAACATAGGCAAATCTGGAATAATCATCTATGAAGGTTATGAAATATTCCTTGTTGTTATATGTCTTTATACTTAGGGGGCCACAAATGTCCGAGTGGACCAACCCTAACAATTCGTTTGATCTATGTCCTACTGCGAAGGGTTTCTTAGTCATTTTTCCTACTAAGCAATGTTCACAAGGTGTTAATTCCACCTTTGACAAACCCGGCAGTAGACCCATCTTTATCATTTATTCCATTTTAGATTTTCCGGGATGTCCTAATCTAAAATGCCATAGATCACATTCTGATAAAGAACACAAGGAATACTCAGAATCTTCAATATTATTATTCTCAGTGTCAATTACAGGGATACAAAATAAATCATGTTCGGGGACAAACCTCCCCATAGCAAGTACTTTCTTATCCTTCCTTATTGACACTCGATTGTTGTAGAAACGTACTTCCAGGCCATTTTTCATCAAGGCCGGTACAGAGATTAGATTCCGCCGGATTCCAGGTGCATAGAATACATCTTTGAGGACCATGATGTTATCCCCAAGATCCAGCCTATATGTACCAACACCTTCTACATCCAGATAGGTGTTGTTACCCATATATATCCTCTGTTCTCCTGCCTTGAGCTTGTTCAGCGTCACCAGCCCCTTCTTCGTCTTTGCAATGTGACGAGTGGCTCCAGAATCGACCCACCATTCATTTGAGTCGGCAATCGCGGCATTGCATTCCGTGACGCCGATGAATTCTCTCTTTCCAGCTCTTCTATTTTCTGGGTGTTTGTTTCCACCCTCATTGCCTTACTTTTGGGGACAATTTGCCATAAAATGGCCAAACTTCCCACATGAGTAGCAAGCACCACGAGGAACCTTCTTTCCTTTGCCTTGGAATTTGTTGCCCTTAAACTTGGGCCTTTGCGTTCCGAGTGGACGATTCTGGCCGGTGGGCTTTCGGTGTATAGCATTGGCCTCCTGCAAGTGCGCTTCTAGTTCTTTTCTCCTGGCCATAATGTCCTGCTCAATCGCTAACCGAGCTGGCAAATCTGTGACACTTATAATAGAACCACTCATTCTTAAGTTGTGGCAGCCATGTCTAATGATGCTGGCAAACTATTCAATATAGTCGCCACCTGCATCTTCTCTGAATTTCGGTTCCAGCAGTCGATAGCTCCTTAGCCATGACAATCATTTTATTCACATGCTCTACTACGCTATCACCTTCCTGCATCTTACATGTGTTGTAACGATGCAATAAGAGTTGAGTATTCACCTCTGTTTTGGTGTCATACTTCTCTTTGATAGCATTCCACATTTCATTTGATGTTTTGTAAGTTTCAAAAAACTTTATTAAATTATCCTCCATAAACATGAGCATTAGGCTCTTAGCCTTTTTGTCATCTATCAACCATTGCTCCCGTTTTTCCTTTTCCACTTCCGTGGATGTTTCATTAATTTCCGGAGCATTGGTATCAATGACATGTTCTATGTTGTCATGGATAAGGGCATATCGGATTTTCCGGTGCCACATGTCAAAGTTGGTTCCATTAAGTTTGTCTAATTTTACCAACTCCGAAGTAATGAGCTTACTGGCCATTATGATTATAATGACTCTGAAAATATGATAGCTTAATTTAATAAGCCTAAACATAATGACAAAAATTAATCTAAGATTTAAGTTGATTAATTCTATCATTTATTTGTGAGGGGTTTTGTAATTTTGTTTAGTCTTGTTTAATTTGTGATATAAAAAAATTAATTGACAAACTAATCAATCGACAAATTATTAAATATGCAAAAATATCACAACAAAAAAAATGTTGTATGATGATGATTTTTTTTTATAAACATTAAATGACAAGTATCAATATAAATTAATCATGTATCAATCCTTAATAACATAAATAGTTATCTACAATAATTGAACAAAATATGACAGTAATTAATTTTTAATCAAGATATAACATGCATATTACATTAATTTCAAAAAAATAATCTATAAGTCGATATATTGGATAAACTTAATCAGAATATTACGAACATGTCAAATTCATTAACAGTGGCCTTTACTGGGATTCCAAATATATTTTGAAACATATATATATATATATATATTTCACTTTTGAGAAAGATAAATGTTGACAGGTTAGATTTCTCTTCAACAAAATTTAGGTTAGCAGGTTTTAAAGCTTATTTGAACCAGAAATAAGGGTGTTATAAATATAAATCTCTGTTAACATTTTGACTTTTCAGTGATTATTTGATGGTTGTGCAGGGTAATGATATCGAGTTTATACTATCACTTTGATGTAAAAGGAAGAAAATTGATATAAAATTTTGTCAATAGAGAACTTTCTACCGTATATAAAAGTCTCCTTACACACTCTTTGCAGTCACGTTACGGTTTTAGAAGGTTGTGCTAACTTATATATATGTATATAAAGAAAAGTTCACATTACTTCCTGTCACTTTCACGTGAACGAAAAGATCGTTCTGTCCTTTCTGTCGTCTGAAGAGAGGACACCGTGTTTTGTCCCCCCCCGCTTTTTTTTACTACACAGGACAGTGGGAGACAACACGCTCACCTTTCACACTTTACCTGTAAACCCGCGTGCAGGCACGCGATGGAGCCGGCAATAGCCGTTGCAGCGGCGGGCACCCGACGAAGGTCGCTGCGGCGACGCCGACGGTGAGGACCTTCGGATGCAGGAGGTGCGGCGGGAACGTAGGGCTCAGCAGCGGAGGGCGATGGAGCTCCCGGGCGGCTCGGGGCAACGTCGGCAACTGCTGCGATAGGAGGGCCGGGTCTTAGGGGAGAGGCGTGAGGCAGCGGCAGCAACGATGGGCCGAGCAAGGTGGCCTTTAGCAGGGCGGCGGCGACGATGGGCAGTTGACGGTGGGCAGCCGGAGGTGAGAAGCCCCACCCGCGACGACAGGGGCTGTTACCGGTGGGCGGTGATGCCGCGGCGGCAACGAGGCAGCAGCTGCAGTGGCGGTGGCGCCCGTCCTGGGTCAAGCGTCGACGCGCGGCGGTCGTTGGAGCGGTGGACGGCCGGGAGCCGCAGCGGCGGCAGTGGGCGTCTGCGGTGGGGGCTCGCGTGAGAGGTGCCGACGGCGTTCGGGGAGGCCGCAGAGGGGGCGTTGGCACCGGCTGGTGTGAGTAGCAGTGGTGGCAGAGCTAGCGGCAAGGGCACCAGAGGTGTTGCAGCGGCAGGAGGCTCCGACGAGCCAAAGGAAAGACCGTGACGGTAAGGACGGCCTAGTCGGTGCTGCAGCAGCTGCTGGCAGCCGGAGAGTTGAAGCGATAGCGGCGAGGAACGCAGCAGCGGCGATGGAGCCGCGGCGGAGGAGGCTTTGTCAGCGGCTGCAACGGCGATCCAGGTGGCCGCGGTGGCAAATGGGGGCAGCAGTCGCAGCGGCGGCGACGGTGGCACCAGCGTGGCTCTGATACCAGTGTTGGGGGTGGGTTTCCGTAGGGTGATTTCGGGACTCCGGCGAGGTGGGTATGGCTCTTCTTCTCAGATCTGTGATCTGTTGTGTCATTCCCGATGCCAGGCCATCTCTATTAAAGGGGGTGCATCGCACCACCTCCCCTCCGTCCCACTTCAACAGTGCACCCAAGACAAGATCCGGGAAACCCGGTGAGTGGTTCCCTAGCAGCACTGTCGGTGCTATTATTGGTATTATTGGTTGGCCACATGCTAACATGAACTGTTAACAAATTACATAACGGATCCTTTGGCCTTTCTTTTTTGTGGATAAATATATATTAGTTCTGATATTAAATATATAAATATATATATATATGTTTCCAACGTTCAATTCTTTCCTCGTTGAAACCAACAGACCAGCATGCATGGCTATCCCCGACTCCTTTTCTTTCCTCGACGAAACCAATAGACAACCTCAATTTGCATTCTAAGCCAATGTGGATAAAATGTGAAAATTATTAAGTGAGAAATTATCATCATTGGGCATGATGAGAAGTTCCTTTCTTTACACCAGACATTTTTTTTTTTGGGAGAGGGGAAAGCGGCTCGAAGCCGTGCCCTCGTGTTGAGTAGTCCTTGTTAGCTAGGTTTCCTTAAACAAAGACCGACCTAAGCAGCACATATCATTGTCACTATATATATATGTATATATATATATATATATATATAAGTCTTCCGCAGAGAAAATTAATTACGTGCCTCTGTGTAGTTTTACGTCATTGAAGCATACTAATCATAAATCGAGGCAATGGTTGCGCGAGAACATTAGTTTTCAATTGTCTCCAGATTTTGCTAAAATTCAAATTAAAATTAGTTCCATAGATATCATTTTTATAGTTTGTGAGACTTTATTGTTAGCATGTGGCCATCATGTGGCCAACAAACCCGTTGGGAGACACATCCCGTTGGGAGACACCTCACCGTGTTTCCGGATATGAGGAAAGGGTGCACAATAGATGGTGGGACAGAGGGAAGATAGGGTGATAGCACCCTATATAAACTATGGTTTGGCCATCAGACAGACATCCCGAGAGAAAGTGAAAACCTAAGATCGGATAGATCAAAAGGTTCCCTATCTTGCCGGAGTCCCAAATCCATCCCGATCACTCACCTCTTCGGCGAGTTCCTTCATTGGTATCAGAGCACTCGTTCCGTCGCCTGGGTGCTCCCTCCGCCGACACCGCCGGCGCCACAGCCGTTGGTTCCTGCTGCGTTGCCCCGCACCGCCGCGGCCCCAACCCGTCCTGCTCGCGACGCCAACACCGATCAGACGCCATCTGCATGTCTTCCCCACCGGCGTCGCCCACCGCATCTGCCGCTGCTGCACCCCGGCATCACTCCCTCTCTCGTCTGTAGCTGCTCCACCCCGGGCCATCTGCCGCTGCCCCACGCCGCTCCCCTGTGGCTCGGCCCTCCTATCGCAGCAGCTGCCGACGTTGCCACGAGCCGCCCGAGAGCTCCATCGCCCGCCGCCTCTGCGCCCAGATCTTGCCGCAGCTGCGTCCGCTGCTGTCGCCGACCTCCCTCCACCGTCGCTGCCGCTGTCGTGCTCTCTCACAGGACACCACCGCCGCTTCCCCTTGGTAACTCGCCGCCGCGACGATCATCACCGGCCGTCACTGCGGCTGCTGCCGCGTTGTCCCACCTTCCGCCGGGGCCTCCCCGCCTTCGTCTGTCGGCCTCCACCTCCCCCGCGTGCGCGGGTCCTCCATCCAGGTAGCTGCTGCCTGCGGCTCCCTCCACCGTTGCCCAACTACCAGCGCAGCCGTCCACCACAGCTACTCATCCCGCCTGCGCCCAAGGTAAGTGCTCTAGCACTTTCACATTTCTTCCCGTGGTAATAAGGGCAGAGAGAGTGCAAGTAAATAAAAAAAAAGGGGAGGGTGAAGGACCCTGCCATATGTCAGGTTAATAAAAGTGAAGGGACCCTTTCCTTCTTTGCATAAAAAGAGGGGTAAGTCAGACGCAATATTAAAAAAAAACTGTCAGACATTAACAACTTTTTACTCTAATACCCACCTTCGTACAAAGTCACGTGAACATATTTTAATGCTTAAAAAAACTTATCATATGTCTGTCATCATAAAAGGTTATGCACCCACCGTCTTATAGTTCGTAGAATATTTTTGAAGAATAAAGTGCATACAAAGTGAAGTGATGTTATAATTTGTTAATTTTGTGAACCCACGTGAATCTCAAAAGAGTTGAAAAATCTTGTCATATAATAATCCAACAGATAATAATAGAATTTCTCATATATATAAATCTAACTCATTGAGCTGATACAACACTTATATAACTCCTTTACATGAACTCTAAGACCTGAGAGAACAGTTACAGCATTTATATATGTAATCTTACTCAATATTAATTGCATGTATATTTCATCCATGTATATTATTCTTATTTGATATATAGATAACTATTCATGTGATTAGGGATTGATATATATGTGTATTTGTGATTAAATTTTTTATTTAGATATAATATTCTTGCATGTTTAGTTATTTTATCAATTAGTTATTTTCGATCACAAACTAAAACAAGACAGAACAAAATAAAAACCCCTCACAAATAAATGATAGAATTAATTAACATAAACTTTAAATTAATTTTAGTCATCATGTTTAGGCTTATTAAATTAAGCTGTCATATTTTCAGATTTATTATAATCATAATGGCCAGTAAGCTCATTGCTTCGGAGTTGGCAAAATTAGACAAACTTAATGGAACTAACTTTGACATGTGACACCGAAAAATCCGATATGCCCTTATCCATGACAACATAGAACATGTCATTGACACCAATGCTCCAGAAGTTATTGAAACATTCACGGAAGTGGAAAAGAAAAAACGGGAGCAATGGTTAATAGATGACAAAAAGGCTAAGAGCCTAATGCTCATGTTCATGGAGGATAATTTAATAAAGTTTTTCGAAACTTACAAAACCTCCAATGAAATGTGGAAAGCTATCAAAGAGAAGTATGACACCAAAACAGAGGTGAATACTCAACTCTTATTGCATCGTTACAACACATGTAAGATGCAGGAAGGTGATAGCGTTGTCGAGCATGTAAATAAAATGATTGTCATGGCTAAGGAGCTATCGACCGCTGGAACCGAAATTCTAGAGAAGATGCAGGTGGCGACTTTATTGAATAGTTTGCCAGCATCATTAGACATGACTGCCACAACTTTAAGAATGAGTGGTTCTATTATAAGTGTCACAGATTTGTCAGCTCGGTTAGCAATTGAGCAGGACATAATGGCCAGGAGAAAAGAACTAGAAGCGCACTTACAGGAGGCCAATGCTGTACACCGGAAGCCCATCGGCCAGAATCGTCCACTCGGAACGCAAAGACCCAAGTTTAAGGGGAACAAATTCCAAGGCAAAGGAAAGAAGGTTCCTCGTGGTGCTTGCTACACATGTGGGAAGTTTGGCCATTTTATGGCAAATTGTCCTAAAAAATAAGGCAATGAGGGTGGAAACAAACAACGCCCGAAAAATAGAAGAGCTGGAAAAAGAGAATTCATCGACGTCACGGAATGCAATGCCGCGATTGCCGACTCAAATGAATGGTGGGTCGATTTTGGAGCCACTCGTCACATTGCAAAGATGAAGAAGGGGCTGGTGATGCTAAACAAGCTCAAGACAGGAGAACAGAGGATATATATGGGTAACAACACCTATCTGGATGTAGAAGGTGTTGGTACATATAGGCTGGATCTTGGGGATAACATCATGGTCCTCAAGATGTGTTCTATGCACCTGGAATCCGGCGGAATCTAATCTCTGTACCGGCCTTGATGAAAAATGGCCTGGAAGTGCGATTCTATAATAATCGAGTGTCAATAGGGAAGGATAAGAAAGTACTTGCTATGGGGAGGTTTGTCCCCGAACATGATTTATTTTGTATCCCTGTAATTGACACTGAGAATAATAATATTGAAGTTTCTGAGTATTCCTTGTGTTCTTTATCGGAATGTGATCTATGGCATTTTAGATTAGGACATCCCGGAAAATCTAAAATGGAATAAATGATAAAGATGGGTCTACCGCCGGGTTTGTCAAAGGTAGAATTAACACCTTGTGAACATTGCTTAATAGGAAAAATGACTAAGAAACCCTTCGCAGTAGGACATAGATCAAACAAATTGTTAGGATTGGTCCACTCAGACATATGTGGCCCCCTAAGTATAAAGACATATAACAATAAGGAATATTTCATAACCTTCATAGATGATTATTCCAGATTTGCCTATGTTTATCTGATCTCTGCAAAATCAGAGGCATTTGATTGCTTCCAGAAATATAGAATGGAAGTGGAAAGGCAACATGGAAGGAATATTAAGGTGTTGAGAACGGATAGAGGTGGGGAATATAACTCAAAGGAATTTGAGTTATATTGTCAAGAACACGGAATCAAAAGATATGTGACAATGCCTTACACGCCACAACAGAATGGTGTGGCAGAAAGAAAGAATAGAACTTTGATGAATGCTATTAGATGTATGCTATCGCATTCATATCTCCCTAAGAATTTGTGGGGAGAGGCATTGCTTACGGCAAATCATATCTTAAACAGAATTCCCACAAAATCCGTAGAGAGTACACCTTATGAATTATGGAATGGGAGGAAACCCGATTTGAGTCACCTCAAGAAGTGGGGGTCTATTGCCCACGTTCTCATTCCGAGTCAACTTAGAGATAAGTTGGACTCAAAGACATTGAAATGTAGATTCATAGGGTATTGTGAGAAATCATCTGGTTATAGATTTTTAATAAAGAAAAAGGGATCATTGAATATAGGGATGCGACATTTCTAGAAAATCTAGAGGAAGAGGAATCTCATGAAAAAGAGAAGGAACCTCTGGTTGTAATAGATGATGACTATTACAATGATGTCCCTAGAAATGATCCAGAAATTGAGGAAGAACCTCAAAATATGGAAAATGAACCAGTACCTATGAATGAAATGCAGCCTGGTCAACCCGGAATAGGCAACAAAAGATTGAGAACTCCACCAGCATGGATGGATGATTATCATTTGTATTCCTGTGAGCCTTCATGTCTGATGATAGACATGGAAGATGAAAATTACGTAGATCCCATGAATTATGTAGATGCGAAGAAATCGCATGATACAGAATTATGGCAAGATGCCATGAATGAAGAAATTGATTCCATGAAAAGGAACAATGTATGGGAATTATGCGATCTTCCAAAGAATCGAAAGGCTATAGGATGCAAATGGGTATTCAAGAAAAAGCTTCGAGCTGATGGGTCTATTGATAAATATAAGGCCCGGTTAGTTGCCAAGGGGTTTACGCAGAAACCAGGTATAGATTTTCAAGAAATCTATTCTCCAGTGGCTAAGTTTGCATCCATAAGAATGATCTTGGCAATTGTTGCATATTTTGATCTGGAGCTGCACCAGATGGATGTAAAAATAGCATTCCTTAACGGAGAGTTGAAGGAAGACATCTATATGCAACAACCTGAGGGATTTCAGGTGGAAGGCCAAGAGGAAAGGGTATGTAAGTTGAAGAAATCAATATATGGTTTAAAACAATCTTCTAGACAATGGTATCTCAAATTCCACGAAGTAGTTGTCCAACTAGGGTTTGTTTCAAACAAGTTGGATAACTGTGTGTATGTTATGAATAGTGGGAGTAAGTATATCATGTTATCCCTATATGTGGATGATATTTTACTCGCCAGTAATGACATAGAAATATTGAATAAAGTCAAATTAGAACTTAGTGGAAAGTTTGAGATGAAGGACATGGGTGAGGCATCCTATGTTCTTGGTGTACAAATCCTAAGGGATAGAAAGTCTAGAATGTTGAGTATAAACCAGGAAAAATATTTGAGGTCTGTACTAAAGAGATTCGGAATGCATAATAGCAATCCGGCACCTACACCGTTAGTCCATCAGAAACGGTTGTGTAAGGGTCAATGCCCCGGAGAGGGACAAGAGCCGCTCATGGTGCCGTATGCACAAGCAGTCGGAAGCTTGATGTATGCAATGATGTGTACTAGACCGGACTTGGCATACCCAGTCAGTTTGGTAAGTAGATACCAAAGTAATCCTGGTCCAGCACATTGAGAAGCTGTTAAAAGGATTTTGAAATATCTGAGAGGAACTTTGCACCACAGTCTTGTTTATCAAGCTGATACGCTTGAGGTTCTCGGATATTCGGATGCAGATTTTGGAGGAGATAAAGATGACGGAAAGTCCACGTCGGGACATTTGTTCATCTTTGGTGGTGCTGCTGTTTCTTGGGGAAGCAAGAAACAAGGGTGTGTTGCTCGATACACACAGGAAGCTGAGTACATTGCATGTAGTACAGCTGCTACTCATGCAGTTTGGATCAGAAGATTCTTGAACGATTTGAATCTCAACTTGGTAGATGGACCAATTGAGATGTACTGTGATAATCAGGCGGCTATTAGCCTGATTAACAGTGGAGCAAACAGTTCAAGAGGAAAACATATTGAAGTACAATATCACTATATTCGAGATATTGTACAGAAAGGGGAAATAAAAGTGACTTATGTTCCCACAAATAATATGATTGCTGATCCATTGATGAAAAGTATCTCAGCAGAAAATTTCATTAAACATGTTGGCTTAATGGGGCTTAGGAATATATAAGCCAGAAAGAAATATTTTCATGGATAATGAAAATAATGATACCTCTGACGGATAGTGGGAGTGTATCGGAAAAGTATTCACGTATAGTGAGACAATGAGAAGAATGATACCTCTGACGGATAGTGGGAGCGTATCAGAAATACTACGCATGGATAATGAGAGTATAGAAGTGATGGTGAGTGGGAACACTACTCACGGATAGTGAGAGTGATTCAAAGAAAATATTATACCACCCACGAACAGTGGGGATATAATAGTTTGTTGGCTAAGTGGGAGATGTTAGCATGTGGCCAGCATGTGGCCAACAAACCCGTTGGGAGACACCTCACCGTGTTTCCGGATCTGAGGAAAGGGTGCACAGTAGATGGTGGGACAGAGGGAAGATAGGGTGATAGCACCCTATATAAACTATGGTTTGCCCATCGGACAGGCATCCCGAGAGAAAGTGAAAACCTAAGATCGGATAGATCAAAAGGTTCCCTATCTTGCCGGAGTCCCAAATCCATCCCGATCACTCACCTCGTCGGCGAGTTCCTTCATTTATTTTATCCAATTTGGCAATAGTTCACTTTGTGGGAATCTTTTAAAATAATCTATGTATAATGTAGTAAACTATCCTTCTTCAATTCGTAGCACAGTACCGTGATTCTTTGGTGACGACGCATATATGGCAAGTATTTTTCTTATAGGGTGTTTGGGAACATTTTTTTTAATCTATTTCTATCTAAAAATTTGTGTCAGTATAATTTTTAACTTAAAATTAATAAAAACTGACATTTTATGTTTGGTAGCAGTATCATAAATTTTAAATTTTGTGTAGGTGTGTTTGTCGTACGGATAGAGAGAGAGAGAGAGAGAGAGAGCCGCCGGGGGAGGGGAGGGGCTGCGCGCGGGGGGGGGGGGGGGTGTGCCGGAGCCGGAGGGGAGAGGGGCTGCGCGCGTGGGGGGGCCGCTGGAGCTGGTCGGGGAGGGGAGGGGGCGCCGCAGGGGGAGGGGCTGCGCGTGGGGGGGGGGGGGCGCCGGAGCCGGAGGGGAGAGGGGGAGGGGCTGCGCGCGTGGGGGGCCGCCGGAGCTGGTCGGGGACGGGAGGGGGCGCCACAGAGGGAGGGGCTGCGCGCGGGGGGGGGGGGGCGCCAGAGCCGGAGGGGAGAGGGGGAGGGGCTGCGCGCGTGGGGGGCCGCCGGACCTGGTCGGGGAGGGCTGCGCCCGGGGGGGGGGGGGTGCTGGAGCCGGTCGGGGACGGGAGGGGGCGCCGCAGGGGGAGGGGATGCGCGCGGGGGGGGGGGGGGGGCGGGCGCCGGAGCCGGAGGGGAGAGGGGGAGGGGCGGGGCTGCGCGCGGGGGGGGGGGGGCTGCCGGAGCCGGAGGGGGGGATCCGCCGGGGAGGGGGGAACGGTCGGGGGAGGGGGACGAGCCACAGGGGAGGGGACGCACGGGGGGAGAACGAGACTGCAGTTTCAAAAAAAAAATTGGTCAGGAGTTATTATTTTTTTAAGAAAGATTTGTACGAGAGTTGGTTATCTCCCTAAAATTTAGGGGAGTCGTACCAAACACCCATAAGTGAGTTATCTCTCTCTTTTTTAAATTTGAGAGAGAAAGAGGTAAAAAAATTGCAACCAAACACCCTATTAATTTGCTGGCATCACCGCTACGTCCATATTATGACTATCAAATGCATGCCCTCTTGGACAGCACACACGGGGTTCCACCGTATACATCTGATCTGCTCCCACATAACCATCGCCTCCTTTCTTTACATTTGGAAATCAATGATCGAGTTCCGACATAATTTTTGGTGGAAACGGGAGGTTTGAAATGTATGGATAATTATATATTAATTACCTAATGTATCTTCACTGTTCACCTTAAATTAATTTTACACCAATTAATTAATATTTAAAAGATAATTAAGTGGCTGTAATATAGTAATGGGGCTCACGTTCGAACCAATTGGCATGACGGTGGCCTGATCCCGGAGTTGTTGGGAAAGTCTTGGATTGCAATCAGGGTGAAGCTAGCTATTGCAGACGTGTGTCCCGTTCTACTTTCTTTACAAGGCAAGGAAGGTTCACTGCACATGCAAGGTGTGTTATGCACTTTGGATGTGTAATATTTTTATTTTTTATTTTTAAAATTACTCTTAAGATAATTTAATTTGAGATGAAAGTCACGTTATTATTATATTATCTAAAAAAATAAAAAATAGAACAAATGAATAGTGTTAGATCTATTCTTTTAAAAATCGATCTATTTTATTTTTATTTTTTAAAAATAATCAGATGATAATTTGACTTATATCTCAAATAAAAATATCTTGAGAATCACTTTAAAAAAATTAAAAAATATTGCGTACTCATAGTGTACATCACAAACTACAAGATAGTTGGATAGTGATATCTATTTTATATGTTATGATTTGAAGTACCTTTCATATTTTATATATATATATATATATATATATATATGATTCCCACTATGTCGTACATAGGACGAGCTAATCTTCCTACTCTATAAGTTGCAGTGAATTGCAACTGTTATGAACCTCGAATATGAATTCCTGCAAACTCTGCAGGAGTTCAATTTTTTTTGCCATATGTTGGGCATCTACGAAGCTTCTGGAGATGCCATCCAACAGAGTGTATCTATCAATTCAAGGCATCTATTTCACAACGTATTATTAACGGTGTAGCCCCATGATGAGCCGGTCAAAAGTGGTGTCTCAACGGGGGAAAATTACAAAATTATCATCGATCACTGTTCCTTTGAACAGTGTTTTAAGATGTGAACACAGTTTTTTCGTAACACTGTTCATGTTGCAGTACATCTTCTTCCCGGTGAATGAGAGAGAACGAGAGGGAGGGGTGGGGCAGATGGTGGTGGCGGCAACAATGGGGGGCATCATCGTCGGCGGTGACAGGACCATCGTCGTCATCGCTGGGAGGACGCACCGGTGGCATCGGGAATTGGCTATCAAAGAGAGGCTAATTGAGGTATGTCACATTGATCCACTAGTATATATGTTCCCCCATCACATCCACTCCAAATTAAAATGCTAGTCGCTGTCATTAGAAATATCATGCGTACGTAATGACGTGATATGTCGAAGGACCTCTCGAAAGTTCTATATATTGGTAGACGGGGAAGTTTGGAGAGTAATTTAGTCGCCTCTGCCCATTCATTTGGACTCTTTGTTAGAATGCTTCATTTTGGACTTGGTATTCTTCTTCTTCTTTTTTTTCCTTGCAACATGTATTGAATTTAGATTCGGTCCATTAGAGCATACTTGTCAATTTAGATTCGACCTAACCATCCAAGAATGCATCGCCACACTTGAAAGCCATCAAATTTCGATCGACAAAGGTGTCAGCTGCATATATTATGATCCTTTTCCCAGATATCTCTTGCTTGACCATCATCAATTTTTATATAAGCAGGTTAGGGGTAAATTAAATGGGGAGAGAGAGAGTGAGACGAATACTAAAGCCGATCGACAGGAAGATCCCACAAGAAACCGGAGTGAAGCATAAACTAATTAAGCAGGGAGATCCCACAGATATCTCTCGTCTATAAAATAACAACAATTTTCTCCACTCGGACAAACTGCAAAGCCCTACAATATGTGCACTATTGAATCCCGAGATTGTGATCTCTTATTAATATCATATCTGAAGCCCGCGCGCTTTGACAGATTCCAGCTGCATATATATTTTACTCAAATCTCCGTCTGTACCATGCATCACAGAGCAATTAGGACAAAATGCTTACGTCCACGCCTGCACTTAGACGGGTAAACAATAGGAATCGACTGTATTTATTGTTACCTAGCTGCAACGCTGTGTGTTTACGACAGATTGGAACGGTAGAGTGATCAAGGCCACGGAGACTTGGCCAACTCTTACCGAACTGCTTCGCCCACGCGTGGCATATTACTGACAACCAAGCGAGAAAACTATAGGAATTTGGAGCATAGTGCGAAAGCAGGAGTGCAACGCTGCTATGTATAGTTGTATACCTAAAACTATATTGCTACATGTCGATATATGATCTAATTACTTTACATTAGATTAGGGTCATGTCGAAAGAGAACAACAGAGGAGTAGGGGAAACAATGATGGCGTCGCCTCCTTTTGTGACTGGCCGGCCCCGTATGCGACGACTGGGCCTAACAAAAATCGTCAGCTTCCCGCGTTTCCACCAATGAAAACTAGGTTCTATTATATATCCCGAGCATCGCATTATGTAAAGTCGACGACGCCTGCCTTGATAGTAATTTGGCAACTATTAATGTCACGTGCCCACCCTTTCCAGTGCTGGGTGTATTTTTGGAGTCAGTTTAGGTATTGGTTGGTGTGCTATAAAATTGGGGGTTTTGCATGTATACTATTACAAAGTTCGATTTTATCTCAGTATACCCTTCGTCAGAATATATTATCATGAATATCTTCAAAATATGAGTAATGTCACGATTATGTTTTCGTCGTAACTCCCGTGTATTTAACTCTTTGAGTTAAGTGTGAGTTAAAGAGTAAAATTTTTGTATATATACCCTTATAAAGATTTATTTTGTCAAATATACACTAGATCTAACAATAAATTTCTATCTAAAGGGGTATAATCGTAATATTTCTATCTAAATGAAGGATATTCACGATAATATGTTCGTATGAGAGATATATTTGATAAAAATAAATTTTATGGGGGTATATATGCAAAAATTTCTATAAAATTTCATAATTTTGATTTCAAAGTTAATGACCTTAAAAGTTTTAGATTAATTAACTTTTGATTTATATTAAAAATCAGACATTGGAAAAGAATGAATCTCGTGATAACCGAGTGTATTTTCGAAGTTTCGAAGTCTTTGCAGCACACCAAATAACTTTTTCAGTTCATCTTGGTAAGGATGGCACTAATTAATTAACCTCATCTCTCCAGTAGTTGGGGTTCTCAAAGTTAGCTAAAAGAGAGGCCAAGTAAGACGACTTTCTTCTTTCTGTACGATTAAGTTGTGTTGTTTTCGTTAAGTAAAACAGATTGTTTTAAGATCATGTTCAACTAAAGGGAGATGGCTCGAGACCCACCAAAATGTTGGGGGCATGGTTCTGTACAAACGGGAAGAACTGTCAAGAATGCAAATGGTAAAGAATGATGTATTTATTTTAACTATTGTTAATTTAAATAAAAGTCCATTGATGAGCGTACACTTTACATCGGGAGGCATAACAATTAAAGCAGAGAGCATAATAAAATTTAAACTAAGATGCACATCAGATGAGATATAATTGATATACCTTTGTATGGTGTGACGTGAACTTGAACATGCCCCCCCCCCCCAAGGCAAGAGAGTGTGAGAGCTGAGAGTTTTGAGAAGTCAAGAGAGTGCTGTAGAGTTCCAACCACATCGTCGCATATGATGTAAGATTTTTATGAGCACGTAGTTAATTTATCAACATTTGATGCGTGACTAATCTCATAATTCTAATACACACAGCACAGCACCCTTGAAAAGTCAAGCGAATTAATGTTCTCGAGAGTTATTATTCTTAGAACGAATATGAGTTTTTACCTTTTAAAATGCACCTCTTAACATTATGTTAAGGGGCGAGGACCGACCTTATAAACATAAGATTGATTTCTCAACATTCGATGTGGACCAATCTCATGGCCCTAGTGCACATAATACAGTCCCCTTTAGAAGACAAGTGAGTGAAAGTTGATGGTTCCCACAAATGATATTATATGTGATGTGAGTTAAATTTTAGTGTCCTCAAAAGATATTGCACTCAGAGTAGAGATAAAATTTTGTCTTATAAGAAATAAATATAAGTGAAAAGGTGAGAACTGACTTTGTAAATATGTTCGACGTGAAACTAATCTCGTGATCCGAATACACGTAACATTTTCTATCAAATGCAACTATATAAATTTAATTGTATAATATTTAAAATATTTTACACCATAAGGTTAAGATCCAAGAGTGAGCACTAATCAAATCTGTCCCAATTTTGTGTTTATGTGTTCTATTTCTCTTGTGGTTTGATCTATTAAGCGTTTTTTATTAGAATTATTTTTTTAATTTTAAAACTTTCTTGTAATATCTACTATCATCCGAGTTTGCTGTACAAGTTACACATTCAGAACTCGAAATCTCATCTAATATCGTTAGCATTGGCAGATAAGACTATATCTTTGGAGAGAGCAATCCCTTGTGAGCTCTATTATGCGACCCATCCACACCAAACCCCGCCCATTTTGCAAACTTGGTCCCGGACACCTGGATCGATGTGAAACGCCGCGGACCCTGGTTGGTCCGGCGCAGAGGCCCCGTGTCCACTGCATCTGGCAGCAGACCCCCTCTCTGACAGAGAGATAAGGCCGCCACCTGGCACTCGTAAACGCAGAGCACGTCGCGCTATATTCCCGCTCACGTCCTCGAGCATGTATGAGATCTACGGTCCTTACTTTACAGCGTTCACTAGTCCGATATATCGCCGAGAAGTGGGACCAGCTCACCAAAACGGTGGGCGATACCAGAAACCGCCGTCCATCTGGAAGGCGGTTTTCCCAACACACCGCCCGCCCCTTCCCGCTATAAAGGCCCTCCCACCGCCGTGCAGATGCATCCTCCTGCTTCGGGCGAGGAACTAATAACGCGGGAAAGGAAAGAAATTATAATAAGAAATTAACCATCACCAAAGCCTCCTTGGTGCCTCCTCTTCCTCTCTGGATTCTTCCACTTCGTCGTCGTCGTCGTCGTCGTCGTCGGATCTTTCTTTCTTTTCTTCTTCTTCGGTTTTATTTGAGAATTTGGCGTAGCTATGGCGCACCTGAGCAGGGTGTGGATGGCTGCGAGCGTGGCGGTGGTGCAGGGCCGGTCCGAGGGCCAGGGAGCCGAGTGGCGGGCCGGCCTCCGCCACCTCCACCTCGGCGGCCGGTGGCCGTGCGCCCTCTCACCGGCGGCCCCCGTTGCCACGGCGGGAACGAGGCCGGCCTCCGCTGCGGGGGACGGCCGGGATCCCCGCGGAGGCGGGGACGAGCGGGTGAGGCAGGCGGAGGAGGCCGTGAAGAAGGCCATGTTCGTCAGCTGCTGGACCCCCAGCTAGGGGAGATCCGGCGGCCGGGCGGCCTTGGCGGGGCTCTCGCGGCGGAAGATCCGGAGGCCGAGTGGCGAGCCGCCGCGATCTGATGAGGCGTGAGAAAGGGTGGGGCGGGGCGGGGGCGGGGGTTGGATCCGCCGGTGGAGATGTGGATGCAAGGGATAGTTCTCGAGGGCAGGAACATTTTAGGCAGTAAAAAAAAAAAGTCAGACTGCTCAGAGAGAGTGGGGAAGGGAGTGGTTAGGGTGGATCTGCTGTGTAAATCGCGGACTAAACCCCTCTGTAATTATCTTGTTGTATAGTGTAGTTTCTAAATGTGTTTTCTGGAATAATGTTAATAGAAATCACCGTAGATGACCAGGGTTACTTGTCGTCATATTTGCGGCCAAATTATCTCACTAGTTTCCTCATCTAATTATGCAAACTGTAATAATCGATCTTGTGAGCGTCTTCCATTTCTTAGGTTTTGAGGTTAGTTGTGGGATTTGATAGTTAAGCTAATAATAATCTTCGTCTTTATTATTTAATCTGTTACGGAAATTTGAAAGTCACGACACAATGACACTCAGCCAGGGATACTCAAATCAACTTGGAAATAGGGCGCAATTTAGTTTCATGGCATCCCGGTGATGCTTTGTTGAATAATGGTATAATATAAGTCGCTTATTCACCAAACAGCATGGCTCTTATCCGAAAAAGTATTCTTATAATAGCCTTAAATATGAATGAAACAGGTAATGTGATATGCTTACATGTTTTAATTTATCCAACAAAACGGTTTTATCCAATTTAATAAACAAGTTGCGGGGTAATTATAGAATGCGATAGGTCGGTGTTTATCTACGTCACCCCAGCGAAACAAGCTCTGGTTAAATTAATTTAACAAACCAGGGGCGAGGTTAGTAATTTGGGTTGAGATCTTTTGCTTGCGTAAATCTTGGGTTGTCTTATTAGTTGGATCCATTTTTGTTAGCGTTCATACAGTGAGAAGGCCCCCCAGTGGGAGGAAGATCAGCTTCGTGCCAGCTGTGGACGTGCCCCACCACCAATAATACATAAATAAATAAAAGAGCCCTTCGTAAGGAGTACAATTATTTGATAGGCAGGGATGTTGCGATTTGGCAGCCTTCTATTGGCTGTACTTATTGCTTGTCGTATAGGTCCCCTGGAGATCAGGTGGGTTCACGTGGAAAGCCAGCCCTCTCTCATCCTACACGTCAGCAGGGTAGGTCCAGTTGGCGTTCACGTGGTGTAGTGGGGAGGGGGAGGCCGAGGATTTGAAACCCTCTTGTGACTCTGCGTAAGGGGCGGCCCTAACAACTGGGCGTCTTACAAACCGGGCCACCCGGCACCCCCTTGGGGGAGCGTGGGCCTCTCTCAGTGGGGAAAGGTGACGGGACCACCACCACGGCAAAGTCACGAGCTCAAAGGCACATGTCTACAACGGTGTATAGGTGGATCCGGTGAAATGATGTCTATCAATTTACTCGTTTGAACGCAAAACATTGCAATTGGTATAATGAGATTTTTACATATATAATTTTATGGGATTTTTGCATAATAGATCATATAAATATGACAAATTATTTTTTAGTCCCTCAAATCTTAGTATTATTTAAAAAGTCCCTATAATCTTAATCGTTACATATTTAAGTCCCTACCGTTCATTCAGTTAACAAAACTATAGTTACCTTATACTAAAGAAAATGAAAATACTAAATTACTCCTGAGTTAAGTGTGAATGTGTGTGTGTGAGAGAGAGAGAGGGGTGTCAAACTCTGATTCACCTCCCCCTCCCCGACCCTCCGGCCGCCCTCCCCCCTCCCCTGTGACCTCCCCCTCCAGCCTCCCTCCCCCCCCCCCTCCGACCTCCCTCCCCTGCGACCCTCCCCCTCCGGCCTCCTCCTCACCCTCCGGCCTCCCTCCCCTTCCCCTGCTACCTCCCCCCTCCTCGGCCCTCCGGCCCCCTCCTCCTTCTCCGGCCGCCCTCCCCCTCCCATGCGACCCTCCCTCTCCGGCCTTCCTCCCCCTCCCCTACTACATCCCCCTCCCCCGCCCTCCAGCCCCCTCCTCCCCCTGTGGAAGAAAGCTCCGAACTTTTGGAGTGGTAGACAAAAAGTAGGGGAGAGGGAGGGAAGAGAAGAGAAGAAGGGGTGGCAATGGCGCCGTCCCTCTCCTGGTTGTGGGCGGACGAGAAGCCCCGGGTGACGCCGGTGGTGGTCAAGATGCCCAACCCCAACTACTCCGTGTTGGAGGTGTCGTCGCCCGACGATGACGAACTCGCCGCCCTCTCCTCCCCGGTCGGCCGCAAGGGCGACCGTGGCAAGAACGCCAAGCAGCTCACATGGGTCCTCCACCTCCGTGCCCACCGCGCGGCCGGCTGCCTCGCCTCCCTCGCGGCCGCCGCCTCGGACGTCGCCGGCGCGGTACGCTGACGCGTCGCCTCGAGGAGGACCGACGTCGCCGACGAGGAAGCGGAAGAAGAAGAGGAGGAATGGGCGGCCGCCAGCGCCATCGAGCCCACGGCCGGCCGGGGCTCCCACGCCCGGTTCTACTCCTTCGTCAAGGCGTTCCTTTTCCTGTCGGTGGCCATGCTGGGCTTCGAGGTGATGGCTTACTTGAAGGGATGGCACCTGGGCACGCCCGAGCTGTAGCTGCTCCTCGCGTTCGGGCCCCTCGGCGTATGGGGCGCTTTCTACTGGCTCTACTGGTCATGGGTGATGGTGAGGGTGGAGTATCTCGCCCCGCCTCTCCAGTTTCTCGCCAACGCCTGCGTCGTGCTCTTCCTCATCCAGAGCGCAGACCACCTCATCCTCTGCCTCGGTTGCTTCTGGATTAGGTTGAAGAAGATCAAACCAGTCCCTAAAGATGGCAGTTGTAACGACCCGAGAATCTGATTACCGGGAGAGACCCGATAACCCGAGACTCGAACCGCCGCCACGAGCTGGAAGGGCTAAAAAGAGTGTGGAGGCACAAAGAAATAGAAAATAAAGCAGGACAATAATTAACAGAAATAAATAAACAACTATAGCTACAATAGAGTCCAGTCCAACAGAAAGTACAGTCTAAAGTAGTAAAAACATACTACATGCCGAGTGAACACTCGGCCCGGCGAGCTGGCAATTGACAACCTCCGCACTGCTCCCTCGAACCTCGAGGAAGAAGAACCGTCACACCTAAAAAGTAGAGAATGAGTCTCCAAAACAGAGACTCAGCAGGGATCCCGCGGAACCCCAACCGAAAATAACGGCGGTAGCGGAAAGGAAGGCTACAAGAGCAACCACAACAGTAGGAACAGTAAACCCGGTGGCCGGTCGAAACCCGACACTACAACTACTCCTATTGTACCGGAAACACACCCCGAGCACACGGTCGGGACTACCGAACTACACTAGTACCGCTTACCGAAGTAAAAACCCACGGCAACCACGCCGTAGAGGCCTGTCTCCCAGGACACGGCCAACCTGGACACACTGTCCAAGGTGCAACCCCGACCATCCAGTCGCGGGTACCGCACAACAAGACGCAACCTCGGTAAAGCCACTAGCACTAGTCTCACGACGCGAAAACTGACACGCGCGCCACGGTGAAACAACCGAAACTCAACGGTCAACACGACTGAAAACCCGAAGGTCAAAGTCACAGAAACTGACAGTTTGTCACTCCCGACTCGACAGGAGTACCTCCCACTAGAAGCAAGACCGAATGCATCCACTGACGTCTTAGTCCGCACCTCAGGTGTCTCCCTCCGGCCCAGCGGGAACTGAGACACCGTACAAGTAACCATAAACAAGTGACTAGCTGGGGTCACGCCCGTCGACGTGGGTCCAACCGCCCCCAACCACGTGTTCACACACCGACCATCTGCTCTAGGTCGGGTCCTCTAGCTGGTTTTCCCCCCCACCAGACTCTGGTGGCAAAGGCAAGGGCCCCTACGGAAACCAGCCTAAAAATCGTCCTCAGGGTAGCCTCTCCACCACTCCCTGGTGGGTCCACTCGCGTGCAGGCAGGCTACGACTAGTGGAGGGTCAAGGAGTAGACTCTCAAGTCAACGAAAAATGACGTTCGAACCCGACGAAGTACGGGGACCGTCCCACGTACCGGCACCGTCGCACGGTGACCACGGTCGAAGAAGAAACGTGACTCACAGTCCACGGGCCGCACGCCCGGCCACGCAGAAATACAGAAACATGGTTCCCAAGGCAGCTCACAGGCCGCCAAACCAAATCCCACTCTCCGGGAAAGGCGAGAACCCTCCAGCCCCAGTGATGTGACACACTAAGGAGGTATGCAGCAAAGAAACAAAGATCCTTGGGGCCGAATCGCCGTCGCACACACACGAGCCCGGGTGACTTGATGATGCTAAGTGGAGGTGATGGATCAAGACCCTAGCTAGTAGAGTGCCAGCAGGGCTAGGGTTGCCCTCCCGAAGCTACGAGGCCCACGCTTAAGGGGCTGACCGGGTGCCAATTGGGGCACTAGGTCCCTCTCTCTCACAGCCCACGGTGACCGCTCGTAAGTGGAACACACGGGGTCGGGCGCTCTCTCTCTTGCTCAACGGAGCAATTCCGCGGATATTAGATGAATAAATACGGATAATGGAGCAAAGTTTAGAGCTTACACTGGTTGGTTTGAAGAAACCAACCCCGTTCGGAGACGAGGGCGAGCGGGGAAGTGTGGGTTCCCCGCACACTGCGCTGATGAAGCTTGATCCATGTTTAATAGTTACAAGCACTACACCTCATACAGGAGGGTGGACTGGGGTGGGGATATCTGTATTACAAATTAAACACTACCTCCGCACAGGGAGGGGCGTTAAGCCGGCCAGGCGGGGAGGGGAGAGTTGCTCAGATTGCGCCGATGGAGCACCCGGCCGAATCTGCCCGGGTCTGGAACAGCAAGATAGGGGGTCGGTTTAGCCGCCGCTGTGAGCTCCCCCGGACTCAGAACTTTATGAGACTTGTGCCAAAACGTCGCTGACGTACCCAGGCACAACTGTGAATTTTTGTGGGCGGCTCCGAAGTCGTCACCGGCAGGGGCAGGCTCTGGAACAGGGTCCCTGCGATCAGGCTCGGACTGCTCCTAGGATGCAACAGCAGACGGATGAAGTCACCACGATCACTCCTTAAGTCCAAACGAGGTGAGACCAAGACGAGCACGACCGTGGGCGAGCATTCTTCGAGCAGCAAGAAAGAACGGCACCGGAGGAGGTCGGGGCCGAGAGCAGCAGTCCGAGAAGTGGAAGGGTGTCGGAGCAGATCCTGACTGACCTGAACAGCATCCCGGTGGTAGAAAATTCGGTACAATTACCTCCGACCTCTGAATGAGGCCCCGCTGGCTGCGTTGGACAGAGAACAGGTGGATCTTTGCCCCGGTCAAGTGGCGCGCCAAGGGGAGCACGGGTGTGGTCGCAGGAGCTTCTGCAAGTTGCTTCTGGTTGCAGGCCGGACTGGTTCTGCGCAGTTGGCGAAGGACGGCTCTCCTGTGCAGCTCCGACCTCGGATTGAGGCGAAACCACCTCGCCTGCGAAGACGACCGGAAGAGATTTCCGTCGATGTAGGCCACACCCCCAGGAGCTCCGGGGTGGAGTCTGAGGCGGTGCTGCAACAGACTGTCGATCTGCAGGTCTTCAGCTGCACACAGATTGGAAGAGAGAAATGGTGGAGGGGGGTTTCTTTGGTGGAGGGGTAAGGGATATGGGTGCTTTGGTGGTGGGGAGGGGTTTGGAAGGTGGGAAGGGGTGGTGAGGGTGGAGGCCAGGGGCGGAGCTAGCAGGGAGAGGGGTGGGTGCGCAAATGGCCAAGGGGGGAGGTGGTGGGGAGATGGGGGCGCAAGTGGCTTGGGGGAATGGGGAGGGCTCCTCTTGATTTGGGTGGTGGGTTAATGGGAGGGTGTAATGGAGGTCTAGGGAATAGGAAGGGGTTGCTTTGGGGATGGGAAGGGGTGCCTAGGAGAAGAGAGTCTCCCTTGGGAAGGTGAAAGAGTGTATGGGGAATGGAAAAGGTTGCTTGGGATGTGGAGGTACTAAAGGGGAGTAATGGCTCTTGGGAAGGTGAAAGGGTGGGGGGCTGAGGTGGCGGGTGATGTGGCAAGGGGGGGAGGTGAAGGGGCAGGTTCGCCCAAGGGAGAGAGAGAGAGAAGGAGAGAGAGAGGGGTTCGCCCCCTTTAGAGAGAGAGATATATATATAGAGAGAGAGAGCTAGAGAGAGAGAGAAGACAATGCTTATGGATAAATGTACTCAATACTTCGTTAGCCATCTCAAGTGGGGTTGGGGTCCTATTTATAGGGATCCCAACATTTACCAAAAGTCCCTAAAATAAGTGATAATAGCAAATAAGCAAAAGAGGTGGGGAAGGGAGGGGGCGCCCCTGGGCCAGGCCCACCTAAATGGGCCCATACGACACTCTAGCCCAACATGATGACACAAACTTAGGTAAATAACATAATAACCTAGGGACTTGACTCAAAACAAAGGCAAATTACATCAAAATGACTCAACTAAAAGGAGAAAATACATCAAGATGACCCACATAGCAAGCCCAAGTGTCGAGGTGGACCTGTCCAGTCGTGGAGCCGCACCCTACCCGTCTCCAGAAGGGAGAGAGGTGTCGAGCCAGAGGGAATCATGGGTGATGTCCCCATCAACTTCCCCGGGCTGTGAAGAGCTCGACTCTGTCGAGAAAGGGTCCACTCGGCTGCGATAGCGCTCCAGGAGGTCGGGGTCAAGCTGCTGAAGATCCTCCCTGCTCACCCATGAGTCATCCGAAGGGGGCCGGCCCTTCCACCTGACCAAGTATCGCTCGTATGTGTGAACGCGTCACGTGGTGGAAAGAGAGAGATAGATGTGGTATTTCCCTCTCTCTTTAATAAAGGGTGAAAGAAATGAGGACAAAAACAATGGAAACGCGCGCTGTAGGGGATATGGAAGAACGGTGGACAAGTACGACCTACAGATGACACTCTAGTTGAGACAGAGAGAATTTAGACTGGCCGAACTCCGGTACGTGGCGGAGATAGGGGTCCGAAGACCCTCTCGCGCAAACTGAACCCCTTCCCGGTAGGCGTGACCCACCGTTCCGAGAGCAGCTTTTCAGATACCGAATTCGAGTCTTGGGACTCTATGTAATAGAAGTTGACAGACGGAAAGACACGTAGACTCAAAATTTGTAACGGTATATCACTCCTCGGACAGTTACAAGAACAACATGAACAAAAGCACACCACCGCAGGACATTGGTCTTTGTGGGGTTTTAACAACAATATTACAATATGAGCAGTAATTAATATATGTACATTTGGAAACCACCGCGAGACATTGGCCTTACGGGATTTTTAATGCAACATAAATAATACATATAAGTATATATATAAACCACCACGAGACATTGGCCTCTGCGGGGTTTTTACTATAACATAGATAATAAATATAAGTATATATATATATATAAACCACCACGAGACTTTGGCCTCTGCGGGGTTTTTACTATAGCATAGATAATAAATATAAGTATATATATAAACCACCACGAGACATTGGCCTCTGCGGGATTTTTACTATAGCATAGATAATAAATATAAATATATATATAAACCACCACGAGACATTGGCCTCTGCGGGATTTTTAATATAACATAGATAATGACTATAAGTATATATATAAACCACCACGAGACATTGGCCTCTGCGGAGTTTTTACTATAATATAAGTATATATAACAAGAAATAAAAAGGGGATCGAATAAACCGCCGCGAGATGTTATTCTCCGCGGGGTTTTAGAGCGATGATAGGGGAATGCTGAAATTAAATAGTTAGGGGTTAGAGAGTATGGTGCAGAAAATAAAATGCTGAAATGGAAACGGTCGCGGGAGGTGACCCACCGCACCAATTAGGAGTTAGATATACAGAAAGTAAATCACAGAAACCGCCGCGGGGAATAATCTTCCGCGCGGGTGAGGCCAGAGACAGAAGAAGATAACCGCTGCGGGAAGCAACTCTCCGCGGGTGTTATTAAAACGAAGATGATCAAAATGAAGCGCGCGTTGGGAATTTTATGATCGTCAGGGACCGAGGGTCCCGAATGGATTGATCGCTTCCGCCCTTGACACGGGGTTATGCGGGCTCCATCTTCCTCTTCTTTCGACAGGCCGAAGAAGAGGGCCTTTTAACTGGTTACCCCTACACAAAGAACAAACAGAGGAAAAAAACAACTAGTTGGTGAGAACGACGGCAGTGTAGTACCAATCCTTAGATAATAAATCTGTAAATAACATAAATGAACACGTACCTGATTGGTGGTGTTTAAAACCCCTTTAGAACTAAAGTGTATGAAATGTCATGATGAAATGCACAAACGCAAAGACACTCACAAGCGAGGCCCTCTAGGAGAGAAAGGCATGTCACATATGCTAAAGTGATGCATGCAATGTAATTAACTGACTGATTAAAAATAAGAGAGGGGAGAAGAGTTTATCGAGGGAGGCCAGCGACGAGCTTTGAGAAGGGCTTTAATATCATGAGGACAGCACGACCTAAGGACTTCAAAACGGACTTCAGAAACTGATTAGGCCGAACATAATAACACACACACACAAGCATATACACATGAATGATAAATATACTTATGTAAACATATACTTAGACATATTAAAGATATTTAACATATACATAAACACACACATATATAAACATATTCGTAAATTGGTCGAAATAAAAGAACAAGAATTTGAGAAAGAAGGCGAGAAAGGGAGAGAGAAAACTCTTTTTTTAATTTATTTTTAAGACTTTGTTTTAGAAGAAAAAGGATAAGATATATATATATGATATATATGTGATATATATATATTATGTATATATATAATATATATATATGGGAGAAAGAAAAAAAGAGAGAGGGGGCGAGAGAGAGAGAGAGAGAGAAAGGAGAGAAAGGAGAGAGAGGGAGAGGGGGTAAGAGAGAGAGAGAGAGATGGTGGGAGGGGGGAAAGTGAGAAGCAGAGAGAGGGAGAGAAAGAGGGAAATCGAGAGAGAGTGAATAAAATAAAATAAAAAAAAACAGATGAGAGAGAGATCGAGAGAGGGCAGAGAGAGGAAGAGTGAGAGAAGCAAGAGAGAGGGGAGGAGAGAGAGATTTGTATATATATATATATAATAAAGAATGGAGAGAAGGATGAGAGAGAGGCGGGATAGAGAAACAGAGAGAGGGGGAGAGAGTAACGAGAGAACAGAGAGAGAGGGGGGTGCGAGAGGGGAAAGAGAGAAACACAAGGGGGAGAGAGAGAGAGAGGGAAATCGAGAGAGAGAGAGAGAGAGAGAGTGAATAAAATAAATAAATAAATAAAACTAAAGAGAGAGGACGCGGTGGTTTGCGAGAGACAGAGGGAGAGAGAAGAGACGCGAGAGAAAAAGAGAGAGAGAGAGAGAGTGAATAAAATAAATAAAAAAAACTAAAGAGAGAGGATGCGGCGGTTTGCGAGAGACAGAGGGAGAGAGAAGAGACGCGAGAGAAAGAGAAAGAGAGAGAGAGGGAAAGGGAGAGAGAGAGAGGTGGTGAGAGAGAAGAGAGGGAGGGCCGGAGAGAGAGACAGAGCGAGAGGAGAGAGGGGGGAAGAGAGAGAGAGGGAGACGGGAGAGATGAGGGAGACGGGAGAGATGAGAGGGGGTGCGAGAGGAGAGAGGAAGACGCAGAGAGATGGGAGAGGCAGATGCAGAGAGGGAAAGAGAGGGGGGAAGAGAGAGGAATGGCGAGGGGGACGAGAAGAGACAGAGAAAGAGGCCGCGGGAGGGAGAGCTCGCCGCGGTGGTGAGGAGCAGATGGCGGTTGGTGGCACACGGAGGTGTCCGCGGCGGCGTAGGGAGGTGAGCTCGACGTGGGCAGTGCGTCGGGGTGGTGTCCGGGGGAGCTTCGCGGCGAGTGAAGGAGGCTCACGGCGAGCTTTGGCGGCGGACGGGTGGACGTGGAACTCGACGGCGGCGGCGGTGAGCGTGCTGGCGGGGAGAGGCGGCCAGCTTGCGTGGCGTTGGCGGTGCTGGGTGGTAGAGAGAGGCGGCGACGACGGGCTCGTGGCGATGACGGTAGGCGGCTGGGAACTCGACGATGGCGTGGCTCGCAGTGGCGTGGACGGAGGGGATGCTCGGGCGGGCGACGTGGAGAGGGGAGCTAGGCGTGCATGGGCATGGGAGACGGGGCTGCTGCGAGGTGGAGGGGTTCGGTGCGACGGCAGCGGCGGTCGACATGGGGGCGTTGGCAGTGGTGTTGGGGAGATGGAGTGGATCGCCGGCGGGTGTGGGTGGTCTGCGGCTGGGGGTTGCAGTGGAGATGGTGGGGGTGTTTGGACGTGGGCGATGTGGGTAGGTTAACAGAGAGGGAAGGGGGGTGAGAGAGGGTTGGCGGCTTGCATGCAGTGGTAGATGCGGGGGCTGGAGGTGGAGTGTTGGGCGTGGCAGAGAGGCATGAAGGGGAGCATGGAGGGTTCACTGTGAGAAGGAGAGGAAGATGGAGAGAATGAGAGGGAGAAGACGGTGAGTGGTGTGACTGAGAACGGGAGAGAGAGAGGGGTTGGCGGTGCGCTCACATGGTGGAGGGCGACGGTGAGAAAGGGAAGGGTGGCGTGCATGCACAATGGAGGTGGGCTTGCTGCTGGGAAGTTAGGTGAGAAGAGAGATGGATACACGCAAGGTGGCCGGGGTGAGGGATGCTTACGACGGTCGTAGACGGGCAGTCGACGGCGGCCAAGTGGAAGAGATGGCGAGGACGCGGGCGACGGGGTGGAGTTGAGGGCTTGCGCTGGGGAATGAGATCGGAGAATGAAAGAGTGAGGTTGTGGTTGGGGAAGTATTGGCAGCGGAGGTGGAGGTTCTGGAGAGAAAGAAGTGAAGGTGGGAGTCACGGCTAAAGAGAGAGAGTGGTTGGCTACGGTAGTGGGAAGTGGGAGAGGTGCGAGAGTACCCTCCGAGTGAGGGTGAGAACAGGGAGGGTGGTGGAGAGTGAGGGAGTGTGTGTGTGTATGCCATAAGGGAGGGGGATGTGTACAGTGAGGTGAGAGGGAAAGAAAGAGATGGGAGGGGTGAGGGAGAATGTGTGCGGAGGGAAATGAGCAGGGAGGAGGGGGTTACGTGAGAGAGAGGGAAGAAAATAGGGGGAGAGAAAGGGACGTGAGGATAATAAATATAATATTATATTTTATTTGTTTTTTTATTATTTTTTTTGTTTATTTTTATAGTTATCATATCTTTTTACTTTTTAATTAATATATTTATTTTATACATATAGTAATCACTTATATATATATTTACAAAAATATTATTAAAGAAAAGCAATTACATTTTTTTATGTAAACATAATTATACACACATTTTTTGGATTTCATTTTCTCTCTTGTTTATTTATATGTACACATATTTTAATTTTCTCCCTTTCATAAAATAATACAATTTAACTACAATTACGGAAATCACTCAAATAAAATAACATGTAAGCCACTTCAGGGTATTACGGTACAATATGGGATTTACTCATCGTAACGTTAGAAATGGCGTGTCTACAGTATACTTTACTCCGTGTGATGGTGACCTGTTCATCCAATATCCGCTCTACTTGCTCACGTTGGCCTCTCGGGCTTGGTGGAACTTTCTCACGGGTGGTGGCTCTCTCAAGGGGTGGAACAAGCTCGATTTCCTCACTAGGTGTCACCGTGGGACCCCTGTACGGCACCAAGTCCGCCACATTGAATGTGGGACTTACTCTGCACTCCTCGGGGAGATCCAACACGTAAGCATTTGTGCCGATCCGCCTCAGAACCTGGAAGGGACCTGATCCACGCGACCTCAGTTTGGAGACATTCCCAGGGAATAGCCTCTTGGTTCTCACCATCACAAAGTGTAACGACCCGAGAATCCGATTATCGAGAAGGCCCGATAACCCGAGACTCGCACCGCCGCCCACGAGCCGGGAGGGCTCGGAAGGGCTAAAAGGAGTGTGGAGGCACAAAAAAATAGGAAATAAAGCAGGACAATTCAACAATTAACAGAAAGAAAGAACAACAACAGCTACAACAGAGTCCAGTCCAACAGAAAGTACAGTCTAAAGCAGTAAAACGTACCACATGCCAAGTGAACACTCGGCCCAGCAAGCTGGCAACTGAGAACCTTCGCTCCGCACCCTCGAACCTCGAGGAAGAACCGCCACACCTGAAAGGCAGGGAATGAGTCTCCAAAACAGAGAATCAGCAGGGATCCCGCGGAACCCCAACCAGAAACAACGGCGGTAGCGGAAAGGAAGCTACAACTACAGCAGGAACAGCAAGCCGGTGGCCGGTCAAAACTCAGCACTACAGCTACTCCTACTGTACCAGAAGGCACACCTCGATCACGCAATCGAAGCTACCGAACCACGCTAGCACCACCTACCGAAGTAAAAACCCACGGCAACCACGCCGTAGAGGCCTGTCCCCCGGACACAGCCGACCTGGACACACTATCCAAGGTGCAACCCCGACCATCCGATCGCAGGTACCGCACAACAAGATGCAACCTCGGTAAAGCCACTAGCACTAGTCTCACGGTGCGAAAATCAACACACGCGCCACGGCGAAACAACCGAAAACTCAACGGTCGACACGACCGAAAACCCGAAGGTCAAAGTTACGGAAACTGACAGTCTGTCACTCCCAACTTGACAGGAGTACCACCCACTAGAAGCACAGCCGGTAGCGTCCCCTGACGTCTTACACCGCGCTGCAGGTGAACCGCCTGACGTGGTAGCTCCTACCAAAGGCGCAAACACCGTACAAGTAACCACAAACAAGTGACTAGCTGGGGTCACGCCCGTCGACGTGGGTCCAACCGCCCCCAACCACGTGTGCACACACAAACCATGCCTCACTAGGTCTGGCCCTCTGACCGGTTTTCCCCCGTAGCCGGACTCTGGCTACCGACGAGGGGCCTACGGTAACCGGTCCACAAACCGCCTCAAAGGTGAGTGCCCGTACACCACTCCCAGGTGAGACCAGCACCTCGTACTGGTGGGCTACGACTAGTGGAGGGTCACTGAAGGAGTAGACTCTCAACTCAACAGAAAATAACGTCCGAATCCGACGACGTACGGGGACAACCCCACGTACCGGCCCCGTCGCACGGTGACCTCAGTCGGAGAAGAGACAGGACTCGCAGTCCACGGCCACGCACGCACCCTATGCGAGAGTCGAGAAAACTCAATTGGCACTTAAGCCACTAGACTCTGGACAGTCCTCTAGACACACTACAGCCAACGGTCCTTGAGTCACATGACTCGGGGTCAAGACCGTTGCACGCAATAGCACAAGGCCGTCGATCTAGCCCAATCTCTAGGTCCAAAACCACGATATCACGAATACCGAGACAGCTCACAAGCCACCAAGACTGTTCCCTCAGGAAGGGAACGCAAGGGACCACGGCCACATGAAAAAATACAAAGGCACGATTCCCAGGGTAGCACACAAGCCGCCATGTCGATTTCCCATCTCGAAGCAATTGGGAAACCTTCAGCCCCAGGCCGGACAACTGGACTCGCAGTCCAAGGCCAAACACGTGGCCCACACGGAAATCACCTTCCAAAGAAACTCACAATATGCGGGGGAGATCCCACCGCACACACACCGATACACGGTGACTCGATCTAGCAAAAACACGGAAGCCCGGAACACCTGGAGTCACCCGGACCCACCAAGCCCACGGACACGCTTATCGAGGTAACACGGTACCTCCAGACACCAAAAGACACGGTCACGAAACTCCACGGGGTGCCCGGGACACACACGGCCCAAGGGGAGCACGATCAGCCGCAAACCACCCACCCCGGGTAGCCCGAGTGCTCACCTCCAAGAACGCGCTACACGTGCATAGCGCGTTCAGTCAGAACGCGCTATACATACCTAGCGCGTTCAACAAGAACGCGCTACAGGTCCATAGCGCGACCAGACCAGGTCGCGCTATGATCCTATAGCGCGACAACCCTGAACGCGCTGGGGCCCTATAGCGCGACAGGAATCGCTAAACTGTTCATCTTCCCCGATGAACGCGCTCTATCGGGGCAGTGCGACCATCAAGAACGCGCTACTGGAGCATAGCGCGTTCTCAGTCCGCGCCCGAAAATAGTGGAAACCGCGGGAACAACCATTCCACGCCCCGTCCACCCCTAGGTGAAGGGAAAACAAAAGAAGAAACCTTCCCCAAGCCCCTAGGCATGCATCTAAACCCCTGGATCGCCCGAAAACACGTTAAAACGGAAGATCCGGCTCACACCTCAAAAACATGCATTTTTCCCCAAATCACCCCGTTTAGCCCGCTCGGCTCACCACAGCCTACCAAACTCGCGGGAAAAGAAGTGCACGAGCTGGGGGTCCATCTCCCTACCTCCACCGAAGAAACGAGGCGATGTGGACACCGATCCATGAAGAAATCGTCGTGAAACCCTCGCCGGCTCGCGATCGCGCCACCGAGATTCCACGCGCCTCCTCCGCCTCGATCCTCACCTGTCCTCGCCCGCATCCTCGCCCGCGCCACCTCCACCTCGCCCCCGCCTCGCTCCGTCGGCCGCCGGCGAAGAGAGGGGAGAAAGAGGGCGTGAGAGAAGAGAGAGGGAGGGAAGAGAGAAATGAGAGGGGAGAGAGAGAAAAGGGTTATATATAGCAAAACCTGAAAATTACAAAAATTCAGAAAATTATGAAAAATTACCTCCGCGATCCTCGGGAAGAGCACAACGCAGTGGTAACGTCCCGGAGTCGGAGAACGCCACGGTTTGCCCTGCAAAGAGTTCCGAAGGCACATCAGGGAAAAATACGTGTAAAGCACAAAATACACTCCGAGACCCACTAAAATGATCCGAAAAAATATCCGAAAAATCCGGGGCATTACAGCCCTCCCCCCTTAAAGGAATTTCGTCCTCGAATTTCATGACCAATCACGAAGTCCCAGGGGAAGAACACTGAATCAACTGACACGTTATCAGAGCTCCAGCACATAAAACCTCGATTCTCACGAAAACACGGATCCTGAGGGACACAGCCAGACTCACAATCACACACAACACCTCGCTCCTCGCGCCGAGCACACTGGCCAGCAGAGCAGGCATATACCAAAGGGCACAGTCCGGCATCACCTCAGACACCACGGAAACCAATCAAGGCGCCGCTGCCACTATCTCGCTCACCGAGGAAACACAACCCTCGTCACGAGAAACAGCTACTGATCCATCCAATGGTCAGCAGACAAATCACACGTCAGCTTTACAACCAGCTGACAGGTCGCACACCCTTCTCAAGGGGACAACCAATACAGAGCCTCCACCAGCTCAAGCAGTCCTCTCAGTAGACCGCAACCAGAACATCGGCTCAGCACCAAGAAAACACCTCACACATTGCAAGTCGAAAGCCGGACACAACACTATGCCAACTCTTGTCAGAAGACAAACTTCGACAAAGCCCAGATCCCGTCCAGGAAGGCACATTACCGAAACGACCACCAAAGGTCTCACTGGCACACGGCTCTCGCCACGCGCGAGCCCCGACAACCAGCATCTTCTATCTGTGAAAAGGCCATCCACTGATCGCCAGATACATGTCAACGGGAAATCTCCACCGGCCCAACAGGCACAATCCAACTCACAGCAGGGCATCCGCTGACTCACACACAGACCAATGCCACACCTCGAGCTACACTCCTCTCGGACTCCGCATCCGAGTTCGAACATCACGCCAACTCGACCCTCTCGGGGAGCACAACGAAACCAAATGATGGATCCTGGTGTCTTCAGTCATCACCTCACTGGACTCAGACTTACAGGGGAACCATCCCACGCTGGTCACCAAACCAGGGATAACAATTGCGACACCAACGTCCTATCAAGGACCACCAATCCGACGCCAATCTCACAAAAAGGCCTCCGCCCACAGGCGTCACTCTTTTATCTGGTCTCATCAAATCCTTCGATCAATCCAAGTGGACACCCGCGAATCCCGATTTCGCCCTTACCACAGAGCCACGGGACACCACCTGAACAGTGTTCACGGCGACCTGGTTGTCGATACCACGACCAAAGCACTTTGAGTCCCCGATCGATTATACGTCTCACCGTCACAATCCGACAAGACCGTAGAACCAACAGACGTTGCTGTGGTCGGTCACACTGTTAGGCTCACCAGCCACTCACAGCCGCCAACCGGGACCCATAGTCTGCCAGAGACCACATCCTCAAAGCACGATCTCAACCGAGGACACGATTGGGAACACAAGTCAGACACCAAGCCACCGACTCTAACCAACACGTCCTCGACCTCCGTCAGGCGACATCCTCAACAACCTCATCCAGGTCCAATACCGACGCCAGACACGGCTTCCTTCACAAGAACAGGGTACTCATGCGGCGCACTAGCCAGCATATTCCCCAACACTCCATCCTGCCAATGCCAAGAACCACAAAACCTCGAGCAACGGCACGGCAACAACACGTTTCACATAGAGGAACCAATCCTCCAATGCTCAACGCGAACTCAGGAATCCACCCGTAGCAACCAACGCTACGATCCTGAACTAGTGGGTCACAAACCCACCACGCTTCCGCTGCGCACTCAGATTCGCGCGCACAGCCGAGAAAGCAAACACCGCCCAACCAGCACTCGTTCTTCCGGAACAGTGCCAGCACCCTCCCACGACAAGGGAATGGGCACAACTTCTCACAGGCAACCGCCAACGCTCATCCTCGAGTCTCGAACTCACCGTGGAGCCTTCACATCTCAAGCCAACTCTAGGGCGAACACAACCCATTCACACGCAAGAGCGCAGGAGCAAGACTTACTGGGACACCACAGCCCAATCCTGCCTCGAAATCCGTAAAACAATCGGAACCGACACGTCATTTCTGACGCCACAGAGCACGATAGGACATCAGGCTCGACGAAACGTCAGCTCACCGAGAAGATCCTCCACTCACCCGAGCACACTTCTCGATCAGAGCACCCGCTCTGCCACCTTAAACCACGACCTGAACACCTCAGGGGCTGGATAAACCTCAAGCTGGAGTGGTCAAAACCGACAGCAGCTCCCTCAGAGCACACTCACGGCCACTTAACCACGAAAAACCCTCTCCAGCCACCGGACCACGCTGCAGGTTCCTCGAACACAGCACCGCGAGCTTGCGCCTGCCAGCAACCTCTGCCCAACGCAGCACAACCAGGGCCACCACCGATGAGGGAGAAGGCTCTCAACCTCGATCCTTATACCCCATGTGATGAGGGCATCTCACGACACTCCCTCTAGCTCGGGTCACCTGCACACTCTTGATGTGGATTGATTATGATCTACACTTGTTATCTTCATTTCCCAAGTTTCATCTTATGTATTTTCCTTTTATTGAGTTCTATCTTTTGTATTTCCCTTTATTGAGTCATGTGGTTCTAGTCCATTTCCCTTGTTATGCTTAATTGGGCCTTATTATCTTAGTTATGGGCCCATAGGATTGAGTCTAGGATATGCTCGGTCTTTTGTCTTATTGTCAGGGACATTTTGGTCAAGTAAAGAATGGTTGCCTATATATAGGCCCATCTCTCCTCATGTACTTAACTTTTGATGAATATTGAAGAAATCCCTTTCAAGTCTCCCAATTTCTCCCCTCCTCTCTCTCTCTCTATCTCTCCTTCTCTCTCCCAACAAGGAAAGGGGCGAACTCCTCCCTCTCTCCTCCCCCTCCCAACCACTTCCAACCCCCACCTACCTCCATTAACTCCACACAACTTCCCATAGCCCATTTTACTCCTCACCTTGTCCCAAGGGAGCTCCACCAATCCAAGCCCCACCACCCAACTACCACCTACCCAACACCACTTCCTAAGCACCCCTTCCTCTCCCCAAGGTTGAAGGGGATCTTCCCTAAGCCCAAATTCAAATTTCCCTCTCCCTAGGGCTGTGCCCTTCCATCTCCCCACCTCCCTAACCACCCTTGGTCGCACCCCCCCTTCCCCATACTAACCAAGTTCGCCCCCACCTCCTCTCCCACTCACCATCTCTCTTGTGCACTTCCACCTTCCCAACACCACTCCTTGCAGCTCCAACTCCCTCTCCACCCCTCCCTGCCCCCCTAGACCTCTTGGAAGACCCTAGCCACGTCCCTCCCCTCTCCACAAACCATCAGCCATCACTCCCAAGCTGTGCTACCCTCTCTCCCACTCCCTTTGATCTTGCAAGATTGCAGTCCCAGGTAGCAGGTCGCAGGCAGCAGAGTGGGGTCCTGAAGTCGCATCGTCTCCGGCCGTTCCCTGATCCTCCGGGTGTCAAGGCCTACATATCTGGAAAGGTCTTCCAGAGAGCTTTCAAGGCGAGGTGGTTTCGTCGACATCCGAGTTCTGAGCTGTCTGTAGGAGCCGATCTCCCTCGACCACGCAGAAGTCCTCAGGCAGGGAACCAGAGCCTCAGTTCCAGTCCGACCACGGCTTTTTCCTTAAATATCTGGGCACCATTTTTGGAGGGCAGAAACTACGTCCAGTTAGCTTTCATCTCCAACAAGAAGGACCTAATTCGGCCCCCGGAGCTCCCAGTTATAATTTTCTTCGTCGGAGTGTGCAGTCTGCCCCTGCGGGTCCAGGTTTGACCTGTCCCCACTTATCCAGCTACCACTCTCTCCTCCGACCTCAGATTGTGGCCCCGTCAACTTCTTCTTGAAGCTACTCCGACCATGATTGTGTCACCGCCAGTTTTGTTCCAATCGGAGTTCGGGAGCGTCTGCAGTGCCTTCTGCAACCTACTGTATCAGTTCTGCACCAGCCAGAGACAGAAGTTGCTGTCCTGTTCCAGTTGCCGGTCCGATCAGTTCCGAGTTCCAGAGCTTCCCCAAAAATTCCGACATCATCTTCTGTCAGTTGGGAAACTTTTGGCACCTGTTTCGTCAAGTTTGGAGTTCTATGGAATCCGTGGCAGCGTCATCATCGACACCCTGTCCAGCGAACCTGAAGGTTGGCAGAACCGGCGGAGCTCGGAAGTCGGGTTTCCTTTGCATAATTCCCCACCCTGCTTGGCCGGCTGAAGGCCCCTCCCTGCGTGGAGGTAGTTTTGGATGTAATAAGCTTAATCCCCGCCCCAAGATCACCCCTCCTGCGAGAGGTGTAGTGTTGTACTCCTTTCACTTTCAGGTCAAGCGACACCGCCGCGGCGATCGGGTGTATACCCTCGCCTCCCGGTGCGCCCTCGTCTCCGAGCGGGATCGGTGTTTACACACCGATCAGGTGAGCATCTGATATCATCCTTGATTGCCTCATTTCTGCAAATTTAGTATTGCTTTGTATGCCCGTCGGACGGTGAGAAGAGAGCCCGATCTTGCAATCTACTTTTGTGTGACCACTGCGGACCGGGAGTGAGTGCCACCCAAACCCCGCCCTGCGGGCCAGCCGCCCACGAAGTTGGGTAACCCAGATCCTTAGGGGTCAGCTAAAGCCCACTTAGTCACTTAGAGTCATTGGGTCCCACCTCGGACCCTCGCCATCATCCCCCGACCTCATCCAGGTAGCGTGTGCCGTGTGAGTAAGCCGCTATTGTGAGAATCATTGGAGTGCTTGTATGCTTGCAGGTCTAGGTCCTAGGATCTTCAATTCATGCTTAGTCAACCTTGGGCTATGTCACATCAAATGGTATCAGAGCAAGTTCACAACTTGTCTCTATCAAGTTGGTCCTAGGGCTTGTTTATGCATTTAGAGTCCTCGGTTGCATCTCTTTGTCCACTAGCATGGCCACCTCATACCGACCTTACCCATCAGCCCTATCCATGAGTTCAAACCCCCAAGAGAAGCCCACCACCAACACACATAACCTCCAAGGCCATGTTGAATACCTCATGGGAACCATGAACAATGCCTTTGATCGCCTAGATAGCACAAATGGTCAACTTACCCAATTAGGTGACAATGGGCCCACCCCAAGGGTGGACGATAGAATGGTCCCCCTCCCACTTCCCACCTTTGATGGAACCTCTCCTAGATAATATTTAGATTGTGAATCCACATTGGACAAGTACTTCATTTGGTATCCCATGTCCGAGGATGAAAAGACTTAGGTTGCCAAAATGTAACTTACCAAACGGGCAGAAACTCATTGGTTGCAAATTGTCGAGTTAAGGATACTTAGAAGGGAAACTCCCATCACCACTTGGGAGGACATGAAGGAGAAACTTAGGGCAAAATATGTGTCCCCTTCCTACCCGAATCACCAAAGCCTAAGGAGCACTTCAACTCCTTCACCCCCTCCTGGCCAACCCAAGACCCCAATCCCCCATTCCCCACCACTTCCCACCTATCCTATCCCGACCACCACATCTACACCCTACCTACAAGTCCTCACCACAACCATAGCTCCACAAACCCAATTAAGCCCCATGACCACCCCTCCACCTAGGCCCATGACGACCACCACCCCCCAACCCAAATTCCCCCACCAAACCCATATCCCACAAGCCCCCTTGAACCCCACCATTATCCCTCCATCACCCCTAAAGAAAGATGCACCTCCCAAGGCCAACCAACCTAAACCCCCTCACCCAACCCACCTCCCGCTTCCTACACCAATCTTTCCCCAACCTAGGCCTCCACTACTTCCCCTTCCTATCCCAACCCAAGTCCACCCTTGCCCACCACCCCGAGTGCGCCCTGCATCGACTACCACCAACCCACCCACCATAGACCTTCCTACCCCATTGTCCTTAGGAGTTGCAACCCACACCTTCACCCAAGTGGAGAGGGATACCAATCCGGATCCACCTCCCAAGATAGAGGAAATCCAAGGGCCACACAACTCACCCACCACTCCTAGCCTAGCTCCTCAAGAGCTACACACCCTTCCCCATGACACCGTCACCATAGATGAGTCCGTACTCCAATGGCTCAAGCAAGGCCTCACCATTCCTAGTTCACAACCAAGCCACCTACCCATGGGACATCAATCCCAAATCATTCCCACTCAGCCTCATGTCACTTATCAAACCTCCTATTGTGTGGAAGATTTGGGAGACTTAGTGGCCTCCCTACATTGGCAAGTCCACTTGACCGATATGCTAGCCATGAGGCCGTCGGAGCCTAGCACCATTAGCCTAGCTTACCCCACCGTTGGCTCCATCACTTCCATCTACACTAATGGCCAATTTACAAGTGAGATCATACTCTTTCTTCCCATGGAGGAGGAACCCATCCTAGTCTACTCCCCAACCATTGAGATCCCAAGTGCTTTGATTGACCAACCCATTAGCAACCTTGGCCCAATTATCTTAGAGGAGGATGACTCACCATTGGAGGACCTTGAGAACATGGAGTACCCCTACCTAGGTGACCCTTACCATGATCCCTTTAACCCCTTCCTAAGGGAGCCTAGATCTCCATGTAACCCACTCCCCCTATTCACCACCCACCTCACCCTACCCATATCGCCCATGTTGACCCAAACTCCTCCCTTCCTAGAATCGGGTTACACCATGAGAGCATTGACCTTAGGCAACAAACACCTTGGGATTGATGAAATACCCCACCCCATAACCACCTTCCTAGATCCCTTCGACCCATTCACATGGAAGTTCAAAAGTCATCCCACATCTATACACATGGAAGTCACCTTAGGGATAAATATGCATGAGTCTAGGCTTACCACACCATTTGACATGATTCATAAGTCGGGTACATTCATTCACATCACCCACATGTCAAGTAGGAAGCATAAGTGGACCGTATTCGGATGTATTGGCCCACCTTCATTCATCATGAGTCTTAAGCATGAGAGGAGCATACATGGATGTCCGGGTCCCCCGACATTTGTCACACCCATGCATAAAAGGTTAATCTATGGATGTCCCGGCCCTCCTAAGTCTATCATAGTCTTCATGGAATCAAAGTGTGATCGGTCTACATTTGGCTGCCCAGGTCCACCTTTGCACACCATACTTTTCACACCAACATCACATCATAGTGCATGGCATACGCATTCTCGCAAGCATATAGGAAAGAGCAATGAGACTTACAAAAGGCGGGAAGATGCTCATCGGCGCCACTGCGAGTTCCAAGTGGGAGACTTGGTGATGGTGAGGACGGAGCGGCTCCTTCCGGGACATGCCTCCAAGTTGAGGGCACGGGGTTCGGGACCCTTTCGAGTTCTGAGATGACTTGACAGTAATGCTTATGAGCTAGACCTACCTGAGGGTTTTGGGGTACACCCTACTTTCAATGTGGCGGACCTGGTACCCTACAAGGGCCCCGCGGTGGAACCCAGTGAGGAGCTCGAGCTTTTACCCCCCCTTGAGAGAGACACTCCCGGTGGGACTCCACTTTCTAGCTTGAGAGACCGACGAGAGTAGGTAGAGGCAATACTGGATGAGCAGAGTATCATTACTAGGCACAAGGTGTATCAGCGCTACCTGGTTAGGTGGAAGAACCGTCCCCTGATAGAGGATACGTGGGTGAGTCGAGAGGATCTGCTGTGCTTGGACCCCGACATGCTGGAGCATTACGACAGCCAGGTGGACCCATACTCGACGGGGTCGAGTTCTCCCCACCCCGGGGGATTTGATGAGGGCATCTCACGACACTCCCTCTAGCTCGGGTCGCCTGCACACTCTTGATGTGGATTGATTATGGTCTACACTTGTTATCTTCATTTCCCAAGTTTCATCTTATGTATTTTCCTTTTATTGAGTCCTATCTTTTGTATTTCCCTTTATTGAGTCATGTGGTTCTAGTCCATTTCCCTTGTTATGCTTAATTGGGCCTTATTATCTTAGTTATGGGCCCATAGGATTGAGTCTAGGATATGCTCGGTCTTTTGTCTTATTGTCAGGGACATTTTGGTCATGTAAAGAATGGTTGCCTATATATAGGCCCATCTCTCCTCATGTACTTAAATTTTGATGAATATTGAAGAAATCAAGTCTCCCAATTTCTCCCCTCCTCTCTCTCTCTCTATCTCTCCTTCTCTCTCCCAACAAGGAAAGGGGCGAACTCCACCCTCTCTCCTCCCCCTCCCAACCACTTCCAACCCCCACCTACCTCTATTAACTCCACACAACTTCCCATAGCCCATCTTTACTCCTCACCTTGTCCCAAGGGAGCTCCACCAATCCAAGCCCCACCACCCAACTACCACCTACCCAACACCACTTCCTAAGCACCCCTTCCTCTCCCCAAGGTTGAAGGGGCTCTTCCCTAAGCCCAAATTCAAATTTCCCTCTCCCTAGGGCTGTGCCCTTCCATCTCCCCACCTCCCTAACCACCCTTGGTCGCCCCCCCCCTTCCCCATACTAACCAAGTTCGCCCCCACCTCCTCTCCCACTCACCATCTCTCTTGTGCACTTCCACCTTCCCACCACCACTCCTTGCAGCTCCAACTCCCTCTCCACCCCTCCCTGCCCCCCTAGACCTCTTGGAAGACCCTAGCCACGTCCCTCCCCTCTCCACAAACCATCAGCCATCACTCCCAAGCTGTGCTACCCTCTCTCCCACTCCCTTTGATCTTGCAAGATTGCAGTCCCAGGTAGCAGGTCACAGGCAGCAGAGTGGGGTCCTGAAGTCGCATCGTCTCTGGCCGCTCCCTGATCCTCCTGGTGTCAAGGCCTACATCTCTGGAAAGGTCTTCCAGAGAGCTTTCAAGGAGAGGTGTTTTCGTCGACATCCGAGTTCCGAGCTGTCCGCAGGAGCCGATCTCCCTTGACCACGCAGAAGTCCTCAGGCAGGGAACCAGAGCCTCAGTTCCAGTCCGACCACGGCTTTTTCCTTAAATATCTGGGCACCATTTTTGGAGGGCAGAAACTACGTCCAGTTAGCTTTCATCTCCAACAAGAAGAACCTCATTCGGCCCCCGGAGCTCCCAGTTACAATTTTCTTCGTCGGAGTGTGCAGTCTGCCCCTGCGGGTCCAGGTTTGACCTGTCCCCACTTATCCGGCTACCAATCTCTCCTCCAACCTCAGATTAAGGCCCTGTCAACTTCTGCTTGAAGCTACTTCGACCATGATTGCGTCACCACCAGTTTCGTTCCAATCGGAGTTCGGGAGCATCCGCAGTGCCTTCTGCAACCTACTGTATCAGTTCTGCACCAGCCAGAGACAGAAGTTGCTGTCCTGTTCCAGTTGCCGGTCCGATCAGCCCCGAGTTCCAGAGCTTCCCCAAAAATTCAGACATCATCTACTGTTAGTTGGGAAACTTGTGGCACCAGTTTCTTCAAGTTTGGAGTTATGTGGAATCCGTGGCAGTGTCATCATCGACACCCTGTCCAACAAACCTGAAGGTTGGCAGAACCGGCGGAGCTCGGAAGTCGGGTTTCCTTTGCATAATTCCCCACCCCGCTTGGCCGGCTGAAGGCCCCTCCCTGCGTGAAGTTAGTTTTGGATATAATAAGCTTAATCCCCGCCCCAAGATCACCCCTCCTGCGAGAGGTGTAGTGTTGTACTCCTTTCACTTTCAGGTCAAGCGACACCGCCGCGGCGATCGGGTGTATACCCTCGCCTCCCGGCGTGCCCTCGTCTCCGAGCGGGATCGGTGTTTACACACCGATCAGGTGAGCATCTGATACCATCCTTGATTACCTCATTTCTGCAAATTTAGTATTGCTTTGTATGCCCGTCGGACGGTGAGAAGAGAGCCCGATCTTGCAATCTACTTTTGTGTGACCACTGCGGACCGGGAGTGAGTGCCACCCAAACCCCGCCCTGTGGGCCAGCCGCCCACGAAGTTGGGTACCCCAGATCCTTAGGGGTCAGCCAAAGCCCACTTAGTCACTTAGAGTCATTGGGTCCCACCTCGGACCCTCGCCATCATCCCCCGACCCCTCCGGGTGATCGCGTGTGCCGTGTGAGTAAGCCGCTATTGTGAGAATCATTGGAGTGCTTGTATGCTTGCGGGTCTAGGTCCTAGGATCTTCAATTCATACTTAGTAAACCTTGGGCTATGTCACATCATGTCCATAACAATAACCAACCTTTCTACTAGCACCTTAGTGATGATCTTATAGATGCCATTCAACAAACTGATAGGTCTAAAATCCCAAAATTACTGAGCACTCACCTTCTTAGGGATGAGCACCTGGAGGGTTTTGTTAATACCCCCCAAGTGAGCCCTCCCCTCCTGAAACTCCCTCACAGTTGCCAAACGATCACCCTTGATGACCTCCCAACACTACTAAATTAAAGAAGGCTAGTGGGAAGCCATTTGGACTTAAGGCTCTATCACCTACAAGAGAGAAAGCCATCTTGTGAACCTCCACCTCTGAGAAGGGCTGGGAGATAGCCTCCCTCTCCTAAAGGGAGAGGCAGAGAAGATCTTCTACAATCCTCGACCTACAGTACTTGTCCTCCGTGAATAATGTAGAGTAAAAATCTGTAACGACCCAAGATCCGGATACCGGGAAGAACCCGATACCATTCAAATCCTGGCCCGCCGCCCACGAACTGGGTGGGCTCGGAAGGGCTAAAAGGAGTGTAGAGGTACAAAGAAATAGGAAATAAGGCAGGACAATTCAACAATTAATATAAATAAATAAACAACTACTACAATAGAGTCCAGTCTAAAAGAAAGTATAGTCAAAAGCAGTAAAACGTACCACATGCCAAGTGAACACTCGGCTCGGCGAGCTGGCAACTAAGAACCTCTACAACACTGCACCCTCGAACCTCGAGGAAGAACCGCCACACCTGAAAGGCAGGGAATGAGTCTCCAAAACAGAGACTCGGCAGGGATCCCGCGGAACCCCAACCAGAAACAACGGCGGTAGCGGAAAGGAAGCTACAACTACAGCAGGAACAGCAAGCCGGTGGCCGGTCAAAACTCAGCACTACAGCTACTCCTACTGTACCAGAAGGCACACCTCGATCACGCAGTCGAAGCTACCGAACCACGCTAGCACCACCTACCGAAGTAAAAACCCACGGCAACCACGCCGTAGAGGCCTGTCCCCCGGACACAGTCGACCTGGACACACTATCCAAGGTGCAACCCCGACCATCCGATCGCAGGTACCGCACAACAAGACGCAACCTCGGTAAAGCCACTAGCACTAGTCTTACGGCGCGAAAATCAACACACACGCCACGGCAAAACAACCGAAAGCTCAACGGTCGACACGACCGAAAACCCGAAGGTCAAAGTTACGGAAACTGACAGTCTGTCACTCCCAACTCGACAGGAGTATCACCCACTAGAAGCACAGCCGGTAGCGTCCCCTGACGTCTTACACCGCGCCGCGGGTGAACCGCCTGACGTGGTAGCTCCTACCAAAGGCGCAAACACCGTACAAGTAACCACAAACAAGTGACTAGCTGGGGTCACGCCCGTCGACGTGGGTCCAACCGCCCCCAACCACGTGTGCACACACACACCACGCGTCACTATGTCTGGCCCTCTGACCGGTTTTCCCCCGTAGCCGGACTCTGGCTACCGACGAGGGGCCTACGGTAACCGGTCCACAAACCGCCTCAAAGGTGAGTGCCCGTACACCACTCCCAAGTGAGACCAGCACCTCGTACTAGTGGGCTACGACTAGTGGAGGGTCACTGAAGGAGTAGACTCTCAACTCAACGGAAAACATAGTCCGAATCCGACGACGTACGGGGACAACCCCACGTACCGGCCCCGTCGCACGGTGACCTCAGTCGGAGAAGAGACAGGACTCGCAGTCCACGGCCACGCACGCACCCTGCGCGAGAGTCGAGAAAACTCGAGTGGCACTTAAGCCACTGGACTCTGGACAGTCCTCTAGACACACTACAGCCAACGGTCCTTGAGTCACAAGACTCAGGGTCAAGGCCGTTGCACGCAATAGCACAAGGCCGTTGATCTAGCCCAATCTCTAGGTCCAAAACCACGATATCACGAATACCGAGACAGCTTACAAGCCACCAAGACTGTTCCCTCAGGAAGGGAACGCAAGGGACCACGGCCACACGGAAAAATACAGAGGCACGATTCCCAGGGCAGCACACAAGCCGCCATGTCGGTTTCCCATCTCGAAGCAAGCGAGAAACCTTCAGCCCCAGGCCGGACAACTGGACTCGCAGTGCAAGGTAAAACACGTGGCCCACACGGAAATCACCTTCCAAAGAAACTCACAATATGCGGGGGAGATCCCACCGCACACACACCGATACACGGTGACTCGATCTAGCAAGAACACGGAAGCCCGGAACACCTGGAGTCACCCGGACCCACCAAGCCCACGGGCACGCTTATCGAGGTAACACGGTACCTCCAGACACCCAAAGACAATGTCACGGAACTCCACGGGATGCCCGGGACACACACGGCTCAAGGGGAGTACGATCAGCCGCAAACCACCCGCCCCGGGTAGCCCGGCTGCTCCCCTCCAAGAACGCGCTACACGTGCATAGCGCGTTCAGTCAGAACGCGCTATACATACCTAACGCGTTCAACAAGAACGCGCTACAGGTCCATAGCGCGACCAGACCAGGTCGCGCTATGATCCTATAGCGTGACAACCCTGAACGCGCAGGGGCCCTATAGCGCGACAGGAACCGCCAAACTGGTCATCTTCCCCGATGAACGCGCTCTATCGGGGCAGCGCGGCCATCAAGAACGCGCTACTGGAGCATAGCGCGTACTCAGTCCGCGCCCGAAAACAGTGAAAACTGCGGGAACAACCATTCCACGCCCCGTCCACCCCCAGGTGAAGGGGAAACAAAAGGGGAAACCTTCCCCAAGCCCCTAGGCATGCATCTAAACCCCTGGATCGCCCGAAAACACGGGAAAACGGAAGATCCGGCTCACACCTCAAAAACATGGATTTTTCCCCAAATCGCCCCGTTTAGCCCGCTCGGCTCACCACGGCCTACCAAACTAGCGGGAAAAGAACTGCACGAGCTGGGGGTCCATCTCCCTACCTCCACCGAAGAAACGACGCGATGTGGACGCCGATCCATGAAGAAATCGTCGCGAAACCCTCGCCGGCTCGCGATCGCGCCACCGAGCTTCCACGCGCCTCCTCCGCCTCGATCCTCACCTGTCCTCGCCTGCATCCTCGCCCGCGCCACCTCCACCTCACCCCCGCCTCGCTCCGTCGGCCGCCGGAGAAGAGACGGGAGAAAGAGGGCGTGAGAGAAGAGAGAGGGAGGGAAGAGAGAAATGAGAGGGGAGAGAGAGAAAAGGGTTATATATAGGAAAACCTAAAAATTACAGAAATTCAGAAAATTATGAAAAATTACCTCCACGATCCTCGGGAAGAGCACAACGCAGTGGTAACGTCCCGGAGTCGGAGAATGCCACGGTTTGCCCTGCAAAGAGTTCCGAAGGCACATCAGGGAAAAATACGTGTAAAGCACAAAATACTCTTCAAGACCCACTAAAATGATCCGAAAAAATATCCAAAAAATCTGGGGCGTTACAGCCCTCCCCCCTTAAAGGAATTTCATCCTCGAAATTCATGACCAATCACGAAGTCCCAGGGGAAGAACACTGAATCAACTGACAGCTCCAGCACAGAAAACCTCGATTCTCACGAAAACACGGATCCTGAGGGACACAGCCATACTCACAATCACACACAACACCTCACTCCTCGCGCCAAGCACACTGGCCAGCAGAGCAGGCATATACCAAAGGGCACAGTCCGGCATCACCTCAGACACCACGAAAACCAATCAAGGCGCCACTGCCACCATCTCGCTCACCGAGGAAACACAACCCTCGTCACGAGAAACAGCTACTGATCCATCCAATGGTCGGCAGACAAATCGCACATCAGCTTTACAACCAGCTGACAGGTCGCACACCCTTCTCAAGGGGACAACCAATACAGAGCCTCCACCAACTCAAGCAGTCCTCTTAGCAGACCGCAACCAGAACATCGGCTCAGCACCAAGAAAACACCTCACACATGGCAAGCCGAAAGCCGGACACAACACTATGCCAACTCTTGTCAGAAGACAAACTTCGACGAAGCCCAGATCCCTTCCGGGAAGGCACATTATCGAAACGACCACCAAAGGTCTCACTGGCACACGGCTATCGCAACGCTCGAGCCCCGACAACCAGCATCTTCTGTCTGTGAAAAGACCATCCACTGATCGCCAGATACATGTCAACGGGAAACCTCCACCGGCCCAACAGGCATAATCCAACTCACAGCAGGCCATCCGCTGACTCACACACAGACCAATGCCACACCTCGAGCTACACTCCTCTCGGACTCCGCATCCGAGTTCGAACATCACGCCAACTCGACCCTCTCGGGGAGCACAACGAAACCAAATGATGGATCCTGGTGTCTTCAGTCATCACCTCACTGGACTCAGACTTACAGGGGAACCATCCCACGCTGGTCACCAAACCAGGGATAACAATTGCGACACCAACGTCCTATCAAGGACCACCAATCCGACGCCAATCTCACAAAAAGGCCTCCGCCCACAGGCATCACTCTTCTATCTGGTCTCATTAAATCCTTCGATCAATCAAAGTGGACACCCGTGAATCCCGATTCCGCCCTTACCACAGAGCCACGGGACACCACCTGAACAGTGTTCACGGTGACCTGGTTGTCGATACCACGACCAAAGCACTTTGAGTCCCCGATCGATTATACGTCTCACCGTCACAATCCGACAAGACCGTAGAACCAACAGACGTTGCTGTGGTAGGTCACACGGTTAGGCTCACCAGCCACTCACAGCCGCCAATCGGGACCCATAGTCTGCTAGAGACCACATCCTCAAAGCACGATCTCAACCGAGGACACGATTGGGAACACAAGTCAGACACCAAGCCACCGACTCTAACCAACACAACCTCGACCTTCGTCAGGCGACATCCTCAACAACCTCATCCAGGTCCAATACCGACGCCAGACACGGCTTCCTTCACAGGAACAGGGTACTCATGCGGCGCACTAGCCAGCATATTCCCCAACACTCCATCCTGCCAATGCCAAGAACCACAAAACCTCGAGCAACGGCACGGCAACAACACGTTTCACACAGAGGAACCAATCCTCCAATGCTCAACGCGAACTCAGGAATCCGCCCGTAGCAACCAACGCTACGATCCTGAACTAGTGGGTCACAAGCCCACCACGCTTCCGCTGCGCACTCAGATTCGCGCGCACAGCCGAGAAAGCAAACACCGCCCAACCAGCACTCGTTCTTCCAGAACAGTGCCATCACCCTCCCACGACAAGGGAATGGGCACAACTTCTCACAGGCAACCGCCAACGCTCATCCTCGAGTCCCGAACTCACCGTGGAGCCTTCACATCTCAAGCCAACTCCAGGGCGAACACAACCCATTCACACGCAAGAGCGCAGGAGCAAGACTTACTGGGACACCACAGCCCAATCCTGCCTCGAAATCCGTAAAACAATCAGAACCGACACGTCATTTCTGACGCCATAGAGCACGACAGGACATCAGGCTCGATGAAACGGCAGCTCACCGAGAAGATCCTCCACTCACCCGAGCACACTTCTCGATCAGAGCACCCGCTCTGCCACCTTAAACCACGACCTGAACACCTCAGGGGCTGGACAAACCTCAAGCTGGAGTGGCCAAAACCGACAGCAGCTCCCTCAGAGCACACTCACGGCCACTTAACCACGAAAAACCCTCTCCAGCCACCTGACCACGCTGCAGGTTCCTCGAACGTAGCACCGCGAGCTTGCGCCTGGCAGCAACCTCTGCCCAACGCAGCACAACCAGGGCCACCACCGATGAGGGAGAAGGCTCTCAACCTCGATCCTTATACCCCATGCTGGCACGAAAGCCGCGGACAACAACCACCTTCACAGCGCCGCACAGCGCACTCAAGCTCTCAAGCGAGAAATTGGGTGGAAAGCAAACACAAAACCCTAAGCCAGCCGCCGACTGTACTGGACCTTATGGACTCTGATCACTGCAATATCTCGAATTCCTATGTACGTCCACAACCACCGCTCTGATACCAGCTGTAACGACTCGAGAATCCGATTACCGGGAAGGCCCGATAACCCGAGACTCGCACCGCCGCCCACGAGCCGGGAGGGCTCGGAAGGGCTAAAAGGAGTGTGGAGGCACAAAGAAATAGGAAACAAAGCAGGACAATTCAACAATTAACAGAAAGAAAGAACAACAACAGCTACAACAGAGTCCAGTCCAACAGAAAGTACAGTCTAAAGCAGTAAAACATACCACATGCCAAGTGAACACTCGGCCCGGCAAGCTGGCAACTGAGAACCTCCGCTCCGCACCCTCGAACCTCGAGGAAGAACCGCCACACCTGAAAGGCAGGGAATGAGTCTCCAAAACAGAGACTCAGCAGGGATCCCGCGGAACCCCAACCAGAAACAACGGCGGTAGCGGAAAGGAAGCTACAACTACAGCAGGAACAGCAAGCCGGTGGCCGGTCAAAACTCAGCACTACAGCTACTCCTACTGTACCAGAAGGCACACCTCGATCACGCAGTCGAAGCTACCGAACCACGCTAGCACCACCTACCGAAGTAAAAACCCACGGCAACCACGCCGTAGAGGCCTGTCCCCCGGACACAGCCGACCTGGACACACTATCCAAGGTGCAACCCCGACCATCCGATCGCAGGTACCGCACAACAAGACGCAACCTCGGTAAAGCCACTAGCACTAGTCTCACGGCGCGAAAACCAACACACGCGCCACGGTGAAACAACTGAAAACTCAACGGTCGACACGACCGAAAACCCGAAGGTCAAAGTTACGGAAACTGACAGTCTGTCACTCCCAACTCGATAGGAGTACCACCCACTAGAAGCACAGCCGGTAGCGTCCCCTGACGTCATACACCGCGCCGCAGGTGAACCGCCTGACGTGGTAGCTCCTACCAAAGGCGCAAACACCATACAAGTAACCACAAACAAGTGACTAGCTGGGGTCACGCCCGTCGACGTGGGTCCAACCGCCCCCAACCACGTGTGCACACACAGACCACGCGTCACTATGTCTGGCCCTCTGACCGGTTTTCCCCCGTAGCCGGACTCTGGCTACCGACGAGGGGCCTACGGCAATCGGTCCACATACCGCCTCAAAGGTGAGTGCCCGTACACCACTCCCAGGTGAGACCAGCACCTCGAACTGGTGGGCTACGACTAGTGGAGGGTCACTGAAGGAGTAGACTCTCAACTCAACGGAAAACAACGTCCGAATCCGACGACGTACGGGGACAACCCCACGTACCGTCCCCGTCGCACGGTGACCTCAGTCGGAGAAGAGACAGGACTCGCAGTCCACGGCCACGCACGCACCCTGCGCGAGAGTCGAGAAAACTCAAGTGGCACTTAAGCCACTGGACTCTGGACAGTCCTCTAGACACACTACAGCCAACGGTCCTTGAGTCACAAGACTCGGGGTCAAGACCGTTGCACGCAATAGCACAAGGCCGTCGATCTAGCCCAATCTCTAGGTCCAAAACCACGATATCACGAATACCGAGACAGCTCACAAGCCACCAAGACTGTTCCCTCAGGAAGGGAACGCAAGGGACCACGGCCACACGGAAAAACACAAAGGCACGATTCCCAGGGTAGCACACAAGCCGCCATGTCGATTTCCCATCTCGAAGCAAGCGGGAAACCTTCAGCCCCAGGCCAGACAACTGGACTCGCAGTCCAAGGCCAAACACATGGCCCACACGGAAATCACCTTCCAAAGAAACTCACAATATGCGGGGGAGATCCCACCGCACACACACCGATACACGGTGACTCGATCTAGCAAGAACACGGAAGCCCGGAACACCTGGAGTCACCCGGACCCACCAAGCCCATGGGCACGCTTATCGAGGTAACACAGTACCTCCAGACACCCAAAGACACGGTCACGGAACTCCACGGGGTGCCTGGGACACACACGGCTCAAGGGGAGCACGATCAGCCGCAAACCACCCGCCCCGGGTAGCCCGGCTGCTCACCTCCAAGAACGCGCTACACGTGCATAGCGCGTTCAGTCAAAACGCGCTATACATACCTAGCGCGTTCAACAAGAACGCGCTACAGGTTCATAGCGCGAACAGACCAGGTCGCGCTATGATCCTATAGCGCGACAACCCTGAACGCGCTAGGGCCCTATAGCGCGACAGGAACCGCCAAACTGTTCATCTTCCCCGATGAACGCGCTCTATCGGGGCAGCGCGACCATCAAGAACGCGCTACTGGAGCATAGCGCGTTCTCAGTCCCCGCCCGAAAACGGTGGAAACCGCGGGAACAACCATTCCACGCCCCGTCCACCCCCAGGTGAAGGGGAAACAAAAGGGGAAACCTTCCCCAAGCCCCTAGGCATGCATCTAAACCCCTGGATCGCCCGAAAACACGGTAAAACGGAAGATCCGGCTCACACCTCAAAAACATGGATTTTCCCCCAAATCGCCCCGTTTAGCCCGCTCGGCTCACCACGGCCTACCAAACTCGCGGGAAAAGAAGTGCACGAGCTGGGGGTCCATCTCCCTACCTCCACCGAAGAAACGATGCGATGTGGACGCCGATCCATGAAGAAATCGTCGCGAAACCCTCGCCGGCTCGCGATCGCGCCACCGAGCTTCCACGCGCCTCCTCCGCCTCGATCCTCACCTGTCCTCGCCCGCGCCACCTCCACCTCGCCCCCGCCTCGCTCCGTCGGCCGCCGGAGAAGAGAGGGGAGAAAGAGGGCGTGAGAGAAGAGAGAGGGCGGGGAGAGAGAAATGAGAGGGGAGAGAGAGAAAAGGGTTACATATAGGAAAACCTGAAAATTACAGAAATTCAGAAAATTATGAAAAATTACCTCCGCGATCCTCGGGAAGAGCACAATGCAGTGGTAACGTCCCGGAGTCGGACAACGCCACGGTTTGCCCTGCAAAGAGTTCCGAAGGCACATCATGGAAAAACACGTGTAAAGCACAAAATACACTCCGAGACCCATTAAAATGATCCGAAAAAATATCCAAAAAATCCGGGGCATTACACAAAGTCACCTACATGAAATCCCTGGTGGCGTCGGTGGGAATCGGTCGATTTCTTATACACCTCATTGCTTTTGTTGATGTGTTTGCGGATTTCCTCATGCAACTCTGTGAATGTTGACTCACTAGTGGATAATGGGGGTCCTGGACAACCAAATGTGGACCTAGCATGCAATGGTGCTACGTAGACTTTGATGGACCTAGGAGGATCGGGACATCCATAAATGGCTCTATCAGGTATGGGTGCAATGAATGCCGGAGGACCTTGACTTCCATGTAGACCCCTATCATGCATAAGATGGAGGATGAATGGGGGAGGACCTGCATATCTAAATGTGAACATGTCGTGCACTGGACCTAGTGTGTATATGACATAAATGAGACGACTAGTCCTACCAGATGGAGCAAAATGTTGCGACACATGCATTCCTATCAAGATGGTCCCATCTTTTGGTGGGGGTTGATTTGGGGGTTTCCACTCATGGGGGTCGAAGGGGTCCCAGACAGTGGACATCTTGGGATGGGTCAATTCCTCATTTCTTGGGTGGCTGTCACCCTTGGTCATGGCTCTCATAGTGAGGGCTAAGTTTTGGAATAGGTGGTTTAGGTTCAACATAGTGGGTGCTGGTAGGAAAGGGTGAGTGGTTGGTGGGTCACATGGGTACCCGTGCTCCCAAAGGAAGGGGTCAAAGGGATCATGGCAAGGGTCACCTAGAGGAAGGATCTCTAGGTCCTCAAAGTCAACCAAAGGTAGGGAGTCGTCCTCCTCTAATGACGTGATTGGGCCGGTGTAGTGAGTGGGTCGATCGGCCAATATCTTTGGGACCAAGGTGGTCGGGGAGTGGACCGGGATGGGTTCCTCTTCCACTGGAAGAAGGAGATGGAGGTCACTAGTGTAGCTACCAACGGTGCAGACCGAGGTGATAGACCCGATGCATGGGTGGATGAGGTCAAGGCTCTTGGGTCGGTCCGCTCCTATGGTCAACAAACAAGTCAGCTCAAGTTGCCACTTTAGTCCTTTGATGAAGTCATCCCAACGCTCAACCTTGTAGAAGGATTGGATTGTGGTGTGCGAGATGTTGATGGGTACTATGGGGAGGTGTTGTTCCATGGGAGGATAGGCATGGGGAAGAATAGGGTGAGCCCGGTTTTCCTCTAGCCACCTAACCAAGGGCCCACTTATGATAAGTTCACTCTCAATTGGAGAGGGTGGCGTAGGGTGAAGACCACCGTGCGAGGTTTCTTCTTCAACTTGGACATCTGTTTCCCCCACGGTTGGGATAGTGGCCATGGTGTTCTCCTCTTCTAGGTGGTCGGGTGTGTGAGCCATGATGCTTTCTACATATGGGATGGGAACTTCCTGGCCTAACTCATGACATTGTGACTCGTATTCTTCTTCCCAATTGGGGGAGGCCTCATGTACCTCAATCTCATTCTCATCCCTTTGGGGTGTAGAGGTTTTATTCTCCAAGGGAAATGGAAGGTCTTTTGGGGATGGGGTGATGATAGCCGGTGTGGGGTGCACCCGGGGTGGTGAATAAGGACGGGACTCCGGCGGATGGGAGAGTATAAGGTTGTTGAATTTAAAGGCTCCCGGAAGGTGTGGTGGATGCACTAGGTAAGTCCGACGTGTCGGGTCGATGTCGACATTCCTTTCATCTAACCATCTCCTACCTAGGATTATGCAAGGGCCTGCCAAAGTACCAATTTGGCACCAAGATCCATCACAGTATGTGGTCTTCCCGAACCATTTATGGAATTCAACGAAGACTTGGTCTCTGTTGTGCACAATTTGTCCGGTCCTAGAAAGAGTGGCAACGATATCAGGGGATACCCAATTATCAGACTCTAAGTCAACAAAATCAATTTCCGTAGGCTCTCCATTGGGTAGGTATGCAAGGGATATGATTGGGAGAGGGATCATTTGGTCCGTCGACTCATTGACAGTGGGTGGTGGACAATGCATGGGACGATCTGTCGGGGACTCTAATGCAAGCGTGCCCATGGACTAGACTCGTAGAGACAAGTCTAAAATTTGCTCTGATACCACTTGATGTGACACACTGAGGAGGTATGCAGTAAAGAGACAAAGATCCTTGGACCTATTCTGCAAGCACAATCACAAAGCAATAAAGTACTAGATTGGGGCCGAATCGCCGTCGCACACACACGAGCCCGGGTGACTTGATGATGCTAAGTGGAGGTGATGGATCAAGACCCTAGCTGGTAGAGTGCCAGCAGGGCTAGGGTTGTCATCCCGAAGGTACGAGGCCCACGCTTAAGGGGATGGCCGGGTGCCAATTGGGGCACTAGGTCCCTCTCTCTCACAGCCCACGGTGACCGCTCGTAAGTGGAACACACGGGGTCGGGCGCTCTCTCTCTTGCTCAACGGAGCAATTCCGTGGATATTAGATGAACAAATACGGATAATGGAGCAAAGTTCATAGCTTACCCTGGTTGGTTTGAAGAAACCAACCCCGTTCGGAGACGAGGGCGAGCGGGGAAGTGTGGGTTCCCCGCACACTGCGCTGATGAAGCTTGATCCATGTTTAATAGTTACAAGCACTACACCTCACACAGGAGGGTGGACTTGGGGTGGGGATATCTGTATTACAAATTAAACACTACCTCCGCACAGGGAGGGGCGTTAAGCCGGCCAGGCGGGGAGGGGAGAGTTGCTCGGATTGCGCCGACGGAGCACCCGGCCGAATCTGCCCGGGTCTGGAACAGCAAGACAGGGGGTCGGTGTAGCCGCCGCTGTGAGCTCCCCCAGACTCAGAACTTTATGAGACTTGCGCCAAAACGTCGCTGACATACCCAGGCACGACTGTGAATTTTTGTGGGCGGGACCGAAGTCGTCACCGGCAGGGGCAGGCTCTGGAACAGGGTCCCTGCGATCAGGCTCGGACTGCTCCCAGGATGCAACAGCAGACGGATGAAGTCACCACGATCACTCCCGAAGTCCAAACGAGTTGGGACCAAGACGAGCACGACCGTGGGCGAGTCTTCTTCGAGCAGCAAGAAAGAACGGCACCGGAGGAAGTCGGGGCCGAGAGCAGCAGTCCAAGAAGTGGAAAGATGTCGGAGCAGATCCTGACTGACCTGAACAGCGTCCTGGTGGTAGAAAATTTGGTACAATTAGCTCCGACCTCTGAATGAGGCTCCGCTGGCTGCGTTGGACAGAGAACAGGTGGATCTTTGCCCCGGTCAAGTGGCGCGCCAAGGGGATCACTGGTGTGGTCGCAGGAGCTTCCGCAAGTTGCTTCTGATTGCAGGCCGGACTGGTTCTGCGCAGTTGGCGAAGGACGGCTCTCCTGTGCAACTCCAACCTCGGATTGAGGCGAAACCACCTCGCCTGCGAAGACGATCGGAAGAGCTTTCCGTCGATGTAGGCCACGCCCCCAGGAGCTCCGAGGTGGAGTCTGAGACGGTGCTGCAACAGACTATCGATCTGCAGGTCTTCAGCTGCACACAGATTGGAAGAGAGAAATGGTGGAGGGGGGTTTCTTTGGTGGAGGGGTAAGGGATATGGGTGCTTTGGTGGTGGGGTGGGGTTTGGAAGGTGGGAAGGGGTGGTGAGGGTGGAGGCCAGGGGCGGAGCTAGCAGGGAGAGGGGTGGGTGCACAAATGGCCAAGGGGGAGGTGGTGGGGAGATGGGGGCGCATGTGGCTTGGGGGAATGGGGAGGGCTCCTCTTGATTTGGGTGGTGGGTTAATGGGAGGGTGTAATGGAGGTCTAGGGAATAGGAAGGGGTTGCTTTGGGGATGGGAAGAGGTGCCTAAGAGAAGGGAGTCTCCCTTGGGAAGGTGAAAGAGTGTATGGGGAATGGGAAAGGTTGCTTGGGATGTGGAGGTACTAAAGGGGAGTAATGGCTCTTGGGAAGGTGAAAGGGTGGGGGGCTGAGGTGGCGGGTGATGTGGCAAGAGGGGGGGGAGGTGAAGGGGCAGGTTCGCCCAAGGGAGAGAGAGAGAGAAGGAGAGAGAGAGGGGTTTGCCCCCTTTAGAGAGAGACAGATATATATATATATAGAGCTAGAGAGAGAGAGAGAAGACAATGCTTGTGGATAAATGTACTCAATACTTCATTAGCCATCTCAAGTGGGGTTGGGGTCCTATTTATAGGGATCCCAACATTTACAAAAAGTCCCTGAAATAAGTGCTAATAGCAAATAAGCAAAAGAGGTGGGGAAGGGAGGGGGGCGCCCCTGGGCCAGGCCCACCTAAATGGGCCTATACGACACTCTAGCCCAACATGATGACACAAACTTAGGTAAATAACATAATAACCTAGGGACTTGACTCAAAACAAAGGCAAATTACATAAAAATGACTCAACTAAAAGGAGAAAATACATCAAGATGACCCACATAGCAAGCCCAAGTGTCGAGGTGGACCCGTCCAGTCGTGGAGCCGCACCCTACCCGTCTCCGGGAGGGAGAGAGGTGTCGAGCCAGAGGGAATCATGGGTGATGTCCCCATCAACTCCCCCGGACTGTGAAGAGCTCGACTCTGTCGAGAAAGGGTCCACTCGGCTGCGATAGCGCTCCAGGAGGTCGGGGTCTAGCTGTTGAAGATCCTCCCTGCTCACCCAGGAGTCATCCGAAGGGGGCCGGCCCTTCCACCTGACCAAGTATCGCTCGTATGCTTTGCTCCGGGTGATGGTGACCTGTTCATCCAATATTCGCTCTACTTGCTCACGTTGGCCCCTCTGGCTTGGTGGAACTTTGACGGTCCTACCCAGGCGCGTCAGAAAATGGGCTGCGTCAACTCTGACGGTCCCATGAAGGGGCGTCACAAGGCTCTGACGGCCCTACCTAGGTGCGTCAGGGACTCGTGATCCCAACGGTCCGAAAATACGAAAACAGACGTAGCGGTCGAGCCCAGGTGCGTCACACCCTCTGGCGGTTTATCGTAATACCGCCAGAGAGACCGACGCCTGCCGACACTATAGGACCCTGTGACGCACCCACCCTGGGGCGTCACAGCATGTGACGGTCACTGGAAGGACCGTCACACCCGTCCGAGAGCGAAACGACGGGAAACAACCCAAAAATCCGATCCATGCCCCGATCACCCCCGGGTGATGGGGAAACAAAGGGGAATCCATCCCCAAGCCCCTAGGCATGCATCTAAACCCCTGGATCGACCAAAAACGCCGTAAAATTAGAGATCCGGCTCACAACCCCAAAACATGGAGTTTTTCCCCAAACCGCCCCGATTAGCCCGCTTGGCTCACCGCGGCCTACGAAACTCACGAGAAAGGAAGAGCACGAGCTGGGGGTCCATCTCCCTACCTCCACTGAAGAAACGACGCGCCGAGCTCGCCGATCCATGAAGAAAACGCCGTGAAACCCTCGCCGCTCCATGAACCCGCGGCCGAGCTTCCACGCGTCACCGGCCCTCGATCCTCGACCCGTTCCCCGTTCCTCGCCTCCCGCCATCGCTGCATCTCCCTCCTCCGCCACCGTCGGCCGCCCGGGGAGAGGGGGAGAGAAAGAGATGAGAGAGAGTAGTGAGAAAGAGAGAATGAGAGGGGGAGAGAGAAAAGGGTTAATATATATAGAAAAACCTGAAAATTGTAGAAATTCAAAAAATTACGAAAAATTATCTCTGCGATCCTCGAGAGGAGCACAACGCAGTGGTACTGTCCCGGAGTCGAAGAACGCCACGGTTCGCCCTGCACAGAGTTCCGAAAGCACATCAGGGAAAAATACGTGTAAATCATAAAATACACCCCGAGACCCACTAAAAGATTTGAAAAAAAAAACCTGGGGCATTACAGTAGCTCCACCGGAAAGGAAGAGGAGGGGGTGGAGGAGGGGGAGGTTGCCGGGTGTGACGAGGACGGTGAGGGAGAGGCCGCCGCGGAGGGCGAGGTGGTGGGCGAGGTCGAGGAGGGAGAGAGGGGGGGAATATTTTAGTCTTTTCCATGCCATTGATAGAATATTCTACGGAATATTCTTTTTTTAGACGGAGATAAACTATGTGGACTTATTTATAAAATATTAATAATTGTAAGGATCTTTAAGACAATACTCAGAATGAAGGGACTAATTGGTAATTCACTAAGTTTATAGGGACTAATATGTAAAAAACCCTAATTTTAGAGATATTGTAGGGGTAGAAAGATGGTATATAGAACCGCGAGCTATACTTCTAGAATTTTTTTGATGGAAAACTAAAAGTGCCACCCAAGAGGAAATCTGTAATAGAGAAATCGTATCAGAAGAAGTCTTAAGAGAGATGTCAAGAGTTAATCCACCTATACTTAAGTTAGGCACGTGCTAGAAGAATGAGTAAAAGAAGGAGCAAAACACTCGGATAGAGCAGAGTGCTCGAACACACATACACACATAGAGAGATAGAGGGGGGGGTTGAGAGTGCTCGAACAAGTCAGTGAGGGGGGAGCACTCTGGAACTTTTGTGGAGACAAAGGGTACGAGATGAGTGTGACATGCATTTAACAGCACGAGTAAAATGTATCTTCTTGGCCGCCTGGCCAGGGTTCTTCTTTAGTTCCTTCCTGGAGGGTGTTCCATTTCCTAACTTAATGGGGTCGTAGTAGTGGAGTTATGGTTGTCGATTGTAGAGTCGTCAGTTACTTGTCCGCTCGCCTCGCAAGGGGCGAGGGGAGAAATCTCCCTGGATTCTTGCCCTGTGGATAACGTAGGGACGTGGGTAATAACCCGTCGGCCATGAACCACCGGGATTACTCCCGCCATTATTACGATAACTGCTACTTATATACGCACCACGTGAGATGTAGGGGAAGGATGTGCACAAAGTATGGACTTTGATCTTTTCCCAGGCTATGTTGGGTGTGGACTGCCGAATGGAGATCCACTCAAAAGGGAACGAGAAACGCGAGCGACGGGCTACAAACTCGCAATAACTAAAAGCTAATAGGGGAAGGGGTCATGCAACATGCCAACAGAGAAAAGAGCATACGTAGGATGCCAAAGGGATGTGATCGCCAGAGGGGTTACCTCAATGAAAAGAAATGATCGCGTGTACCTGGCACGAGGCACGGAAACTGTGAATCATCGAGAGCGGGAAATGGTGGGTTGCTTCTTCCTCCCCCTTCGGCCGGCCGACGGGGAGGGCTTTCCTTGGGTACCCTTGCAAAACAACGACAAATAAATAACAAGTGGATCAGAAAGACGAAGGTGCAGCAATCAATTCTAGCGATGCAAGTAACGAAATGACGGCCGGACACACACCTGGTTGGTGTTGTCTTTTAAACCCCTCTCGGACACGAGTAGGAGGAAAATGCTTATGATGGATGGTGATTATACCAACGTAGGAACAGGAAGAGACTCCCCCAAAAGGGGGTGAAAAATGCGATATGATGAATGCAAGATATCTAAGGAAAAAGAGAGGAGAATGGCTTATTGGATGGCCGATGGCGAGATCCGGCGGAGCCTCGGTAGCGTAGGGATGACGTGGGAGCGCGACGGGCGAAGACGGCCTTTCTCCTGCGAGCACGGGCACCCAGGAATCCGGCAGAACCTCACCTACAAAACACCCACGGGTTAGGAATGGAATCCGACAGCCTCCCGGCGCTCTTTTTTTCGACCCTTGGACTGAGGGGGGTAGCCCTCTATTTATAGAGTTCCGGAGGATGGAGGCGTCCAGGGGCCTGGACGCCTCCATCACTTGGATCTTTTTTAAACGACAATCTGACATGCTGACGGGTAGTCAGTGGCCAGGGGCATCCGTGACCTGGATGATGGAGGCGTCCAGGGGCCTGGACGCCTCCATGACATTGGATTCCTTTCAAACTACAAGCCAGCCAACGGATAGTCGGGGATCAGGGGTGCCCGTGAGCTGAACGATGGAGGCGTCCAGGGGTCTGGAGGCCTCCATAATTTGGATTCTTTTCAAACGACAGGCCGAGCAACGGTCAGGCAGTGGTCGGGGTTGCCCGTGAGCTGATTGATGGAGGCGTCCAGGGGCCTGGACGCCTCCATAACTTGGATTTTCTTCCAACGACAGACTAAGCAACGGTCAGTCGATGGCCGGGGGTCGCCCGTGAGCAGGTTGATGGAGGCGTCCAGGGGCGTGGACGCCTCCATATCTTGGCTTTTCTTCAGACGACAGACTGAGCAACGGTCAGTCGATGGTCAGGGGTCGCCCGTGAGCCGATTGATGGAGGTGTCCAGTCTCCTGGACGCCTTCAAGAATATATATATATATTTTTTTTATTTTATTATTTTTTTCATTTTTTTGCCATTGATGGAGGCGTCCAGCCTTCTGGACGCCTCCATTATTTTTTTGATTTTTTAATTATTTTTATTTATGGAGGCGTCCAGGCGCCTGGACGCCTCCATGATTTTTTGATTTTTCTATTATTTTTATATATATGAATTTATGGAGGCGTCCAGTCTCCTGGACACCTCCAAGATTTTTCACGAAAAATTCAGAAAAATGTTAAAAAATTCAGAAAAATAGGAAATCACCAGAGTAATTAAAAATGTGAAGGCCGCCTTGGGGTATCATAGTGTAATATGAGATTTACTCACTGTAATGTCAAGAACGGCGTGTCTACAGCTGTCCCGCCTTGGCGTCTGCTTTGCAAGGGAGTGGCACGTAGTGGAATGGCATTGAAGTGAAGTGGAATGGAGTGAGAATGGACTGAAAAGTAGATGCCAAGGTGTGATGAGACACGCTTTCAACATTACGATTTTTGGAATGTTTTCAGAGTTTTCAACGAGACGACCTGGGAGAAGGTCTTTCGAATTCAACAATTGTTTGGACGGAAATCAAACAAGGAAGGAGAAGATGTGCGCTCAGGCACGAGTAGAAAAAAAGGGGACCAACTTCTCTGTGTGGAAGTACCTGGGTCGTAAACCTGCAGGTTTCACCTTGGGGAGCGGTTACCAGCCAATGTGGAAGTGCTGCGGCCAAGATGGGTCAAACGGAGCAAAAAGTAAAGGAATATTTGAGGATCAATCCAAACAAGGGTCTCCTTTGGAAGAACAGCGTGGGGCTGTCTCAAGAAAACTTAGTACTTCATTCGGAATGGAATATCTCATATTATCGGAATTTAAGCACAGCGATCTTCGCAATCGAATTACTTTAGTGATTTTCCGCAATAGACTCAAAGTCCTATATGAATGCATGCTGGGTTTAAAGAAAAATTAAAACAAACTAAAATAGAAAATAGTCAAGGATAATATTATCAACTCGTTAAGAATGGGTCAGGATACCAGTTCGGTGAGCCGATACTGAGCCGGGGCCCGTTTGTCCACGCACCAACTCACCGAATGGAACCGTCGTCCCCACGCTATCACCAGCTAACGGCCTATCCATGCAACCCAAATTCTTCTGGAATCATCACTGTTTTTGTTAAAGGGGAACTCAAATCCCAGATTTGTTCAGGTCGCAAGGTCCTTGACATGTTCTAATAGCGTAAATATCGTATAGTACGATGCACGACACGGAGGACCAAACATTAAAGGATGGCGTACAGGATAGCGTGAAAAGCGTCCGTTGGCAAAACCTGCACAGACCATCATAGATTAAATACATCAGAAAGCACAGAAATATCACAGAATCGTACCACAGTACAAGGACAAAACATGACTTAACCACACATGTGAGACGTCCCGTCTCGTAGCACCTCCCATTTCCTATAAGTACCACCCCATAGGCTAGTTTATTCAAATGCACCAAAGGGGGATTTTGAAAATTCAAGAGGAGGAGAAGAGGAGGGTCTAGGGACTTCGGGATGGAAGGAGAGTCTTCCCGCGTCATGAAGAGGGGCAGGCCTAGTAGTGAGATCAGGCGACTTTCCGACCTCGAGGGTCATTTGAGTGGGGCGATCCAGTCACATATGGTAAATTGATTTATTTCAAATTTTACTGCATGAACTCTCTTCTCACTTTCCCTCCTTTCTTTTTTTTCTTTCCAGCCGTATCCGCTCTTTCCGGGCCCGAGGAAGTTTTCAAAACTGCCATGGCTCTCAGAGCTAACTTCTAACATCTCCATTGGCATGAGGGCTATACTCTCGAAGTGGCATCTTCAGGGGCTCCTTATTCATGCCAAGCACTACGAAAGAATCGCATGGACTGGGCAGCTATGGGCGCATTAGTGGAGATCTGGCATCCCCAGACCCACACTTTCATCTTCCCCACGTTCGAGGCGACCATTCTCCTCGAGGAGGTGGAGCTTCTGCTTGGACTGAAGAAATTCAAGAGTGATGGGAAGACGAAGCCGATGCGGATGTTGACAAAGGTGACTTCCGAGAGCGTCCTTGGAAGCTTCATGCTGCCCGACGCAGTCAGAAAGGTCCGCACTCAAAAGGGAATCGACTTGCGAAGGCTCGCGGTATGGGTCATGGATGCCTTGAAAGGCTCACCAGATGATGAACACTTGGAAGGAGTCATGAAAGGTTTTACCATCTGTCTGGCGGGGGCTCTTCTGTTTCCTTATGCCGACAACATAATGGAGGAGGACCAACTGAATGCTATCCACGGGTTTTGGAGCGGCAAGAGGGTGGGGCCGGCCATCCTTGCCTATCTTTACAGCGGCCTTACTGCCTCGAGCATGGGTAAGCCTCCTTATGGTTGCGCACTTGTTTTGAACTGCTGGATTGACTTGCACTTCAAGTTCGACCACCGTGAGGGGATGCCGACCGGTTCGAAGCTCTTTCAACAAAGCCCCCTTTATCACATAGCCGACGTATTAGGCTTCGGTGGCACCGTGGCGAACCGAGTTCCATGGCTGAAGAGGCGTGAAGACTGGCGGTCTCACTTTCGAATCATGGCACAAACTCTCTTCACTTGTGCTCCGGCATGTCTCCTCTCTCTTGAACTTCTCATGAGGCCTTCTCCCGGAGCCGAGCTCCAACTGATCGGCGCGACCGAGTTCGTCCTTTACAACGCGCATCGGTGCTGCCTCCAGATCGGCCTTCCACGCCACTCGTTCTCATCACTGACCGGGATCGTTCCTTTGAAGAAGAGGGAGTTAGGCACGGAAGCGGACGCGAAGGAAGCGAAGGCTATTAAAGCGCCTTGGAAGATGAGCGTTGCGGGAAAAGCCTTAGCGCATGTGGGGGAGAAATGCGAGCTTTGGAGGGCTTATGTAACCGAACTGGGGAAGTTAAGGCCTAAGGCGCCTAAGCCCCTGATCTAGCTCATGCGGCTTTCTCATGGAATAAAGTGTGGCTTTTGGATGTTTTGGACCCCTGTTCCCCTAATTATTATTTTTGTGATTTTCATTTTTCTTTGTGTTTTTGTTTTTATTTTGTGCTTTTGCTTGGATTGTACACTCATCTCTCTTTTTTTGTATTTTTGGTTATTATTATTATTTTTTTTCAAAAATTTTATTATGGGGGCGTCCAGGGGCCTGGACGCCCCTAAGTTCTTTTATTTCGAATTTTTTTGTTTTAATTTTGGGGGCGTCCAGGGGCCTGGACGCCCCTAAGTTTTTTTATTAATTTTTTTTTGTTTTTTATCTTGGGGGCGTCCAGGCGCCTGGACGCCCCTAAAATTTGAATTCTTTTGAAAAAAAACAAAAAAGGTGGGGGCGTCCAGGCGCCTGGACGCCCCAAAGGAAGTTGATTCTATATATAGGGGGGGGGCCTCACCCCCCTGCTCACTTACACTGTTCATTCTGACGATCCGGCCATTCCAGAAAACCCATTCCCAGTCCCAATGGAGCAAGGAGGCCCGAGCCAGGATGGGGGGAGGCGGAAACGACGAGCTCGTCATTCGAGGGGGTGGAGAGATCATGCCGAGGAGGCTGCCGAGGCGGAGGAGATTGCCGTGGAGGAGGAGATCGTTGCGGAGGCACCTATCCTGGCCGTGGAGGGCCCTGCGGGTGCTGGCGACGTGGGGGAGGACGAGCACGATCCGGTAAGCCCCTTCAGAACTTCAGTTTGTTGGTTTCTTAGGCTAAATGGGCGGACGAGAGGCTGTATGGAGAAGACCGGGGAGCGGGGGAAGGAGGCGTCCAGGAGCCTGGACGCCTCCACAGCTTCTTTTTTCATTTATTTATTTATTTTGGGTTATTATGTAAATAAACTAAAATTAAAAAAATAAGGAGGCGTCCAGGGCATTGGACGCCTCCAAAATAATATATATTATTATTTATTTACTTATCATTTTTTTGTCTTTTGTGTTAAAAATAGGAAAAAAATAAAAAAGAGGGAGGCGTCCACGAGGCTGGACGCCTCTAAAAAAGTATATATAGGTATATAGATAAATAAAATAAATATTATGTACATTGTTATTTGTTTATCATGATTCTGATGTGTTGTTTGTTTTGTGGTGTGCAGGGGGTGATGAAGAGCCGGATCAGCTGGTCTCTAGTGGTGGCTGCGTACCGGGGACTGCCCGACTTCCAGAGGGCGCGTGTAGACGCCATGGGTTTTGGACCCTTTCTCAGGATCGAGCCCTTCCGGCTCGACCTTCCTCTTATCCAGGCGTTGCGGGAGCGGTGGCACGCGCCGAGCCGGGCATTTCTGATGCCCTGGGGGCACATGGTGCCGACACTAGAGGACGTGGCTCGGATCACCGGGCTACGAGTGGACGGCGAGGCAGTGAGCGGGGTCACCTACCCTGACTACCGAGAGAGTGCCCTGGACCTGCTGTGGTTGGAGACGAGTGTGACTGATAGAGACAGCAGGGTAGTCGGTCGAGTGGAGATCATGGAGGCGCTTGGGTTCGGTGACCCACGCCAGCGGGTTAGCGAGACTGGAGCGGAGTTTCTGGCACGACTGGAGAGAGACGCCCGCGCAGCTTTTACCCAGGACCCGAGCGAGCGGGAGCTGGTGGATCTAGACCTCCGGAGGTTCCTCTTCTTCTTCTTGGGCCGCCTTCTGCTGGGGACGAAGGGGGATGGCATCCACTGCCGCTTCCTCGGGATCCTGGCGGACCTTGACAGAGTGGGGCACTACGCGTGGGGAGCGGCTCTGCTTGCCCATTTGATTGCTGATCTCTCCCAGACTTCAGAGAGGGAGACGACAGTCAGCGGCTTCGCACCTTTTCTCCAGGTACACAATTTATTTATGCATTTTACCGTAGTTAAATATGCAATCACTCGTGCTAATGATGTATGATGGATGCAGGTGTGGAGTTATTACTACTTCCCGATGGGGAGGGCCAGGCAGGGGAACAGGAGAGCCGTTCCTCTAGCGCGACAGTGGAGGCCGGTCGTGGTAGCGGCACCACACAGCTACCAGCTGGCGTCACTTCGTCGGGAGCTAAGCGAGTATCCCGAGGCCATGGTATGATGCGTATGATTTTTTGTGTTTATGCATGTGACTGAATGGTAACTAACATGATGTATGTATGGTGATGCAGGTGGTGTGGAGACCCTACCTGGGCATGGGCGACGCTGGCCAGCCTTGGGTTGTAGCGGGTCTTCCTCGTTTCAGGCGGGACGTGTGGGTCCATTGCCTGAACGAGATCGAGCCGCTTCGGCTGAGGCTGGTTATGAGGACATTGGGGCTAGCCCAGGAGTGGGTTGATGTAGATGAGCCGGCCCGCATCGGGCGGAAGACCAAGGGGAAGGCGAAGATTGTGGACTGGCGTACGCGCTTCCCAGCACAGTACCAGGACTGGCAGCAGGGCGGGGTCCCAGTGGTGTCCCATGTACAGGACAGTACTGATTACCTGAGACGGTACCGGGCTACGTACGGGGACCGCCTCTTCCTTGGTGGTATGGCAGGGGTAAGTGAAATGAAAATGCTTCACCCTTCTATATGTATATGCATGTGGCACTAACTTATGTGCAATGCAGGATGCTCGTGACAACATGATCGCCGACCTGCGGGCCCAGCTGGCAGACGCCAGGCGGCAGTTAGTGGCCATCCGACAGGAGTTGGAGATCCTGGTGAGTTTATGCGATGCATTTTTTGTGACCTGGATTTTTGATACTTGGCCTCTAACTGTCGTTCGCTCTATGTTTCAGCGGGCCCACCAGACAGCGGCAGCCGGGATGGCTGGTGGAGCGGGTTCCAGTTCGCGGGGCCCTCCTCCGGAGGTTTCTGCCCTCCAGGAGCAGCTGGCGTATGCGGTGGCTCGGGCTGAGGAGGCCGAGCGTGACCGCGAGGCTCGAGTGAGCGTTTGCCTGACCTCGACTCTCCTTCTGGCTGCTCTCCTTTTATCACTGTTCTCTTACGGTGCATGCGTGCTTTGACAGGTGGCCGAGGTCCGAGAGGCCCTGGCGCGTGCTGTTCGTGCCGAGCAGGAGCGCGACGCTCGGGTGGCGGAGCGTGACGCCCGGATTGTGGAGCTGGAGGAGGAGCGTCGACGGGAGGCTGAGGAGCTCCCTCGTGACGTGCTGGATCTGCGGATCGCCCTCGAGCTGTCGAGGAGGGAGGCGGTGAGAGAGAGAGAGGAGAGGGAGAGAGAGAGGGAGGAGCGACAGCGGGATCAGACCGAGAGGAGGGCTCTGGAGGCCCAGCTGCTGGAGCTCCGATTGAGTCTCGGCACGGCGGAGGGGAGGCTTCGGGAGAGCGAGGAGCGGTACCAGAGGGCGAAGGAACGCGGGGCGCGACTTCGTCAGTCTGGTTCTTTTTCCATGGGCAGCTATCTGGTTTCTTCGGCCGAGGAGCGTCGTCGCGCCTTCGAGGCTGGAGTGCCACCGCAGGGCGAGGCGAGCACGGCTTCTCAGGGTTCGCAGAGGCCCCCTAGGGATCCCCGGCAGAGGAGGGAGGAGAGAGATGACCAGGAGGGTGGCAGCGAGAGTTAGAGAGTTGCTTGTACACGTCACCCTTCTCACTGTATGATGTACTTTGACTATTATATGAAATGGATTTCGTGTGGCGTGCCCTTTTCTTTCTCGCACTTTCTTTTGCACCACGTTGTTTACGCTTCACGAGACTTTTGCCCTGGACAGAAGGGAACTACTTTGCACGGGGGGATTATGTTCCTTTCTCCCTTTTGGGCGCGTCCAGGCGCGAGGACGCGTCTTAATCCTTGAATTCGAATTTAAAGCGTCGGGTGGCCTTTCTTCTCCCGTGCCTTACCCGCAAACGAGCCCGCCTTCCGCCGAAACTCGCTTGCCCCCTTTTTCGTCTTCCTCCTCTTTTGATCGATGGAGTTCGGTGGGCCCGACCATGGTGAAGGTGGAGAGGGACGCGGGACCCCTCGCCCAAGGAGGGACGCGCCAGAGCACGGAACGGCGTCCATGGAGGAGGAAGGGCCGCTTCGGGCCCCCGAGGGACCCGAGGGGCCCGATGTCGCGGAGGGAGGTGAACACGGTCTGGTAGGTCCTCCAATCTCTTCCTCTTTGATCCATTTTGAGTTTTGAAGCAAGGCGTGCGAGGGGGAAAGGGTTCGGCGAGTGTTGCACTCAAGTGATGGACGCGTCCTAGACAGGGGACGCGTTCTTTGTTATGATGCGAGGTCCTCCTTCCTTGGTGCAGGACATGGCGAGGACCCTGGGCCTGGCCGATGAGTGGGCGAGTGCGGACGAGCCGAGCCGCGTCAGGAGGGAGAGTCGCGGCAAGGCGAGGCTCGAGGACTGGCACGTACGTCTCCCTGGACAGCAAGGGAGTGTATTGGTGCAGGACAGCGCCGACTTCCTGCGGCGGCAGAGTGAGAGTTATACGGGGCTTCCCTAAACTGGGGACATGCGTGGCATCGGCGGCTCGCGCGCCCAACTGTCAGAGGCTAGGTGGCAGCTGGCCGTCGCTCAACATGAGCTGTCGCTCCTGGTAAGTTACGTGCCGCACTTTTATCTTCAGATTTTGGAGTTTCACTGACGGTCGTTGTTTATTTTGTTCCAGCGTGCCCAGCAGACAGCGACGGCGGGGATGATTGGTGGCGCATCTTCCAGTTCCTCGGCCCCTTTTCTCGAGATTGCCTCCCTCCGGGAACAACTTGCCGGTGCGGTGGCCCGCGCGACCCGGGCGGAAGAGGAGCGTGATGCCTGGGTGGCGACTGTAGCGGAGCTGCGGCATCGTGGTGAGGAGAGGCCTTCTCCAGACATCCTGGAGTTAAGGGTTCTTCTGCAGATGATGAGGAGAGAGGCAGAGAGAGAGAAAGCCGAGAGAAGGTCCGAGCGTCAGCGGGATCAGACCGAGAGGAGGGCCTTGGAGGCCCAAGTGAGGGAGCTCCAGCTGGGCCTTCAGGCCGTCGTGCAGAGGCTAGGAGGGATGGAGACGCGCTACGAGAGAGCGCGAGAGTTCGGGGAGCGACTCCGTCAGTCCGGTCGCTTTGCCGCTAGTGGCTTCTTCGCCACGCTAGGGGAGGAGCAGCGAGTCACTGCTGCGGAGCAGGCGCCAAGAGGCGAGGCAGGTGCTGCTGCACGAGGATCCCAGAGGCTTCTGAGGGACCCGCACCTCAGGGGAGAGGAGGGGAGCGCCCAGAGAGATGAGTGATGGTGAGGATCGGCGAGCTGGTGGACTCGCCACCTCTCTATGATTGTAGTGTTTATGACAGCTTATGTAGAATTATGAATGGAGTGATTTGATTTTCTGCTGCTCGTTTGTTCTCTTGTGCATTCCTTCTTCCCTACACTTCCTCTCCTTTGCACTGTTCCCATGTGATGGGTCTGCCGAGACTCCACCCCAAGCAGAGAATCGCGTCTTGTTGTGACCATTTTCCACGGGAATCTACCGTCGAAGTCAATAATGACGGCCCTAGTGCCTTCTCCCGGATGTTGCGTCAAATTTTGCGGACGTCCTTCAAAACATGATAGGGTATCCCTAGACAACATAGGGTGCTAGTCGTCATATTCTTCGTCCAATCAATCACCCTGTGCGAGCGGTGAAGTGACACACGGGACCGCATGGTAGGTGCCTCATCGCGAGGGCTATTATTAAAGGTGATGGAGGCAATCTTGGCCTGCACTCCTTCCATTTCTATAAATTCTTGTCCCTTTTATCCTCCTAGGTATATCGAGAGCTAACTCGAGGAGCGCAAGTTCTCACGGGAGAGGAGGAGTTCAAAATTCCGAGAGTTGGATGGAGGGCGAATCTTCCCACTCCTCGAAGAGAAGCAGGTCCAGTGGTAGTAGTTCCCGGAGGCTTTCAGACCTCGAGGGCACTTCAGCGAAAGGGCCCAATCACAACTCGTAAGCCAAGTTTTCCTGCCCTTTTTTCCATTCTTTTTTCTTCCTTTCTTTCTGACCAAACCTTTCTCCATTTCTTGTATGCGTAGAGTGTGATGAAATCACAGATCTCATGGGAGTTGGTAGTGGCAGCATACCGAGGTCTCCCAGATTTTCAGAAGGCCAGGCTAGACGTGATGGGTTTTGGCACCTTTCTTCGGATCGAGCCGATCCAGCTCGACCTGGTCCTGATCCAAGCCTTGTGTGAGAGATGGGACCCAGTGAGTCGGGCATTCCTGATGCCCTGGGGGCACATGGTGCCCAGCCTGGAAGATGTGGTCCGAATTACGAGTCTCAAGGTGGATGGCGAGGCAGTGACCGGAGTCACTTACGCGGACTACCGAGAAGGTGCCCAGAAGTTACTGGGTTTGGACCTAGATGGTCGGAAAAACAGGTCGGTAGCTAGGGCGTCCCTCATGGATGCATTAGGGCTCACCGACACTCGTCGGCGGGATGACGAATCCTCAGAAGAGTTCATGGAAAGGATGGAAATAGGATGCCGTGCCGTGTACTGCACAGATTTCGGCAACTGGGAAAGATGCAACATAGATTTGAGAAGATTTCTCCTCTTCTTTTTGGGGAGATTGGTACTGAGCTCGAAAGGGGATGGTATCCAATGTCGCTTCCTGGAGCTGCTGTCAGACCTTGAAAGAGTAGGATACTATGCCTGGGGAGCTGCCATGCTGGCGCACTTGTTTGCGGTCTGTTCCAAGAAGCGGACCGTGAGATGACTGTGAGTGGTTTCACACCATTCATCCAGGTATTTTTGGTTTTGCTTGTTTTGTATTTTTTTTGTGTTTTTACAAGGTACTGATGACCTGCGCCGAGCAGCTGTGGAGCTATTATTACCTCCCCATGGGGAGAGCTCGGCATTGGCGACCCGCGATGGTGCCGTTAGCCAGGCGGTGGGAACCCATCATGAGTGCGGCACCCCTAACCTACCAACTGATGGTGCTAAGGCGGGAGCTACAGGAGTTCCCTGCAGTGATGGTAAACTGGAGACCCTACTCAGACATGGTCGATGCCGACCAGCCGTGGGTTCTAGCAAGTCGTGCCCGGTTCGGACGGGAATTGTGGATGCACTGCCTGAATGAAATCGAGCCGCTTCGGCTACGATTGGTTATGAGGACTTTAGGACTGGCTCAAGAATGGGTGGATTCAGCTGCGCCACCTCGTGTCGGGAGAAAGACGCGAGGACCGGCGACCTGCATTGACTGGCGCGTGCGGTTCCCTGAACAGTATGAGACTGGCAACGGGGTGGCACGATTGTAGAATCACATGCGCGGGATAGCGAGGACTACTTGCGTCTATATAGGACAAAGTACGCAGAGCGGCTCCAACCCCGGGGACTTGTGGAGGTAGGTTTCCCCTTTCTCTTTTCTTCTTTCTCCCTTTTTGGTTTTCTGGTGGAAATGCTGACTCGTATGGCTGCAGGATATCCGCGATACGATGATAGCGACTTTACGAACTCGCTTGGCAGAGATGGAGCAACGGTTGGGCAATGCCCGCGGAGCTACGAGCGCCTTGGTAGGTGTACAGTGCGTTCCTAATTAAAACCCCAGATTCCAGATGTTGGCTGCTAATTGACGCGGTCGTAGCATGCCCAGATTGGCGCGGCTTCCCCAGCGATGGGAGTAGGTGGTGCCTCTTCCAGCTTGTGGATTCCCACCTCAGAACTTGACTTGCTTCATGAGCAACTTGCTCATGCCACGCAGCGTGCTGCGGAGGCAGAAGGGATGCTCCGTATACAGGTAAAAGTTTCAGTGTTGAGTTCTCTTTGTTTTACGCCTTATTGCGTATCTGAGATGGTACACTCGGCAGGAAAAGGAGACGGAAGAAGCGCTTGCCACGGCTGCGCAGAAGGAGGCTAGGATAGCAGAACTGGAGAGGGAACTGCGGCGTCATCCTGATGACGACTCCTCTAGGGATGCCGTGGAACTGAGGATCACTCTCCAGTTGGAGAGGGAAGACCGCGAGAGAGAACGTGCAGAGAAAGAAAGAGACGCAGAGAGAGAAAGAGCCAACAGATTGACTGAAAGGGAGGAACGAAGGGCCATGGAGGCCCAACTATTCGAACTCCGAATCAGCCTTGGTCTTGCTGAACAGTGGCTGAGAGATGGTGAGGAGCGCTACCGAAGAGCACGAGAGCGCGGCTTTCGTGTTGGTAGCTTCTCTGCTGCTTCCGTGGATCAACGCCGGGATGTGGGAATAGGAAGGGGAGTACAGAGCGGTAGGAGTACCGCTTTTCGTAGTTGGGTAGCACCTTTGAGAGCGTTTTGCCCGGAGAGTAGTGGGACGAGTAATGCGGAGAGAGAGGGCGGAACTTGATGTAATTTTTTTTGGTTTTTGGAATAAAATACAAGGTTCGGTTTGTTTGGTTTTCACCTTTGCTTCTGTTGCCTGAATCCCTGCATACATCACTGAAACAAACAAATCAGAATTTCTGTTCTGACTTGGCCCCTTGCTCAATAAGCAAATGGTCACTGTGACTGTCCTTGATAACTGGTCAAGGGGCCAAGCCTTTATCAACGAAGGCGAGGGAAAGATGTGGTGATGATAAATGCGACAGGCAAGCACACGAATGCAAGCGGTATTAAAAGCGAGATGCTGCACGTAAATGCAATCATGCAAAATTGATTTGTTTTCTTTTTATATTTGGCATTTTTTTTGTTTTATCATAAAAAAGATTTTTTTTTGCTTGCAAATATGTACATTTTCTCTTTTCCATTTTTTGTTGTTTTTATCATTTCAATTTTTTTTCTTGCTAACGCCTGGCAAGCACCCAAATGGCACCTAACCTACGTGAGACTGGGGTTTCTTACTAACCTCCCAGGTATCCTAAGTGCACATCTAGGTTGATTTGGGCCTCTAGACCCCTCGAATGATGATCCCGCCGGCTAAGACTTACCCTGATGACAATACCGTCATGCCATGCTTAGGCTCCCAGTCGCTTCCGACCACAGGGATTCACCCAAAAGGTGTTCGAGGTAAATGATTTGCCCGACCCGGGTCTGTTTCCTCACAACTCTAGATGGTATATGATGGAACACCCTGGAACCCTAACGACCAACCGCGCGACGCTGACCCGGAATCAGACGTCGTCGCACCCATAGGTGACGCGCTTGCATTGGCCTAAGCCCGAGGTTAAACAAGAAGACATCAAGGTGGTAAACAGGGGTCTTGACCAGCCAGAAACACGGAGACTCCTTCGCAGCGATAGCTTTTACTTTTCAAAGTAGGCAACCAAATGTGTATATTAAAATAAGGTCGCAGACCCTGGGCAGTTTTCACCCTTCAGAAACTCCATCGAACCTTCATCTTTAGAGGGAGAAGGAAGAGTGTAGGGGATAAACCTCCTGAGAGGACCGGCAAAGCCGTTAACCCGGCGAGCGAATAAGGGCCCATTAACTCTTTCCCTTCGGACAACTTCGGACCAAATCTCGAGCATTTACATTCCACGGCCCCTTTTGTGGATTCATACTTTTATTTTGAGGGGTTCCGTTTATCGCAACAGGCACGGTCACGACCAGGCTTTTCTCTTGATTTTAATTTTGTATTTCTTTTTGTGAGGGAGATATAGTCGTTTGACGTTTGTGGGCTCCCTTTTCGTATGCCTGCGGGGACACTGCCCTCTTCTCGTGCTCTGATCGATGCTCGAGGAAATGGATCCTACACTTGCTTTTGGGGTTCAAGTTTCGGTTTCTCATGCTCAGCGTTTTAAGGGCGCCGACTGTCTCATTTGTCGAAGAGAAGAGAATAAAGATTACAGCTTCCGGAGATCTTCTGGGTGGATTCCCACCGTAGGCGATGCTACCAAGTTTTTTTTTGAATAAAATACATAAGTGAGCACATGTTAGCTTCCTTCGAGCGAGCATAGGCCGACGTGGCCAGACAGGGATCTTCCACGGTTCTGGCAAACCAAGACCCGGTGCCTACCAAGCCTTAATGGGCCCTATCCTATCATGAAGGTTAGATGCAGTGACTTGACTACATGGTGACCACCAGGCATTGGCATTTTGAATTTTCCATATTTTTAGTGGTTTTCAATATTTCTTTGTTTTTGATGTTTTTTATCTTTTCATCATTTTTTTTGTTTTGTGCTAAGGGTAGTATTTCTTAAGATAAAGCCCATTCCAAGGGTGGGATAACTCGGTCCCTTCGGCGTTGACTAGCTTGTAGGCGTTGCCAGGGTATATGGCTTGAATTACAAATGGTCCTTCCCAATTGGGTTGGAGCTTAGAACGCGGCCCTCCAGGTTTGACAAAAATTCTTTTTACGACCATCTCACCGACTTTGAATTTTCTCTCAACGACTTTCTTTTGGTAAAAGCGAGCGAGTCTATTTTGATACACACGCGCGTGTTCGGCAGCGGCCAGCCGCTTCTCATCCAAGAGTTCCAACTGGGCGAGGAGTGAATTACGACGATCGTCGAGGGGAAATTCCTCGTCCAATTGTACCCTGAGAGAAGGGATCAGAGTTTCGTACGGGACTACCGCTTCCATACCATAAGTAAGGGCAAATGGAGTCTGCCCGGTGGGGGTACGGATTGAAGTGCGATAGGCCCATAGGGCTTCGATAAGTTTTTCTGGCCAGTCTGAAAACTTACTAGACTCGCAGGTTTTTTTGATGATTTTGAGCAATGTTTTATTGGTGGCCTCCGCTTGGCCGTTACCTTGTGGGTAATAAGGCGATGAATGATGCAATGCAATTGCGTACCTTTTGCAGAGGTCCTGTAGGTCCTGAGAAATGAACTGTGGCCCATTGTCGGTGACGATTGTGCTCGGGACGCCGAACCTGGCAAGGATGTTCTTCGTGATGAACTTGCAGACTGTCGATGCCTTGATTTCCGCATAAGCTTCGGCTTCGGCCCATTTGGTGAAGTATTCCGTCGCAGTAAGGATGAATGATTTCTGCTTAGTGAGGGAATTGGGATCACCTAGGGGACCGATGATGTCGAATGCCCACATGGAGAAAGGCCATGGGGAGGAGATTGGATGAAGTGAGGAAGATGGTGAATGGATTTTATCGGCGTGAAGTTGACACTTGACGCACCTACGAACATAGACGGCACAATCCTCCTCCATAGTGGGCCAGTAAAAGCCTTGCCTAATGATCTTCTTGGCGAGCATCTGACTGTTCACATGGCCACCGCACACACCCGAGTGTGTCTCCTCTACACATTTCCAGACCTCATCGTCATCAAGACATCTCAACAGAATGCCAGTAAGGCTCCTTCTATAGAGTAGACCCCCAACCAATGTGTATTTCTGAGCCACTCTCCTTATGGCCTTCTTATCTTCTGTGGTGGCTCCTTCGGGATAAGACTGATCTTTGCAATATTTGACGATCTCGTAGAACCATGGTTTCTCCTCGTCGGTCAGCTCTTCTTCTGCCTCTGCCAACATGATTTCCCTCTTCTCACGGATCTCTTCCTGTAGGATCTTCCTTGCTATCCTGTCTTTGATGTTCACGTAGGAAGCGTCATCAATTGCAGGTGCGTGAAGTTTGTAGATGGAAATGGACTTAAACCATCTCCCTAGAGGGAACCTTATGGCCGAAGCCAACGAGGCAAGGGCATCAGCGAGGATATTCTGATGACGAGGGACATGAACAAAGATCAATTTGGTGAACAGTTTGGCAAAGGCAGCAGTGAGTTCTTGGTATGGTTTGAGCTTAGGATCGCGAGTGCGATACTTAGTGAGCACCTGGCGAAGAATGAGTTGACTGTCACCCACGACTCGCAATTCGGTGACACGAAGAGAATGAGCGAGTCCCAAGCCAGCTAGAAGAGCTTCATATTCGGCTATATTGTTGGTGACTGGGAATTTGAGTTGGTACGCTAGTGGGAATGTGAGGCCTTCAGGCGACAGGAGGGCAACGCCGATTCCTTTCCCTTGAGAATTCAGAGCTCCATCGAAATATAACGTCCACATGTAATCATCTGATTGGTTGATGGACATTAGTTCCTCATCTGGAAACTCTGATTGGACAGGATCAAACTTGGGAAGAGGATGGTAAGCGAGATGCTCGGCTATGGCATAACCTTTAATTGCCTTTTGCTGGATATAAGTGATGTCAAACTGAGAGAGAAAACTTTGCCAGCGTGCTAGCCTGTCCGTCAGGACGGATTTCTCCAGAAGGAACTTGATGGGATTCATGCGAGCAATCAAATGGACCTCATGAGCCAGGAAGTAGTGTTTCAATTTCTGCACTACCCAAACGAGGGCAGCACAGGTTTTCTCCATGATTGTGTACTTCTGCTCACAGGAGTTGAGGAGTTTGGAGAGGTAGTAGGTTGCCCGTTCCTTACCTTCTTCATCAGCTTGTGCGAGGACGGCTCCCACAGAGTCATCCAAGACTGAGATGTAGAGGATCAGAGGTCTCTCCGGTTTGGGTGGGATGAGAACGGGCGGACTAGCCAAATATTCCTTTAACCCTTCAAAAGCTTTCTGACACTTAGAATCCCAGTGGAATTCTACCCCCGGCTTGGTCAACTCGTAGAAAGGTCTACACCTTTGTGAGTGCTGAGACACAAACCGACGGATGAACTGCAGCCTCCCAATTAGACCTCGAACTTCTCTTAAATTTCTAGGGGGCGGCATATCCCTGATGGCTTTGGCTTTGTTGGGATCTATTTCAATCCCTCTTTTGCTCACAATAAAACCCAGTAATTTGCCTGATGACACACCAAACACACATTTTTTCGGGTTCATTTTCAGTTGGAACTCCCTTGATCTTTGCAACACCTTAGCTAAAACCCTTGGATGTTCTTCCCTGGTTCTTGATTTCACCAATAAATCATCCACGTACACCTCCAGATATATGTGCATCATGTCATGAAATATGGCCATCATGGCTCTTTGGTAAGTAGCTCCAGCATTCTTTAATCCAAATGGCATGACCACGTAACAGTATGTCCCCCATGGCGTAGTGAATGACGTTTTCTCCTGGTCATCTTCTGCCAACCGAATTTGATTATACCCCGAAAATCCATCCATGAATGAAAGGGTCTCATAACCTGCGGTGTTATCAACTAACACATCAATGTGAGGCAAGGGGAAATCGTCCTTTGGACACGCGCGGTTAAGGTCCCGGAAGTCGATGCAAATCCTGACTTTGCCATCCTTCTTCATGACTGGGATAATATTTGCCACCCATTGGGGATAGAGGACGACTCTAATGAACCTGACTTTGTGGAGCTTGTCGACCTCTTCTTTCATTTTTAGAGCCATTTGAGGGTGGAAACGTCTTAACCTTTGTTTTACCGAGACGGCCCCTGGTTTTAAAGTTAAGCGGTGTTCGACCAGGGTGGGATCCAGCCCCGGCATGTCCTCGTAGCTCCATGCAAACATGTCCTTATACTTTTTAAGAACTTGGACCAATGCCTCTTCTTCAGAGGGTGGCAGATTATCACTTATGAGGATGATCCTAGGGTCTTCCTCAGTTCCCAAGTTCACTTCCTTGGTGGACTCTTCTACCGCGGCTGACGGCCCGTCGAATCTCCTTACTCCACTAGCATATGCGGCAGCCGCATCCTCATATTCTTCACCCTCATCTTCACTAGGGTATTCCTCATCTGTGATCTCATAAACTCCATACCCTTCATCAATTGCACAGTTATCCTCGCATTCCATTTCTGGTAACTGGATGGGATCTTCTAATAACTGAGGGATGGCAAGGAGGGCCTGACACCTAACGGCTAAATCTAGAAGGAACCGACGAGGGATCTGCCTACCCTTGGATTTCTTCCTAGGTACTACCCTTGACCTAGACTGACTGACATTATTTACAGAAGGAGAGAAGGTTGAAGGGGATGGTGAAGAATGTACAGGGACAGGCCCCTCGAAGGAGGGGTGAAAAAGGTCGCTCATCGGACCTTGGACGGGTGGCTCGCGAAGCGAGACGCACCCATGTGAGATGTAGGAGGTTTCCTCAACAAAGATGTGTTGCTGGGGAGTTTGAAAATTGACGTTTTTTTTTCATTTTCATTTTTGATGACAAAACAACGAAAAGAGATCGTAGGGGAGAGGAAGGTAGTTATGGCTAGAGGGTTGGGAGGCTCATGGAGCAGATCGTGATTGAAGACCTGACGTGGGTCGAGAAGTCCGCGCAGGTATGCGAGAAGAGAGGGGGACCTGGGGAGATCATCAGACAATCGTCTGGCCCAGGGAGAAGACAGCAACGGTGGCTGTGATGAGTGAACGGAGAAGATGACGGCTGATAAACCGTCGATAGTGATGGTGACAGCGGATGAAGATCCGCCGATGACCAGGTCCTTCTGGCGAGGACAAGGATAGCTTGGAACCTTGGCAACAATGGTGGTATTCTCTGGCATTCCGGAGGTCAATGACGGCCCCTCGAGCTGCGGAGGCGAGAACATCCTTCCTAGCGCAATAGAAACATCCGGTATATCGAACCATTTGTCCCATTCGCATTCTGGATCTTTGATCTTGCCTCTTTTGGTAATCCTGGAATATCTTTCAGCTGAATACACAACATGTAACCTCCCACGTGCTTCTAGCGGATAATCCCTCATCTGAATAACGGGCCCTTTGTTGAAGTGGTTTGTTAGGGTCCATGTGAGGGGCTTCCAATCCGCCTTGAATGGTCCTTTGAAACCCAGACCAAACCTGTGATTCGGCTTAACTTCTGTTGGCGGCTTCAGCCTACCTTGCAGTTGCGCGCCCAAACCCCTGCCCTGCTGATAGCCGATGTTCCTCATAATCTCCCAACCTTTGGAGTGAAAGGGGAGATGCGGTGTTGTTACCTTGACCAGCTCCTTGGGCGCTAGCGGAACGTGAGATACATCATGCACATCCAGCAGCGACAATATGGGCCGGTGAGACGGCCAAACGGAGGGTAGAGAGGTGTTGATAGCATCCACCGTGGGAAGGACAGGCGTACTTACCACCTTAATAATTCTTCCGTTGTAAGGAAACTTCAAGCATTGATGGTTGGTGGAAGGTACGGCATCTGCGGCTTCAATATAAGGGCGACCCAGTATGGCCTTGAATGTAGGGTCCATGTGGAGAATATGGAATTCCGTGGAGACTGTCATAGGGCCTAGCCCTACTCTCAGAATGATCATCCCCTGTGGTGGTCTTTTGCTATTGTCATAAGCTGTGACCGTGATCGAGGAAGGTCTGATCTGTTCCTCGTCAACCCCGCACATCCGAAGGGTGCTCATGGAGATCACGTTTATGGATGCGCCTGTGTCTACAAGGCACGGGTTTACGGATACCTCATTAACTTTTATCGAGACACACAACGCATACTTCCGAGCTTCCCTGGGAGCGAGCTCATAGTTGTGGAATATGATGGCTGGTTGTGTGTCCGTTGGGGTCAAAACGGCCGAAATCTTTTCTGCGGGGAGGTCCTCATTTACCATGACCCTTTGAAGATATTGCATCAAGGCCGCCTGATGTGACGTGGATCTTTGGAGCAGCTCGAGGATGGAGATCCGAGCGGGCGTCCTATCTAGGTGTTTCAGCAAATCATATTGTGTTCCAGGGACGGACTTTTCCAACTGCTCTCCATCCTTTTCTTGCTGAGACTGCTCGGGATTCTGACTGTCCTGGGGGAAAATCCTGTGGAAAATCCTTCCACTTCGGAGCACCATTGCCTGTGGCTTTTGTACCTCTACAGGGGCAGCAGTGGATTGCAGCAGAGGTTTGAGGGGCAGTGACGGGGGAATGGTTGGTAGAGCAGGGGTGATGACGGGAGCAGGGGTCCTGATGAGGGGCTTACTAGGCGGAGGTATGGCGGAGGTAGGGGGAACACCATGTGGGTTACGACGGATGAGGGGCTTGGAAGGTGGAGGTAAGGTGGTGGTGGGTAAGGCTTGAGATGGGCGGCGGGTGATGAGTGGTTTTGAGGGCATTGATGGCGGTGTTGTGGGGGCAAAAGGGGTTACGCGCGGTTGACGGGTGATAAGGGGCTTAGAGGGCATAGGGGCAACTGCGGTGGAGGTGGGCGGTGGAGTGGAGGAGTGAGAGGAGATGGGAAGGTGTGAAGGCGCAACGGGGGGTGTCGGCTGATAGGTTATTGGGGTGCGAATAAGGGGGCACGATGGCAGTGGAAATGGTGAAGGCGATGCATATGCGGGTTGGTGGGAAAGAGGTGCTACCCGGGCGACACAAGGGAGTTGCATGATGATAGGGTTGGTGGTGGAAAGAATAGAGGCATTTTCCAGGTGCCATACCTGCTCCCTCCCGACTTCCGGGAAGGAGGAGATGGGGTTCACCTGATGATTGGGCTGCTGGTGCTCTGGTAGTGGATTTTGGAGGATGCCCATGTTTGGCTGCTGTTGTGGTACCTGCTGAGGCTGTTGTTGTTGTTGTTGCGGTGCTTGTTGCTGTTGTTGTAGCTGTCGTTGTTGCTGTGGTTGCTGCTGTTGTTGTTGCTGTCTAGGAGGAGGTCTCCTGGCCTTCATCATGGTGACGCATCGCCTCATTTCGTCCCAATCTATTTGATGTTCATCGTTCATATCATAGATATAATCTCTGAAATGAAAACAGTTTTCCACTGTATGACCCGGCTGTCTATGGAAGACACAATATCTGGAAGTGTCGACGTTCGTGGGCCATATGGCTCTCTCCTTAGGCAAGGTGAGGAAATTAGCAGCCATGAGAGCATTGAAGATATCTGATAACGATTCCGGCAAAGGTGGGTAATGAGCTCTCCTAGGTCCAAGTGGCCTCCTCTGTTGTTGGGGGCCATAATCCCCGGGTGGTGGAACCTGATTATATTGAGGAGGTCGCTGTTGTTGTTGTTGAAGATGGAAGGGTTGAGGCATATTGTTCTGGAGGAGATTGCTTTGCGGTGGAGGATGAGAAGGGAACGAACCTTGTTGGAGAGGAAGCAGGGGCATTTGTGGAAGCCTGGGGTTTGCCACATAGTTAGCGTCGTTGACCGCATTCACTTGCTCATTCGTCACGACCCCTTCTGTCGTTCCGCCTGGGACGCCAGTGCCCGGCTTCCTAAACACCTTCGGCTTTGGTGGCTCGAACATGTGCATGAGAGGAGAATCTTTCAGTTGCGTCTGGACATACCGAGCCCTCTCGTACAGTTCCTCCATGGTGTTAAGCTTGTTCATTGCCAGGATATGCCTAAACTGGGGGGTAGCATTTGATATAATCATCTTCACCTGCTCTGGCTCTGAGATGGTATCCTTTATCCTTTCTGCCAGGGATCTCCATCTATCAGCGAACTGGACGAAATTTTCGTCCGGCTTCATTTTTTCGGCGACCAGGTCGGTGATAGAAAGAGACGGGCCAACTCGGTCCCGGTATCTCTGTAGGAACTTCCTCTGAACCACGTCGAAGTCCTCAGCCTCGCTTGGCTCTAGGGCGTAGAACCATTCCAACGCAGGGCCATCTAATGACCTCCTAAAGAGGTATGCCAGAGATCTTTTATCATTTTGCCAAAACGAGGACTCGTACATGAAGTCCTTCAAATGGGTAGAGGGGTTGCCAGTGCCGTTGTACCTACGGTACGTGGGCATCTCAGAAGGGGGAAGGCGAAATATTGGTAGGATAGGCAGAGAAACCTCAGGGGTGGATTTCACATCCACCCTTTTTTGTAAGTTCCGGAATTGCTCGTCCATCTTATTCAGTTTATTCAAGAGGGACTGGGTGAACGGGTCAATTGGTGAAGGTGGCACTTGCCAGGCAGAAGCGGTAGGCCTTCCAGAGGCCTGAGAAGGAAACCTAGGACAGGAGGGATATTGGGGTCTACCAACGGGTAGGCCTGGTGGGATTTGTGTTTGAAGGGTGGCTTGCGCCGGAGATTGGGAGGGGAGTTGGAAGGAGGGAGGCTGGTGATTTGCCTGCCCGAGAGGTGAGGAGGAGGGAATGGCCTGCATAGACTCTTGGACAGGGGTTGTAGTCGGACTCAGCTCCGCAGGAGGGGGGGGGGACTGATTTCCCTTTTAGAATGGCCTGGAAGGCCTGAAGTTGCTCAGGGTTGAGTTGGGTGTTGGCGAGGACACCTAACAGGGCGGAGATGTCCTGGGGGGAAGATGTATCCCCGGCGGCATTCGGCACCTCATGTGAGGAGTCGTGGGATGGACCAGCGTCCATAGCGTAGACATGAGGCCCGCCTTGGTAGCCCTGGTCCAGGCTATATTCTACGTAAGAGCCATGACCCGAGTCATGCATTTGAGGCTCATAGCCGAAGGCGTTAGCCTCGAAAGCATCGTAATCATACTCGGCCATCCTTAACACCTTTCCAGAACGTAATAACATACACCAGCACACAAGCAGCAGAGATTAACACACAAGTGGATGCTTTTACGTCTCTTTTTGTTTTTGTTTGAACTCTTTTTTTTCTTTTTAACGATTGTAAAAATTCTCACAAAATGTGCAAAAATCCTAGTTGCACCTTTGTTTTACCGCCGTGTGAACTAGGGACACTCGACTCACCGCGAATGGGGTAACTAAGCTCCGGGAACTTCAACGGTACAACCTGCCCAGTGAACGAAGGGGAATCCTTCGCTGTCGGGGACTTATGGAGGTCCCAGTGAAAGAGATCCTAGTCTGTCGAGAGGAATTCCCGACAGAGAGTCCTTCTTTCACCAAGAGGGGGTGATCCTAAGAAAGAAATAGAAAGAAAGATAGAAAAGAGGGATGGACGTATGCGATGAAATGCTGACAGATATATAGAGCATAACAAGATAACAAGATGATCAAGGTATAACAACGCACAAGAGATGGTAAGGCAAACTACAAGAAGGTGCAAGGGTAACACACAACAAATGATAAAATGAATCACAAGAAGCTGCAAGGGTAATTGTAAGAAAGCAACTGAGAGATGAAGAACACGTAAAAGATGATAAAGCAAGTCAAGGGCTGCAAGAGTAACTAAAAGAAAGCAACTGATGTCCCACCGTGATCGCCAATCTGTGGACTACCGAATGGAGATCCACTCAAAAGGGAACGAGAAACGCGAGCGACGGGCTACAAACTCGCAATAACTAAAAGCTAATAGGGGAAGGGGTCGTGCAACATGCCAACAGAGAAAAGAGCATACGTAGGATGCCAAAGGGATGTGATCGCCAGAGGGGTTACCTCAATGAAAAGAAATGATCGCGTGTACCTGGCACGAGGCACGGAAACTGTGAATCATCGAGAGCGGGAAATGGTGGGTTGCTTCTTCCTCCCCCTTCGACCGGCCGACGGGGAGGGCTTTCCTTGGGTACCCTTGCAAAACAACGACAAATAAATAACAAGTGGATCAGAAAGACGAAGGTGCAGCAATCAATTCTAGCGATGCAAGTAACGAAATGACGGCCGGACACACACCTGGTTGGTGTTGTCTTTTAAACCCCTCTCGGACACGAGTAGGAGGAAAATGCTTATGATGGATGGTGATTATACCAACGTAGGAACAGGAAGAGACTCCCCCAAAAGGGGGTGAAAAATGCGATATGATGAATGCAAGATATCTAAGGAAAAAGAGAGGAGAATGGCTTATTGGATGGCCGATGGCGAGATCCGGCGGAGCCTCGGTAGCGTAGGGATGACGTGGGAACGCGACGGGCGAAGACGGCCTTTCTCCTGCGAGCACGGGCACCCAGGAATCCGGCAGAACCTCACCTACAAAACACCCACGGGTTAGGAATGGAATCCGACAGCCTCCCGGCGCTCTTTTTTCGACCCTTGGACTGAGGGGGGTAGCCCTCTATTTATAGAGTTCCGGAGGATGGAGGCGTCCAGGGGCCTGGACGCCTCCATCACTTGGATCTTTTTTAAACGATAATCTGACATGCTGACGGGTAGTCAGTGGCCAGGGGCATCCGTGACCTGGATGATGGAGGCGTCCAGGGGCCTGGACGCCTCCATGACATTGGATTCCTTTCAAACTACAAGCAAGCCAACGGATAGTCAGGGATCAGGGGTGCCCGTGAGCTGAACGATGGAGGCGTTCAGAGGCCTGGACGCCTCCATAATTTGGATTCTTTTCAAACGACAGGCCGAGCAACGGTCATGCAGTGGTCGGGGTTGCCCGTGAGCTGATTGATCCATAACTTGGATTTTCTTCCAACGACAGACTAAGCAACGGTCAGTCGATGGCCGGGGGTCGCCCGTGAGCAGGTTGATGGAGGCGTCCAGGGGCGTGGACGCCTCCATATCTTGGCTTTTCTTCAGACGATAGACTGAGCAACGGTCAGTCGATGGTCAGGGGTCGCCCGTGAGCCGATTGATGGAGGCGTCCAGTCTCCTGGACGCCTTCAAGAATATATATATATATATATATATATATATATATATATATTATTTATTATTTTATTATTTTTTTTCATTTTTTTGCCATTGATGGAGGCGTCCAGCCTCCTGGACGCCTCCATTATTTTTTTGATTTTTTAATTATTTTTATTTATGGAGGCGTCCAAGCGCCTGGACGCCTCCATGATTTTTTGATTTTTCTATTATTTTTTATATATATGAATTTATGGAGGCGTCCAGTCTCCTGGACACCTCCAAGATTTTTCACGAAAAAATTCAGAAAAATGTTAAAAAAATTTAAAAAAATAGGAAATCACCAGAGTAATTAAAAATGTGAAGGTCGTCTTGGGGTATCATAGTGTAATATAAGATTTACTCACTGTAATGTCAAGAACGGCGTGTCTACATTGGGTCTTGCCGCGGTGAACATTGGGCCGATCTTTATTGGGCCTTCTTGGGCCTGGTGATTTTTCCCCTCCTCACTAGTCCCCCACTCTCGAGCAACGAGAGTGCTCGGTGCTCGGGAGGAAATTTACTCTTGGTAGGGCATTCTCCATAGAGGTCTAATTCTCTGGGCAAGGTGTATCTTTGCGAAGAAGTTACCTCTCTACCTTTGTAGGGCACATGGCATAGCACTCTTGTTGCCCTAGACGCCACTCCGCCTCGGAGTAAGGTGTATAGTCACCAATCAAGCGTGATGCCACTCCCATCATGACGATGTCCCTTCAAACATGGGAAATCGAGCAGGAATAGTACCTACCACTGCCCTTGGGATTTTCTTGATCGTCCGTGACCATTGATGATGATCTACCTCCTTCTTAATGATGCAATCTCCACAGTTGATGCTGGGACGTCATGCCCCCTTCCCCTTTAAAATGGGTGAGGGAAGCAGTCATGTAACATCCCCTTATCTTCTCCGACGTCAGTCTCTGCCATTTCTTCGCCGTGCTTTCATGCCTTCCCGATGAGCTCCTTCTCCTTTAGCATTCCACTATGCCTCCTAGGAAACATCTTCTTGCTCAATGTGAATGCCACGGAAAATATAATAATAAGAGAGAGGACCGCGGGAGTTGTCCTCGCGGGTTTTAACGAAAAATCACGCATGAGTGCGTGTGTGTTGTATGGAGTGTGATCGTCAGGGGTTGAAGACCCAAAAAATAGAAAGGAAAATGATCGTGCGTTATACCTTGGATGTGAGAGATTTGTGAGGGTTCCTTCTTTCTCATCCCTTGGCCGACCAATGAAGAGAGCTTTCCTTTGATTACCTTTGCAAGAAAATGAAACAAATACCAAACCGGATTAGAAATAGTGACAGTGTAGTATCAATCTCTTTTGACAAAAGAGCAATGAAATCATGAACCAATACACACCTTATTGATGTTGTTTTAAACCCCTTTTAGATGTAAACGTTGAGAAATTACTACGATGAAATCCACTTTGTGCATAAATGCACGAATACGGGATTCTCTTATGAAGAGAAATGAGACACGAACTAAGAAAACAAATAATGTGTGCAACTAACAAAAACAATGTAAAAGAAGAGTAAGAGGAAGAAAGACTTATTGTGACACTAGTGGCGGGCTTCGAGGGACTCCAGTAGCATGAGGACATCATGCACGAGCAGGGGATGAGGGAATCACTCTTCTCTCAAATGATGAGGTAGAACACTCCCTTAATCCCAAAAGAAAAGCTCACGAGTTCGGAGAGATTTCTCCAGGGTTTTCCCCTCCTCTCAATGAGAATTTCTCAAAGTTTTGAAGCCTTTCGCTTATGGGAGGAGCTACTCCATTTATAGCTAGTCGGGCGAAAGAGGCTGTAACGACCCGAGAATCCGATTACCGGGAAGGCCCGAAAACCCGAGACTCGCACCGCCGCCCACGAGCCGAGAGGGCTCGGAAGGGCTAAAAGGAGTGTGGAGGCACAAGGAAATAGGAAATAAAGCAGGACAATTCAACAATTAACAGAAATAAATAAACAACTACAACAGAGTCCAGTCCAACAGAAAGTACAGTCTAAAGCAGTAAAACGTACCACATGCCAAGTGAACACTCGGCCCGGCAAGCTGGCAACTGAGAACTTCCGCCCCGCACCCTCGAACCTCGAGGAAGGACCGCCACACCTGAAAAGCAGGGAATGAGTCTCCAAAACAGAGACTCAGCAGGGATCCCGCGGAACCCCAACCGGAAACAACGGCGGTAGCGGAAAGGAAGCTACAACTACAGCAGGAACAGCAAACCGGTGGCCGGTCAAAACTCGGCACTACAGCTACTCCTACTGCCAGAAGGCAGACCTCGATCACACAGTCGAAGCTACCGAACCACGCTAGTACCACCTACCGAAGTAAGAACACACGGCAACCACGCCGTAGAGGCCTGTCCCCCGGACACAGCCGACCTGGACACGCTGTCCAAGGTGCAACCCCGACCATCCGATCGCGGGTACCGCACAACAAGACCCAACCTCGGTAAAGCCACTAGCACTAATCTCACGGCGCAAGAACCGACACACGCGCCAAGGTGAAACAACCGAACTCACCGGTCAACACGACCAAAAACCCGAAGGTCAAAGACACAGAGACTGACAGTCTGTCACTCCGTACTCGACAGGAGTACCACCCACTAGAAGCACAGCCGGTAGCGTCCCCTGACGTCTTACACCGCACCGCAGGTGAACCGCCTGACGTGGTAGGTCCTACCCGAGGCGCGAACACCGTACAAGTAACCACAACAAGTGACTAGCTGGGGTCACGCCCGTCGACGTGCGTCCACTGTCCCCAACCACGTGTGCACACACAGACCACGCGTCCTAGGTCTGGCCCTCTGACTGGTTTTCCCCCGCAGCCGGACTCTGGCTACGACGAGGGGCCCGACGGAAACCAGTCTAACCGTCCTCAGGGTAAGCCCGTACACCACTCCCTGGTGCGACCAGCACACGCGTACTGGTAGGCTACGACTAGTGGAGGGTCACTGAAGGAGTAGACTCTCTAGTCAACGGAAAACAACGTCCGAATCCGACGACGTACGGGGACCACCCCACGTACCGGCCCCGTCGCACGGTGACCACAGTCGGAGAAGAAACGGGACTCACAGTCCACGGCCACGCACGCACCGTGCACTAGAGTCGAGAAAACTCAAGTGGCGCTAAGCCACTGGACTCTGGACAGTCCTCTAGACACACTACAGCCAACGGTCCTTGAGTCACAAGACTCGGGGTCAAGACCGTTGCACGCAACAGCACAAGGCCGTCGATCTAGCCCAATCTCTAGGTCCAAAACCACGATATCACGAATACCGAGACAACACACGAGTTGCCAAGACCATTCCCTTGGGAAGGGAACGCAAGGGACAAAGGCCACTCACACGGGCCACACGGAAAACACAGAAGCACGATTCCCAAGGTAGCACACAAGCCGCCACGATGATTTCTCATCTTGAAGCAAGCGGGAAACCTCCAGCCCCAGGCCGGACAACTGGACTCACCGTCCAAGGCCAAACACATGGCCCACACGGGAATCGCCTTCCAAAGGAACCCACGATATGCGGGGGAGACCCCACCGCACACACACCGACACACGGTGACTCGATCAAGCGTAACACAAGAGCCCGGAACACGTGGGGTCACCCGGACCCACCACACCTATGGGCACGCTAATTGAGGTAACACGGTCCCTCCTGACACCCCCAAAAAACACAGACACAGAACCCATGGGGTGTCCGGGATACTCACAAGGCCGTAGGTCGACCACTGGGTCCCAACCGGGTCGACCGGAGACCAACACAATGCGAACGGAACGCTAAAGGTCACCCGGACCCTTAAGCTCACGGGCACGCAAAATGAGGTAAGCAGAACCTCCAGACACCCCAAAACACGGTCACGGAACTCCACTGGGTGTCCAAGGCACACACGGCCCGCGAGGAGCACGATCAGCCGCAGACCGCCTGCCCCGGGCAGCTCGGCTGGTCCCTCCAAGAACGCGCTACACGTGCATAGCGCGTTCAGCCAGAACGCGCTATACATGCCTAGCGCGTTCAACACGAACGCGCTACATGACCATAGCGCGACCAGGCCAGGTCGCGCTATGATCCTATAGCGCGACAACCAGAACGCGCTGGGGCCGTAAGGCGCGACCCGAACCGCCTTACTGTTCATCTTCTCCGATGAACGCGCCCTATCGGGGCAGCGCGACCTTCAAGAACGCGCTACTGGAGTATAGCGCGTTCTCAGTCCGCGCCCGGAAACGGTAGAAACCGCGGGAAAAGCCATGCCACGCCCCGTTCACCCCCAGGTGAAGGGGAAACAAAAGGGGAAACCTTCCCCAAGCCCCTAGGCATGCATCTAAACCCCTGGATCGCCCAAAAACACCATAAAACGGGAGATCCGGCTCACACCCCAAAAACACACATTTTCCCCAAAACGCCCCGTTTAGCCCGCTCGGCTCACCACGGCCTACGAAACTTGCGGGAAAGGAAGTACACGGGCTGAGGGTCCATCACCCTACCTCCACCGAAGATTTCGCGCACCGTGGACGCCGATCCACGAAGAAAACGCCGTTGAAGCCTCACCGTTCCACGAACTCACGGTCGAGCTTCCACGCGCCTCCACCGCCTCGATCCTCATCCATCCTCGCCCGTGCCTCACCCGCGCCGTCCCCACCTCACCCGTACTCCGCCCCGTCGGCCGTCGAAGAGAGAGAGAGGGAGAGAGGAGAGAGCGTGAGAAGAGAGAGGGAGAGAAGAGAGAAATGAGAGGGGAGAGAGAGGGAAGAGTTATATAGGAAAATCAGAAATTCGAAAAATCCAGAAAAATAGAAAATCACACCCTCGCGATCCTCGGAGAGCACCGATCGCAACGGTACCACTCGCGCCCAGTTGAACGGCCCGGTTCACCCGCAACGAGGTTCCGAAGGGAAAGTCGAAACCCACACCGGGAATCGGAAAACACACGCGGAAAAAGCCACGGAACGCCTCCGGGCCTCCGAAACGACTCCGGATCGCGCCGATCCGAACACAAAAGATGTCCGAAACGAAATTTCGGACACAACGGAGTCAGACACTCCGAGAAACCAGATCCGGTACCCACGAAAAAGGATCCGAAAAATTCGGGGCTTTACAGCCCTCCCCCCTTAAAGGAATTTCATCCTCGAAATTCAGGACCAAGCACGAAGTCACAGGGGAAGAACACTGAACCAACTGACACGCCGTCAGAGCCCCAGCACAGAAAACCTTGATTCTCACAAAAACACCAGTCCTGAGGGACACAGTTAGACTCACAATCACAAGCAGCACCTCGCTCCTCGCGCCGAGCACACTGGCCAACAGAGCAGGCATATATCGCAGGACACAGTCCAGCATCACCTCAGACAACGCGAGAATCCACCATGGCACCGCAGCCACGATCTCGTTCACCGAGGAATCACAACCCTCGACACGAGCAACAGCTACCAATCCAACCTATGGTCGGCAGACAAATTGCACAACAGCTTCGCAGCCAGCTGACAGATCGCATACCCTCCTCAAGGGAGCAACCAAAACAGAGCCTCCACCAGCTCAAGCAGTCATCCCAGCAGACCGCAACCAGCTCACTGGCTCCACACCAAGGAACACCTCACACATGGCAAGCCGAAAGCCGGACACAACACTACGCCAACTTTTGTCAGAAGACAACCTTCGACAAAGCCCAGATCCCATCCGGAAAGGCACATTACAGAAACGACCACCAAAGGTCTCGCTGGCACACGGCTCTCGCCACGCTCGAGCCCGACAACCAGCACCTTCTGTCTCTGAAAAGACCATCCACCGGTCACCAACTGCTCGTCAACGAGAAACCTTCGCTTGCTCAGCTTCTTCCTTCTTTCCTGGTCCTCGACCGGGTCCAAAGGAAACATCCCAAACCTCAGCAAGCCATCCGTCGACTCCCACACAGACTGATGCCACATCTCGAGTTGCACTCCTCTCGGACACCGCATCCGAGCTCGAACATCGCTCCAACTCGACCCTCTCGGGGAGCACGACGAAACCAAATGACGGATCCTGGTGTCTTCAATCATCACCTCACTGGACTCAGACTCACAGGGGAATCATCCCATGCTGGTCACCAAACCAGGGATAACCATTGCGACACCAACGTCCCATCAAGGACCACCAATCCGACGCTAATCTCACAGGAGGCCTCCGCCCTAAGGCGTCACTCTTCCATCTGGTCTCATCAAATCCTTCGATCAATCCAAGTGGACACCTGCCAATCCCGA